>JAOWBW010001285.1:0-54107 GCA_026119855.1 Campanula takesimana | reverse complement strand
TTTTTAGGTGTGAAATACTCCCTCCGTCCCAAAATGATCTTCGCGTTTGACTATTCAAACTTTTTAAGGAAATAAACACTTGCTTCACTAGCCATGCTTTGTTTAAGCCTAAAATGTAGATGTGTGAAGAACATTTTGGGACAATGAGAAATGGTAAATGAGAAGATCATTTTGGGACGGAGGGAGTAATATTAAGAGGAAAGAACACCCTGCCATAGGCTGAAGCTCAACAGCCACAACAAAACAGACCTCATCCATTAATTAGCACTTTATCTATTTCCGAGCCACGTACTCTATCCATAAACATAAAATACAGCGATCCGGTTCTACAAGAGGTTCCACTATACTTGGGTCTAGGGAAGGGACAAGTTCATATGGGCTTAATGTAAACAGTCTTAAACATACCATTTAAAAAGACAGATATTTTTTCCTTCAAAATAAAAGCAATGGTTCATACTATTTATCAGTTGAAGATGAAGATAATGATTTTATGTGATTTATAAGTAGAACTTGTGTTAACTATGTGATAAGATTAAGGTTTATGAATACTTTTATTGCCTGTATGCGAAGCGTATATATTTGAGCAACGAATAATATGCACGGACGGCTACACTTCAAAGATTTGATGAATTTCCAGAGAGGAACATATATGTTAAATAAATATCACACGGAGACTTTAGAATAATACCAATTCGCCATCAACGTTATCATGGAGTCATTTTCACTGAACACCAAACATATGGATTAGTTTATGCTGCTAGATCTTAGGCAATATCTACTGTTTGATATAAACATTATTTGCTACGAGAAAATACTTTGCAAAAACACAATTTCCCTCCATCCCTAATTAACCTATGATCATTAAGGACGTTGACTATGTATATATGAGAGAGTCTTCGTTGCGATTTTGAGGATTTATGTTCTACTCCCTCTGACTCAAAATGATCTTCACACTTTTTTTTGCTATTACTAGGAAGGAACTTTGAGCAATAATTTTAAGTTGATTTGATTATCCAAATGAAAATCTAAAACTTGTTATTGATAGTATTATTGATGGTGTATCAATAAAAAGTTTCAGATTTTCACAAGTATAATTAAATCAACATAAAAATTATTGGTCAAAGTTCCTTCGTAGTAATGGTGAAAAAAGTGTTAAGATCATCTTTGGAACCGACCGAGGGAATACTATGGAAGGAAATTAGGTCTATATCTCTGAAAAGTAAAACTGCTGATAAAATATGAAGGGGAATAAAGAAAGGATAATCCAAAGCTAAAATGAGCAAAAATGAAGGTTAGCTACTATTTTATATCAGCAGGCAGAGACTGATGACTCCAAGAAGGTAATGTTAAATTTACACAGATAAAATTTATCTGAACTTCCATAAAAAATTCATACTCAGCACAGAAAATCCAACAGTAGTTGGTCAAGGAAAAGCCGTCTTTTACGCCATTAAATTATACTTCCCTTACCAAGGATAATCTAATTATCTAATGAATTCTTATTCTATCTATACATTTTTGTGCAGCTGACAAATGATGCAACCAATATAGATTAAAGACCATGAAATTTCCATCATAAACAGCCAACTCAATTGATACGAATAGATACGGAGCCAATCAAGATAATGTGCATCGTAAACAACATCAAATAAGATTTGCTTTGGAACATCCTACTTGATGATCCTCCCATGCAAATTTAATAATCAAAGTATACGCGGTAACTATGACACAATCATTATTATAAGCTACAGAAAATCTCCCCAAGATCCCCGACAACATTAAAGATTGTTCGGCCTATAAATTCGTTCCTCTTTATTTGGAAGAAAATCGCTTCAAAACAATCTTGGTCATTTAGAAATGGAAAACACTCAGTTTCTTAACACTGTTCTCCCACCTGGCTTCAGATTTCATCCAACTGATGAGAGCTTATTGTGCATTATCTGAAGAAGAAAATTTCTTCTTCCTCAAACTTTCCTATTTCTTTAATAGCTGATATCAATCTCTACAAGTTCGATCCATGGGAACTTCCTGGTAATTTACCCTTTCTTATATTCTCTCTCCATCCCAAATTTATAGTACCGTTTGATTTCAAACATTCTTAAGGTACATTGTATGTTTTGAAAATTCAGTGTTCTTGAACCCTTAATTTAGGAAATGAGATTAACTTTTTGGGACAAACAAAAAAGGAGAAAAAGACTATAATTCTGGAATGGAGAGAGTATACATATACTACACACACACCCATACATACATATACACACACACACACATATAAATATATAAATATACATATATATACACACACACACACACACATATAGCTCATATTGAATATTATATTTGTTTGACAGTTTCTTGTACTGACTTTTGCAGATAAGGCCTTGTTTGGTGAGGAAGAATGGTTCTTCTTTAGCCCAAGAGACAGGAAATATCCAAATGGCGCTCGTCCCAATAGGGCGGCGGCATCTGGATATTGGAAGGCAACGGGAACAGACAAGGCAATTATTTCATCAAAGGGTTCCCAATGCATTGGTGTGAAGAAAGCCTTGGTTTTTTACCGAGGTCGCCCTCCAAAGGGTTCAAAAACAAATTGGATGATGTATGAATACAGGCTACTTGACCACAGTAGCCATTCCTCAAGGATAAGAGGGTCAATGAGAGTAAGTTCAATAGCAAAAAAAAAAAAAAAAAAAAAAAAAAAACTTTCCTAATATTTTTATATTCACACAACTATTTATATCTCAACATAATTTTTAATGGGTTCTTATTTTAAATTATTGCAGTTGGATGACTGGGTTTTATGTCGTATTCGACACAAGAGTGACACGCCTACAAAATACACGCGCAATGAAAGCATTAGCAGCTCCTCTTGCAGTGATCCTTCAGACAGCTTTGAAGAAAAAGATATCATTGAGAAAATAAATTATTTCCAAGAAAATAATTTCACTCAGAGTATACAAGGAGATGTTTTAAATGAATCTGGACAACATCTAAATACCTACCAAGATGCAAAGTTAGAAAACTATATTCCGGATACATACTTGAATACTGAAACAATCACGGAACCAGATTTCTCCATGATAAATGCTCTGGCAGGTATTAGAAGAGTGCTTTCTGTTGGAAATTTTGATGAAGAAATGTTTTTGAATATCCCAAACACGAGACAATTTTCATTCGCATCTAGTGACTCGGACAACTCAGGCATCTTTGATCAGAATTCGCCTAACTCATGGACGTATACTAATGGTCGGAAAGATAATGAAAAGGAAAGCTCGAGTTAAGGCAAGAAGATAGTTCTTCAGTTTGTTGCAACAGTTTGTTTTTTTTTTACATTAGTATAAAGTCTTTTGTTCATAAAATATATAGATTTATTAAATGTAGGTGTTTATGTTTGTACTATGTTATATTTCTATCTAATGTTTGTTTGATAGGGATATAGGAAATATAATAGAGAGAATTATTTAGGAAAACCATTCTAACTTTCATTGATAAGTATTGTGAATATATACAAGAGAGTGCTTGAAGTGCAAGCAATAAGAATCCTAGCTATAATTGTATGACTAGTAATTAGGAAACAAACTAAACTATAAACAGGAATTATAACCCAAATAGGAAAAGGATTCTAGGTAGAATCGTCATTGTGTTTTGGTATATCTCTAACATGCCCCCGCAAGATGGACGACCGTGTAGAGAGACCAATATTGGACATAAGATCACGAAACCGAGAGGTGCCAAGGGGTTTAGTAAGAGCATCCGCGAGTTGATCATTGCTTGAAATAAAAACGACCCGAAGAGAGTTTGCTTGAACATGTTCTCTAACAAAATGATAATCCAAAGCAAGATGCTTCATACGAGAATGGAACTTGGTGTTAGCAGCAACATAGGTGGCACCCAAGTTATCACAATATATAATAGGCGTCTCAGCAGGAGAAAAGCATAACTCACGAAGCAAATTATGAACCCAAATAACTTCAGCAGAGGTAGATGCAACGGCTCGATATTCAACCTCAGTAGAAGAACGAGCTAGAGTACGCTGCTTGCGAGAGCTCCAAGAAATAGGATTCTTGCCAAGATATAAATATACCCCATAGTAGAAACATAATCATCCTTATCACCCGCCCAATCAGCATCAGTAAATGCATGTAGAGAAAGAGGAGAATCACGACGAATAAGCAAACTCTGAGAAATAGTACCGGCAAGATAGCGAAGAAGACGCTTTAATGCACTCCAATGCTCTTCTGTGGGCTTATGCATAAACTGAGCCAACCGATTCACAGCAAAGGAAATATCAAGCCGGGTCAAAGATAAATATTGCAAACTACCAACAAGAGTACGATAGTCTGTTGGGTTTGAAAGACAAGTACCACCATGAAGAGAGAGATGAGTAGAAGCTGCCATAGGGGTAGGCACAAATTTAGCTTCATTCATGTGAGATTTAACTAAAATATCATGAATATACTTTTGTTGACTCAATAAGATACCATGAGGATGTGGCAAAACCTCAACACCCAGAAAATAAGAGAGGGAGCCTAAATCTTTGAGAGAGAAGCGAGAAGAGAGTTGTGAAATGAAAGAAGTAACAAGATCACTATTAGAGCCAGTGATGATGATATCGTCAACATAAACAAGAAGATAAATAGGGCCAAGAGAATGATGGAGAATAAAGAGAGAAGAATCAGAGACGGAGTTTTTAAAACCAAAGGAAAGAAGAAAAGTGCGAAGCTCATTATACCAAGCTCGAGGAGCTTGTTTTAAACCATAGAGAGCCTTCTTTAATTTGCAAACAAAGGATGGATGCAAAGAATCTGAGAACCCAGGAGGTTGTACCATAAAAATGGCTTCGGTGAGAGAGCCATGAAGGAAAGCATTATTAATATCAATCTGACGAAGAGGCCATCCACAAACAGTAGCAATGGTGAGAATGGTACGTACCGTGGCTGGGTTGACGACATGACTAAAAGTTTCAGAATAATCAATGCCAGGACGCTGATGGAAACCCTTAGCAACCAGTCGAACTTTATGCCGATCAACAGAGCCATCCTGTTTATATTTGGTGCGGAATACCCACTTACAACCAACAAGATTTTGGGAGGGAGATGGTGGAACAAGGTCCCAAGTTTTATTTTGGATGATAGCATCGAATTCATGTTGCATGGCAGTACGCCAGATTGGACTTTTGAGGGCCTGGGCAATAGTGGTAGGCTCGGGTAGGGGAGTTGAAAGGGAGGCCTGAAAGTTTAATTTGTTGACAGGTTTATGGATGTTATTTTGGGATCGGGTGACAGGTTTACGAGAAGGATTTTAGTGGGGTGGCTGAGGCGAAGGCGGGGCAGCCGAGGAGTAGGTAGTGGGAGGGGGGGTTGGTGAAGGGGCTGGAGTAGCAGGATGTGGCTCAGTATCAGAGGCTTGAGGAGTGGGATGGTGCTCGGTAGGTTGAGCAGAGGGGACGGGCGGTTCTGGTGGGTTTGTGGCAGAAGGTGTGGAAGATGTGATAGGGACAGATGGTGGGGAATTAAGGATAGGTAGCACAACAGTACACCAATCTTCACTTGTGAGATAGGAAGCAATGGGCTTGTGGGAGGAATAGGGAAATTCATGCTCAATAATTTTGATATGGCGAGAGGTAAATATTTTATTGGTGTGAGGATCAAGGCAGTAGTAAGCACTTTGAGTGGCAGAGTAGCCAACAAAAACACAAGGTTTAGAGCGAGAATCAAGTTTGTGAGAGGCATAAGGGCGAAGCCATGGATAACACAAGCAACCAAAGCTTCGTAGTTTAAGGTAATTGGGATGTTGGTTGTGAAGCAGGAAGTAAGGTGAATGGAGGTTGAGAGTGGGCATAGGCATTCGATTGATGAGATAGCAAGCAGTAGTAAATGCGAGGGGCCAGTGAGATTTAGGCATGGAAGAGTGAGTTAAAAGGGAGAGGCCAGTCTCAACAATGTGTCGATGACGACGTTCAGAATAACCATTGTGTTCCGGAGTATGAGGAGGAGAAGTATGATGTTGAATTCCATGAGAGGCAAGAAGAGGACGAAGACCAAGATATTCCCCCCCCCCCCCCCCCCGTTATCACTAAAGATTGTTTTGATGGAACGATTGAAATATTTTTCCACCAAATTTTTGAAGTTGGAGAAGATAGAGAGAGCATCGTTTTTGTGTTTGAGGGGATAGAACCAGATATACTTTGAGTAGTGATCCACAAAAATAATGTAATATTTATATGCATCAAAGAATAAAATAGGAGATGTCCATACATCACTATAAATCACATCAAGGGGTCCAAAAGACTGAATTGTATTATCATAAAAAGGTAATTTGTGACTCTTGTTGCAATCACAGGAATTACAATGGAAAGAAGACGAAGTAGGAATTTGTAAATTAAAACTATTGCTAATGTGACGTAAAATAGGATAAGAGGGATGCCCTAATCTGTGATGCCAATTTGAAGTGGAGGAAACTGAAGCAGAGTGAACAGCAGAACGAGTGGGAATCCATTCATAGACACCAGAGTTATTTTGACCTTGAAGAAGAACCCTCCCCGTTTGAATATCCTTCACAACAAAGGAAGACGGTAAGAAAGTGATAGATGCATTATTATCAAGACAAAGTTTAGAAATAGAAATAATGTTACGAGAAAGAGAAGGGACATGGAGGACTTGATTTAATTTAAAAGAAAATGTTAGAGTAAGAAAAGAAGAGGAACCAATGTTTGAGATGTTGAGACTGGAGCCATCACCAATGAATAATTCCTCCGTGCCATCATAAGGACAATGAAGAGATAGGTTTGCTAAGTTGTTAGTAGCATGATGGGTAGCACCACAATCGAGAAGCCAAGAGGGGTTAACGGTAGCAGGGGAAGAAGTGTGGGCAGTGTAAGCTGTGGGTGAGGGATTCGGTTTAAAACGAGGAGGAGGACGGGGATTGTTTGAAGTTGGTGGGGTGGGGACGGTGATGTGAGGAAATTGAGAGCGAAAGTGTGGACAGTGAGAAAGAAAGTGACCAGGAGTGCGGCACCATTGGCATATACCTTTATATGGGTTTCTGGGTTGGTTCGGCTGGGAGGAGGGTTGGGTGGCAGTGGGATTGTTTTGTCGTTGGTTGGGCCGAGGGTTAGGGTTAGGAGAAGATAAGGGCCGTGGGTTGAAGGGAGCGTAAGAGGAGGTGGGTTTGGAAGCGTAGTTGACAGATGCAGGAAAAGGGGAAGGATTGGAGCGAGATTTGGTCTTTAGATTGAGTTCTTTGGTGATGAGATTTTCATGAAGCTCATCGAAGGTAAGTGGTGTTTCACGGCTTTGTACGGCAGTGATAATACTATCGAAATCCGGATCATTAAGCTGATCAAGGATGCGATCAATTGATCAAGAGGATGACCAAGAGAGGCTAATTGGTCCGTGCATAGTTTGATTTCTCGCATAAATTCTGTGACAGAGTGAGTTCCTTTGGTGATGCTTCGAAGATGATCTTTAATTTGTTTGACATGGCCTTTGGATGGGTTGGCAAAGGTTGTGGCTAGGGTTTGCCATGCAGAGAGAAAGGTGGTGCAAAGGGAGATGAGAGGGACAGTGGATTCGGATAAGGTGCCCGCAAAGGCTCCAAGGATTAATTTATCTTGGCGAAACCAAGTGGAATAGGAAGGATTTGGGGAGGTTGTGGAGGTGGTGTTGGGTGGTGTGTCGGTGGTTGTGACGGTTTTGGTAATGGTTTCGGGTGGGGTGGGGCGGGGTGAGTGCCATCAATGATTTTGTATAAATCATAGCCAATTAGGGTTGCTACGATTTGGGTCTTCCAGGATATATAATTTGTGGTTGTAAGCTTGAGAATATGCACCAAGGAAACAAGAATTAGTGGTGTATCTGGTTCGGCCAGATTAAGGATTGTGAGAGCTTCGTTGGAAGCCATGAGAATCAGCCAGGACAATAGGGGAGCCTGCCGGAATTTTGAAGGGGGGAGGAAGGGTTATGGACCGCAACAAGCTGATACCATATAGGAAATATAATAGAGAGAATTATTTAGGAAAACCATTCTAACTTTCATTGATAAGTATTGTGAATATATATACAAGAGAGTGCTTGAAGTGCAAGCAATAAGAATCCTAGCTATAATTGTATGTCTAGTAATTAGGAAACAAACTAAACTACAAACAGGAATTATAACCCAAATAGGAAAAGGATTCTAGGTACAATCGTCATTGTGTTTTGGTATATCTCTAACAAGGGATTTGTAGTCTGATGAGGGACTACTTTTTTTGCATGTGTGTGGCTCTGCATGAGCTGCATAACTGTTTTTTGGCTTATGTTGTCCTGTTAGATTGAACAAGTCATGTTTTATATTCCTCAAAAAAAAAAAAAATCTTTTTTAACTCTTAGGATATATGGCTGGTGATAATATCACTATCAATTATATGGATTAGATATTGTTGGTTTTTTTTGTTACGGACGACCTGATATGATTCCGTTTTTGGTTCATGTAGTCCACATGCCGATTATATGGATTAGATATTGTTGGTTTTTTTATGTTTTTAGAAATGTGAATAACGTTTTACAAAACATGAAGATAAGGGTTATGCTGAGATTTAATCATGAATGTGGGGGTTAAAGAGAAAAGTTGGGGCATGTAAAGTCGGATTGCACACCAGTCTGAATATATAATATGTAACTCAGGTTACATATTATATATTCAATGAATCAAAGCACTGTTGGCTACCAAAAATCTATACTTGTACACACACATTCACGCCTACACAATAAACTAGGACTGAATCTTAATATAATGGCTCCTTCACATGTCAGAGAGAAAAATCAGTCTGATATTTTAACCCAATTTAAAGAAGAGAGTGAATGTGTGCCTGTAGAGAAAAGAACGATCATTTTATGAGTGAGTCAAACATTTTGTTGATTTATTCATTCAATTATTATGTTTTATACCATTTTCTGTGTTTTAATATGGGTTTTCTGATTAGGTCTTGCGCTATCATGGTTTGGTCCTCTCTGTGGTTTGCAGGCGCTGTGTTCGTCTTTTTGCCTATGTGAGGTTAGAGCAGTATGTATATTACTCCCTCTGTCCCTTAATAACTGTCGCATTTTCCTTTTTTATCCGTCTCAAAATAAATTTTGCATTTCTAAACGTGGAAACAATCTTAGTACATTTATTTTGCGACGGAGGGAGTACATGTTTTGTAGTACTTGAATTTTCTGTGGCGGTTACTGGGTTTTCAGAACAGCTCTTCAGGTGGCTATGTTTTAGTCCTTTGGCGTGCTTCGCATTTGCAGGATAGGAATTTGTCCTTTTGCCTATGTGGGGGTGTCGAGCAATTCCTATTTAACTTTTACTCCTTCTGTCCAAAAAGAAATGTCTTTTTTTTTGTTTTTGGTCAAGAACAAAATGGACATTCATTTTGGACGGGGGCTGGGTCACAGTTTTTGGCTGCCAACTTGCCATGCTCCTTCTGTTCCGCAGCTCTAATTTGTTAATAATACTAGTATCTTTTGGCCTACCAAAACAGGAACCATTTGTTTATTTTGTTGCACTTGTATGATTGGCCGAAGAAGCAATTAATCTGACAAAAGGATATTGACAAAGCTAGAATCCGCTCTTCTTCCTAGTAATCTTTAGATGTCAGAAAGTGACTTAATAATACTAGTATCAGTTGACTTAATCAATGTAGAACTGACATTAGCACTTGTCATTACTCTTTCCACATTATGTTTCTATCTGATATTTTCGAATACTCCTTCCGTCCCTTAAATGAATGTCTAAATTTCATTTGGAGAAGCATTTGCAAAATATTATACATAAGCATGCTTAGTAGCACAAGTACATCAAAATACGTCATGATCTCACTATATTGCATGATGAGTCTGAAAAATAGAACTTGTTATGTGACGAGGGAGAATTTAGTAACTTCCAAAAAACCAGACATTCATTTTGGGGGCAAAGCCCGGGAAGCTCTAAAAAAGTTTCAAAATGCCTGAGAAGTTCATCACAACATAACACTGCACAACTGAGTATAATGCTGCATTGAGGAGGCAGCGGCGACCGGCCGGCGACCGAAGACTGGCGGCTGACGACCGGAGACCGGATTCCGACAACCGGCGGCTGTGGCGGTGGTGGCAGGAGGCAATAATATTCATAACTTTTAGGGCAAATTGCAAATCGGTAACCTGTGTTTGTCTCACGTTTGCAATCCCCAACCTGAGAGTTGAATTGTGCCAATCAGGCACCTAAGTTTGTCAATTTGTTGCAATGTAGTGAATAAACTACTTTTCGTTAATTTTTTAACGAAACTAAACACATGTGCCTCGCACATGACTTTTGGAAAGGGCAATCTTGGTAATCCGAACATAAAGAAAAAAATAAAAAGAAATAAAGACCATGTGAGCTGCACATGAAAGGTTTGAGAAATAAAATGACCAATATATCCCTACATTTATAACTTATACACTTCTCTGCCTATTACCTCTGACCCCCCCCACCTCAAAAAAAAAAAAAAAAAGAACAAACAAACTCAAGAACCCAGAAACCCTCCCCCATTTCCACCCCCTCCCTTCCCCATTCCCACCCGTCGCACCATTTTTCCCGGCCGACCAGCGGCCCCCTTCATCCACCACCCTTGCCTTATAGCCGACCCAACCAGATTTGTCTTTAACCAGATTTGCCTCATCCTATCCCCTCCCATCCAAGCCACGCCACCCCCGCCCACCCTCAATTCATAGCTCGCCTGAGCCTCTTGCTTCTCCGTCAGCACCGCCGCCCTTGCCATTTTATTCGTATGCTTCAACTTTGCAGGGTTTAATTTTGAAATCTTCAATCAGACTCCCCTCTCTCTTTCTCTCTCTCTCTCTCTCTCTCTCTCTTTCTTTTCAGATCTGGTTTTGAATGGTGATTTTGGGGTTGGGAATGGAGAGAGATCGAAGGTGAAGGAGAGTGAATGTTGTGCTAGGGTTGGGAGTGGAGAGAGATGTTGGTGGTGGTGGTGTTAAGGGTGGCGATGGTGGTGGTGCTGGGGTAGTGGTGGTTGTGTTTGTGGTGGTGTAAGAATTTTGGGTTTATTTTTAAATTATTCCCATTATTTTCAAAAACTTGCAAGTTGACCCCCTCAATAAATATGTGCCTTGCTCAGGTTCTAGGAATTGACAAGATTGCCCGTCTCAAAAGTCACATGTGAGGCACATGTGTTTAAGTCCGTTAAAAAATTAACGAAAAGTTAGTTTATTCACCACATTGCAACAAATTGACAAACTTAGGTGCCTGATTGGCACAATTCAACTCTCAGGTTGGGGATTGCAAACATGAGACAAACACAGGTTACCAATTTGCAATTTGCAATTTGCCCTAACTTTTAAATACTGCATATTGAATGTAGTATAATATACTAATGATTTTCTATTATATACAGGATTTAAATGTAATGATAGCCCTATCCTTTATACAACAGCCATTACAAGAATTGCGATGGATTTTTATCATTGTTCCAGTACAAAAGTTGTTTGATTGCATAACATGCTGCGATGGATTTTTATCATTGTTCAGGTACAAAAGTTGTTTGATTGCATAACATGCTCCCTCTATCACATTTAAAATTTCAAAATAATGACTAAACATGTCAACTTAATTATATTTTGACTAAGCATTTGTGAAAATTAGTTTAATAATCTTAATAAAAATTTAAAATTGTTATTGATACTATTCTTAATGGTGCGTCAATAATAATTTTTAGATTTCTATTAAGATTATTAAATTTGATGTACTTTCTTGGTCAAATACTCAAATGCAATTAAGTTGATAATTTTTGTCAACATTTTGCAATTTCAAATGAGACAGAGAGAGTATTATAGTATATCGATACCATGTATCCTTCATTAGTTTTATTTTTTTATTTTTCTTTTCTAATGTACTATCGTTTCATGCTTTTGGGATAAACTAGGTAGTTTCGAAACATAATTGCGTATTTGAATACCGGTTAGTTGACAAAAAGTATATATATATATATATATATATATATATATATATATATATATATATATATATATATATATATTTATATGCTCTGTAATGTTCTTCAATGGAATTAACAATCTTGATTACTTGATCACGAAACATAGTGCAATTTTTGGGGAAAAATTTCTGATGACGCCATGAAAATCCGGGATCAAGGAGAGGGATCTCCAACTTGGTATTTCCGGTTCCTGGATCACAACACAAACAAAACACCGTTAAGACCAGAGCCGGGTTTGAATCCGGCTTAGGCCCTCGGGTGTGAGAGTAAGATCTCTGAGGAAAACCTATGAAGAAAGGCTTGTGAATGCCTTGTGTGTGTGAATTAGGGTTAGAATGCGTACCTTGCCCATGGGGGTGTCAAGGGGTATTTATGTCAAGGATTAGAGAGAGATAGTCGGAGCCAATCATACATGAAGAGAGATATTGATATGAGAGACTCAAATATTATTGATGCAAGTGATACATATTTATAGGGTTACATGGAACATTCTAGACTAATCTAACTTGGTCAACAAGATATAAATCTCCTAATTGATATACACAATCTCTAATATTTGTAAGTAAATAAATACAATATTCCTAATATGCCCCCACAAGATGGACGTCCGAAGGGAAAGATCAATCTTGGAAAGCGATGAGATGACCCGAATTGATGAAGCGAGTGAGTTGATGTGATCCCGGTCTTGTATGATGTTGCATGATGTTGACTTTACGTCCCAACCATGTCACAATGACGATTTTACGCTGGAATGACGTATCTTTGAACGTTTCATCGACTACGTTGCAAGACGATTTTATGTCTCGACGAAGTTGCTACTATGGCAGAGGTTTTTGGTCGCTACTATGGAGAAATTGATGCTACTAAGGCAAAAAAAAAATGAGTGCTACTAAGGCAAAGTTTTGGCTCTTTTACGTCGCGAGACGGGGTCGGGCTTTTACGTCATGAGACGGGGTAGGGCTTTTACGTCGCGAGACGGGGTAAGGTATGTTAATTAACAAGATAAAAAAAAATAAGAAGAGAGAGATCTGTCGTGGCAGTAGGAAAGAAGAGAAGTTAAAGGGGGGGGGGGGGTCGGGTATTAAAAAAAAGTTTGGGTTTTGGTCTTTCTGGGTGTAGCTTAGGGTATCCAAAAAAATCTGGAAGAAACAAAAACATTGGTTTTGGTCAAGGTTTTGCCGTGTGTTGACTGAGATCAAGTATGGTTCAAGGGAGTGGGTTCAAGGGAAAGAGTTTGGGAAACAGGGAGGAAATAATAGGGGTAAGGGCTGGTGGGTATAAGGGGTTTTAGCCACTGGTGGGTACGGAGAATTGGGTTGCAAAACAAGGACGGTGTGTTTGAGGAGACCAGTTTGGCAGGTAGGGAAAAAAAATAAAAAAAAATAAATAAAAAAATTGAAGGCAGTAGCCAGTAGGGAGACGGTTGGGTATAGGTTTGGTGACGTAGATGTTGGGGTTAGGGGAAAATAAAGTGAGACAAGGGCAGGAAAAAAAAAGTGGTATAACATACACACAAAAAAAATAAAATTGAAGTTTAAAGATGGTTGGACCGGAAGAAGAATGGTGGAAAGAAAGAAGTCAAAATCAAAAGTGAAGAACAAGGGTTACCGGGTTGTTAAAATAAAAGGTTTGGTGACTAGTGAAGGGTTGGGGTTGCAGACGACGTGGGTGGCCGGCGTAATCAGGTGGTGCGGTTTTGGCAATTTTGCGGAAGTTAGTTGGGTGATTTTTGGTGGAGAAGTCCCATTATGGATCATAGCTCTGATACCATGTCAAGGATTAGAGAGAGAGATAGTCGGAGCCAATCATACATGAAGAGAGATATTGATATGAGAGACTCAAATATTATTGATGCAAGTGATACATATTTATAGGGTTACATGGAACATTCTAGACTAATCTAACTTGGTCAACAAGATATAAATCTCCTAATTGATATACACAATCTCTAATATTTCTAAGTAAATAAATACAATATTCCTAATATGCCCCCGCAAGATGGACGTCCGAAGGGAAAGATCAATCTTGGAAAGCGATGAGATGACCCGAATTGATGAAGCGAGTGAGTTGATGTGATCCCGGTCTTGTATGATGTTGCATGATGTTGACTTTACGTCCCAACCATGTCACAATGACGATTTTACGCTGGAATGACGTATCTTTGAACGTTTCATCGACTACGTTGCAAGACGATTTTATGTCTCGACGAAGTTGCTACTATGGCAGAGGTTTTTGGTCGCTACTATGGAGAAATTGATGCTACTAAGACAAAAAAAAATGAGTGCTACTAAGGCAAAGTTTTGGCTCTTTTACGTCGCGAGACGGGGTCGGGCTTTTACGTCATGAGACGGGGTAGGGCTTTTACGTCACGAGACGGGGTAAGGTATGTTAATTAACAAGATAAAAAAAAAATAAGAAGAGAGAGATCTGTCGTGGCAGTAGGAAAGAAGAGAAGTTAAAGGGGGGGGGGTCGGGTATTAAAAAAAAGTTTGGGTTTTGGTCTTTCTGGGTGTAGCTTAGGGTATCCAAAAAAATCTGGAAGAAACAAAAACATTGGTTTTTGTCAAGGTTTTGCCGTGTGTTGACTGAGATCAAGTATGGTTCAAGGGAGTGGGTTCAAGGGAAAGAGTTTGGGAAACAGGGAGGAAATAATAGGGGTAAGGGCTGGTGGGTATAAGGGGTTTTAGCCACTGGTGGGTACGGAGAATTGGGTTGCAAAACAAGGACGGTGTGTTTGAGGAGACCAGTTTGGCAGGTAGGGAAAAAAAATAAAAAAAATAAATAAAAAATTGAAGGCAGTAGCCAGTAGGGAGACGGTTGGGTATAGGTTTGGTGACGTAGATGTTGGGGTTAGGGGAAAATAAAGTGAGACAAGGGCAGGAAAAAAAAAAGTGGTATAACATACACACAAAAAAAAAATAAAATTGAAGTTTAAAGATGGTTGGACCGGAAGAAGAATGGTGGAAAGAAAGAAGTCAAAATCAAAAGTGAAGAACAAGGGGTTACCGGGTTGTTAAAATAAAAGGTTTGGTGACTAGTGAAGGGTTGGGGTTGCAGACGACGTGGGTGGCCGGCGTAATCAGGTGGTGCGGTTTTGGCAATTTTGCGGAAGTTAGTTGGGTGATTTTTGGTGGAGAAGTCCCATTATGGATCATAGCTCTGATACCATGTCAAGGATTAGAGAGAGATAGTCGGAGCCAATCATACATGAAGAGAGATATTGATATGAGAGACTCAAATATTATTGATGCAAGTGATACATATTTATAGGGTTACATGGAACATTCTAGACTAATCTAACTTGGTCAACAAGATATAAATCTCCTAATTGATATACACAATCTCTAATATTGGTAAGTAAATAAATACAATATATACTTGATACTATGTCAATGATTAGAGAAAGAGATAGTCGGAGCCAATCATACATGGAGAGAGATAATTGATATGAAAGACTCAAATATTATTGATGCAAGTGATACATATTTATAGGGTTACATGGAACATTCTAGACTAATCTAACTTGGTCAACAAGATATAAATCTCCTAATTGATATACACAATCTCTAATATTTCTAAGTAAATAAATACAATATTCCTAATATGCCCCCGCAAGATGGACGTCCGAAGGGAAAGATCAATCTTGGAAAGCGATGAGATGACCCGAATTGATGAAGCTAGTGAGTTGATGTGATCCCGGTCTTGTATGATGTTGCATGATGTTGACTTTACGTCCCAACCATGTCACAATGACGATTTTACGCTGGAATGACGTATCTTTGAACGTTTCATCGACTACGTTGCAAGACGATTTTATGTCTCGACGAAGTTGCTACTATGGCAGAGGTTTTTGGTCGCTACTATGGAGAAATTGATGCTACTAAGACAAAAAAAAATGAGTGCTACTAAGGCAAAGTTTTGGCTCTTTTACGTCGCGAGACGGGGTCGGGCTTTTACGTCATGAGACGGGGTAGGGCTTTTACGTCACGAGACGGGGTAAGGTATGTTAATTAACAAGATAAAAAAAAAATAAGAAGAGAGAGATCTGTCGTGGCAGTAGGAAAGAAGAGAAGTTAAAGGGGGGGGGGTCGGGTATTAAAAAAAAGTTTGGGTTTTGGTCTTTCTGGTGTAGCTTAGGGTATCCAAAAAATCTGGAAGAAACAAAAACATTGGTTTTTGTCAAGGTTTTGCCGTGTGTTGACTGAGATCAAGTATGGTTCAAGGGAGTGGGTTCAAGGGAAAGAGTTTGGGAAACAGGGAGGAAATAATAGGGGTAAGGGCTGGTGGGTATAAGGGGTTTTAGCCACTGGTGGGTACGGAGAATTGGGTTGCAAAACAAGGACGGTGTGTTTGAGGAGACCAGTTTGGCAGGTAGGGAAAAAAAATAAAAAAAAATAAATAAAAAAATTGAAGGCAGTAGCCAGTAGGGAGACGGTTGGGTATAGGTTTGGTGACGTAGATGTTGGGGTTAGGGGAAAATAAAGTGAGACAAGGGCAGGAAAAAAAAAAGTGGTATAACATACACACAAAAAAAAATAAAATTGAAGTTTAAAGATGGTTGGACCGGAAGAAGAATGGTGGAAAGAAAGAAGTCAAAATCAAAAGTGAAGAACAAGGGGTTACCGGGTTGTTAAAATAAAAGGTTTGGTGACTAGTGAAGGGTTGGGGTTGCAGACGACGTGGGTGGCCGGCGTAATCAGGTGGTGCGGTTTTGGCAATTTTGCGGAAGTTAGTTGGGTGATTTTTGGTGGAGAAGTCCCATTATGGATCATAGCTCTGATACCATGTCAAGGATTAGAGAGAGAGATAGTCGGAGCCAATCATACATGAAGAGAGATATTGATATGAGAGACTCAAATATTATTGATGCAAGTGATACATATTTATAGGGTTACATGGAACATTCTAGACTAATCTAACTTGGTCAACAAGATATAAATCTCCTAATTGATATACACAATCTCTAATATTGGTAAGTAAATAAATACAATATATACTTGATATAATACAATATTCCTAATAATTTATAGGTTGCAATTGAGAGAGAATGAAAAGATCAGATCTGGATATTAACTAACTTGGGACACGTGCCAGGACCCCATTGGACGATGGGTCCACCACTTGTGATCATGGTCTGACAGGTACGGATCGTTAACGTCCCTTGGACGTATTCGCCAGCTGTAAAGTGCAGGTTCCGGGCTTGTTAAGGAATGACGGGTGGCAAAGCCTTCCTCGAGCCAGATCAGCGATCGGGCTTAGGCCTCAGGCACGAGCTTCCATGGGTCCACCGGTTCGGACTCAAGATTTTGGGTCCTTCTATGATGGGCTCGATCGGTCCGGTTCGCTCGGGCTTGGATCCGGTCTAACAAGCTCGGGCTCATCAATTTCTAGAATTAATCTTGACGGAAAATAAATTGCAAGCTGGAAATGATAACCTAATGATAACCTAGTTAAACTACTTAAGCAACGAAAATACTCATAAAATAAATGTGTGAATCCTTGATGGTGATCCTCAACGCCTTCTACCCTTTATATAGATCAAGCAATGGGTAATGTCTAAAATGTCCCTCCTCAACGAACTCAAATAATTGTCGATTGATACATGTTCTTTAGTTTGTGCGTGTGGAAGGCAAATATACACGAAAACGAACTGGGAATGCTCAACAAACCTTTCTTTGTCCATATGGTAATAAAGTACCGTACAAAGTAAAATAGACTAAATGCAATCGGAAATTCCAAAGGTTTAGGATTTCAAGTAGTCTGTACTCTTCCTAAACAAATCTGAAGAGTATTGGTGTACTCGTCTTTTTCCTTTGGTATCTTTGTGATTCTGATTTGTGAATATCTTAGATATAGTTGTAATTATTTATTTATTTTGTAGTTAATTAGGATTTACTTGACTAACATACTCATAGTTATCTTTGGTTAGTGTTTGTGTATTTTAAGTGTTTTATTTTTAGGTGGACTCTCAAAAATGAAATATATGATTGGATCTTGAAGATCTCGTGGATGGAAAGGACTTGCCGAAAAGCTTATAAAAGCCGGTCGGCTTTGTCATTGTGTTTTTACGCATTCTGAGCATTCGAAATCACAAAGAGAAAATCCTTGAGAGTCCGTGTGTCCTTAGATGTTCTTCTCAAAAGAACTCTAAGTGTTTTGAGTGTTTTTGTGAGATCTAGAAGTCTAGATTAGTTTGATCTTTTAATATTTTGTTTTCTTTCATTCGACTTGTACTCTACAAGATCGCTTTTAATATATGAAAGTTTTCCAGCAAGATTTCTTGCTGAAGTGTTTTAATTCCATTTCTTTATTTCCGCTGCATATTTTCTGATACCTGACAAGGCAACTGTCTTGACAACTGTGAGCACAGTTGTACTCACAGTTGGTTGTTTTCCAGAACAGTCCTAGCCGGCCTAATTTCTTATAATTGGTATCAGGAGCTCTGGTCTCGATACACTGAGATCGATCCTAAATGTCCAACAAGGACTGTCCTCATTCTCGTAAGCCGCCTACTCTAGATGGTTCAAACTATACCATTTGGAAGGCAAAGATGACTATGTACATCAAAAACATAGATCATCGTGCTTGGGTCAGCATTCTAGTGGGATATAAATCCCCTACCATGGAAGTGGTTGATCCAAAAGCTAAAGCTTCTGTGTCTGACAAAGATAAGAAAGAAAAAGTTTTTATTCCAAAACCCGAGCAAGATTGGAATGCGGAGGAAATTGCCCTTGCAAATTTCAATGCAAAGGCAATGGCCGCCATTTCTGATCACGTTGATTTTAATCTGTATCGGTTGTTTTCAAACCATACAGTGGCCAAAAATGCTTAGGACATTTTGCAACTCCATTGTGAAGGGTCCGATAGTGTGAAACAAACTAAGTTAAGAAGGTTGATGACAGAGTTTGAGAATTTGAGAATGGGAGAAGATGAGACAATTCAAAATTATTCTGCTAAATTAATGGACATTTCAAATGAATCCTTTGCATTAGGGGAATCCATCTCCAATGCAAGGTTGGTCAGTAAAGTTTTAAGAACTCTCCCAGAAAAATTCAATATCAAAGTCTCTGTCATCGAAGAAACTTGTGATACTCGGACAGTGAGTCTTGAAAAGGTTCTTAGTATTCTTACTACGTTTGAATTGAACCTTGAAGTGCAAAAAACCAGCAAAGCAAATTCAATTGCTCTTGCTAGTGCTCTAACTGTGTCCAAAGATCTTGTGGAATTGTCAAAAGACATGGATGAGTCAACCTTGGAGGAAGATGAGTGTGCCTTGATAACCCAGAAATTCAA
Source organism: Campanula takesimana (assembly GCA_026119855.1). Taxonomy (NCBI): domain Eukaryota; kingdom Viridiplantae; phylum Streptophyta; class Magnoliopsida; order Asterales; family Campanulaceae; genus Campanula; species Campanula takesimana. The sequence continues at coordinate 34,816 of JAOWBW010001285.1, read as the reverse complement.
AAACGTTTTAAATAAGAAACGACAACAAAGATTTCCTAATAAAGGCTTCTCACCATCCACCAAGGCTAAACCATTCAAAAAGGAAGCGAGTGTTAGTGTGAAAAAACCGTTTTCTGAAGACAAAAACCGATTGATTCGGTTCAGTGTAGGGCGTGTCAAGGATACGGTCACTATGCTAATGAGTGTGCTAACACACTAAAAAAGAGAGGGATGAGTCTATCTGCTACCTTGAGTGATTCTGATGATGACGATGAGACTGCTAATCTGTCATGTTATCGTTCATCACAATCATCCCTTTCTGATAGTGAAACTGATAGTGAGGCTGACATGTCAACTGACAACACGGCTGACTATGAACAAAGAAGGTTTTTAGTTTTAACCATCGTTTTTGAAAACCTGAAAATGAAGGAGGATGAAACAATTAAGTGTTTTTCTGAAAAGTTAATCAACATTGTGAATGAGTTACATATCCTCTGATACTAGACTTGTAAACAAATTGTTAAGATCTCTTCCGAGTCGGTTCAATGTTGTTACTAATGTGTTCGAAGAATTCTATGATCTTGAATCTATGAGTTTGATGGAACTCAGAGGGATTTTAACTGTCTATGAAACATCTTTTTCAAAATTACCATCTCCTTCATCTTCAGTTGAAAATCTTGAAAGAACCGGTTGTACTCTTACACTGAGTGACAGTGAGTCTGACAGTAAATCTGACAGTGAGGATGAACAGTCAACTGTCATGACAACTGTCAACTCAAGTGGTACTAATGTGTATACCTGCTTGAATTCTACATCTGCAGGGGAGACTGAAGAGTCAAAACTTGATGAAGACGATTGTCTCACCTATGAAGAATTGCATGAGAACTACGTTGAGTTGTTCACAGATTGGTCCAAGCGAATGGAACAACTCAAAGAGTTCAAAAAGGTAAATGAAAAACTCACCTCTGAAAATCTGAAACTCAAAGCTGAGGGTGAGAGGTTGTCGAGTGAAAGTGATGCTCAAAAGGACTCCATAGCTAGGTTAGAGGTCATGCTTACAAAGAAAGACAATGAGTGTGAAAAATACAAGAGCGACCTTGAGAAAGAAACAAATACCCTTGCAAAGATTAACACCAGTAAGGGTAAGTTTGATAAAATTTTGACAATGGGAAATGAAGGGAGATCAGGACTAGGCTATGGAGATCCAATGTTTGTCAAAGAAGGTGAGGGTACATCAAAAACCAATGAGAGTTATCCTGCAAATCACGCATCTCCTCACAAAAATAGGAAAAACAAAAAGAGAAGATACGTGTGTCACCATTGTTTTGCACCTGGACACATTCGTCCATTTTGTTATAAACTGAAACAGGAACTCGGTCTGGAAAAGAACAGTGGTCATCTGACACGACAACTGTGGGCATAATCTGCCAATCAACTGCCCAGTCAACGGCCACGACAACATCAAGCGGCAAAGAAAGCATGGGTAAGAAAGGAGACTCTAAATTGCAGTGTGGCTCTTACCTCCTTCAAAAGTAGTGTGGAAGAAGGATGGTACTTTGACAGTGGCTGCTCTCGCCATATGACAGGTACGCTCGAACATCTCAAGGACTATGAATCCTTCAATGGTGGAAAAGTCAACTTTGGTGGAGGAGCCAAAGGTCAGGTAATTGGCAAAGGTATGTTAAATGTTGATGGTTTGCCCAAATTGCACAATGTTTTACTTGTTGATGGGCTTAAGTCAAATCTGATTAGCATAAGCCAGCTGTGTGACGACGACTTGTTTGTTAAGTTCGACAAGTCCAAGTGTGAAGTGTTTGATAACAAAAATGTGTGTGTTTTAACTGGGGTTAGATCTTCGGACAATTGTTACAAGATTGGTAGTGTGGAATCGTGTCTCACTGCCAAACTAAATGAGTCTGAAATCTGGCACCAAAAGCTTGGTCATGCCAGTGAAAGAAAAATCTGTGAGTTAATCAAATTTGGGGCAGCAAAGGGTTTGCCCAACTTGGACTTGAAAAAGCTAAGCGTGTGTGGACCATGTCAAAAGGGAAAACAAACAAAGTCCAGTCACAAAAAGGTTCAGAATTTTGGAACAAGTAGATGTCTTGAGTTGATTCATACTGACCTTATGGATCCCATGGAAGTGGAAAGTATGTCTCGAAAGAAATACTGTTTTGTGTGTTTTGATGATTTTTCCCGTTACACTTGGGTCATATTTTTGAGAGAAAAATCTAACAAAATTGAAGAGTTTAAAATTTGGTACAAAAAGGTCAAAAATCTTTATGGTCTAAAAACTGTGAGAGTCAGGTCCGACCATGGTACTGAATTTGAAAACTCTGTTTTTCATCATTTTGCGATTCAAAGGGGATTATTCATGAGTTCTCAGCCCCCAAAACTCCTCAACAAAATGGAGTAGCGGAAAGGAAAAATCGCACATTACAAGAAATGGCTAGGGTCATGTTGAGTGCTAAAAATATGTCTAAAAAGTTTTGGGCAGAAGCAGTTAACACTGCTTGTCATATAGGGAATCGTGTCTTTCTAAGAATTGGAAGCACCATGACTCCATATGAAATCTTACTTGGAAAGAAACCCACTTTAAAATACTTTCATGTTTTTGGGTGTATTTGCTACATCTTAAATGATCGTGAGTATCTTTCTAAATTTGATTCAAAAAGTGACAAAGCCATTTTCATTGGTTACTCTCAGAATAGTAGAGCCTATAGAGTCTATAATTTGAAAACCAAGACAATTATGGAATCTATAAATGTTATCTTCGATGATGCTACTGATCTTAATGTCAAAACTGCTGAGGATGATGTTTCAGGTTGCACCTGGGAGTATGGGCAGATTAATGATGAATCTGAACCAACGAATGCAACAGAACCTGCAGATGCGCCAACTGTGAGGACAACTGGCAGTCAAGATGAACAGTCAACTGCCATGTCAGATGGTCAGACGGCAGCTGGTTCTGGTTCGGATTTTGAAATCGCTGAAGATCAGGAAAGAAGAGGCAACGATGCTGCTGCAAGCATACATGGAAACCATCCAACTTCCCAGGTCATTGGGGGAGTGGATGAAGGAAGAAAAACAAGAGGAAAAAGGATAGATTACCGGGAATTGGCCGGTTTGGTGTGCATGCAATCCGCATACCATCAGGTAAGTTCTTGCTGTTTCGTGGCTAATTTTGAGCCCAAAAATGTGTCTGAAGCCTTGAAAGATGATAATTGGATCAATGCTATGCAAGAGGATTTGATCCAATTTGAAAAGAATGATGTTTGGTTCTTGGTCCCTAGGCCCTCTAACATCAATGTTATTGGGACTAAGTGGATATTTAAGAGTAAATCAGATGAACAAGGCATAATAATAATAAGGAACAAAGCACGTCTAGTAGCTCAGGGTTACACTCAATTAGAGGGTGTGGACTTTGACGAGACTTTTGCCCCGGTAGCCAACATTGAGTCCATTAGACTGCTATTAGCAATCTCATGCTATCTAAAGATCACTCTACATCAAATGGATGTGAAGAGTGCGTTCCTAAATGGTCTTTTAAATGAGGAAGTGTTTGCTGAACAACCCAAGGGGTTTGAGGATCCACATAAGCCAAATCATGTTTTTAAGTTGAAAAAGGCGCTCTACAGTCTAAAGCAAGCCCCACGTGCTTGGTATGGAAGACTAACAGAGCACCTTATTCAACTTGGCTTTAAAAGAGGGTAGGTTGATAAGACCTTGTTTATTTTGAAAAATAAAAGGGACATTCTCGTGGCTCAGATTTATGTGGATGACATAGTCTTCGGTTCAACTTCTAAAACTATGCTTGACATGTTTGTAGAGAGTATGACATCCAAATTCGAGATGAGTATGGTTGGGGAATTGAAATTCTTTCTTGGGCTACAAATTGTTAAAACAAAAGAAGGATTGTCAATTTCTCAATCAAAGTATGCCAAAATTTGGTTAAGAAATTTGGCCTCAAGAATGCGTCTCATTTGAAAACCCCCATGGGGTCCTCTAAAAAACTGTTTAAAGACGAGGATGGAGAGAGTGTTGACCAAACTCTCTATCGGAGTATGATTGGCAGCTTACTGTACCTTACAGCAAGCCGCCCCGATATCATGTTTAGTGTCTGCCTCTGTGCTAGGTATCAGGCTGACCCCAAGGTATCCCACTTAACTGCCGTTAAGCGAATAATTAGATATGTTAGTGGTACCACAAATTTGGGGTTAAGCTACACGAGGGACACAAACACAAGTCTAGTTGGGTTTAGTGACTCAGATTGGGCTGGGAGCACTGATGATAAAAAAAGCACCACTGGTGGGTGTTTTTATCTTGGGAATAATCTAGTGTCTTGGTTTAGTAAGAAACAAAACTGTGTTTCTTTATCAACTGCTGAATCTGAATACATTGCAGTTGGTAGTTGTTGTACCCAGTTGTTGTGGATGAACCAAATGATAAAAGATTATGGTTTAAAAAGTGAAACCTTGATGGTATATTGTGATAGTTTAAGTGCTCAGAATATTGCCAAAAATCCGGTTCAGCACTCCAGAACAAAGCATATAGATATTAGGCATCATTTTATTAGAGATCTCGTTGAACAAAAAATCATTACTCTTGAACATGTAAGCACAATGGATCAACTTGCTGATATCTTTACCAAGGCTTTGGACTTCGAGAGATTTTCTTCACTTAAGAAGTCTCTCGGATTGTGTGTTACCAGTTGACTGCACATCTGTGTGGACAACTGTCTGCATAAAACTGTATAATGGTATATTATAGTTCACACTAATTTAAAAAAAAAAATCTTAGTTGTAGATTGCATTCATCCTTGCACGATTGTCTCATGTGATCACTTGGTTGTCTCGTTTCTTGACTCTGTGTTTTGACCCTTGAATGTGAGACCCTTCTTGACTTGATAATATAATTATCCTGTCAATTCCTTCGTGTTGTTTATCATGGAGTGGGCATTCAATCTAAGGTTACGGGGAAAACAAGCTGCCTCCAATCGTTGGTGTTACTGCTCATTGTGGCAATATGCTATCCTTCCGTGAGAATCAGTATATCTTTTGTATTGTGAGAGTGAAGAGCTCCTCCCCGTAACTAATTCATAAGTCATAAGACTTCAATGGGGATGTTCTAGAGGCTGCATGATTGAAGGTGAAGCTCAATGAATTCCTGTGAGTTAAGACCGAGTCATGAACTGAGTCAATCTTTCCAAGTCACACCAAAATTGAGACAATCTTCACTTGTGTGTTTAGGCATATTTTTCTTAGTTTTTTTTTTGTTGTTCTTGGTATTTAAATTAGCAAATTGAACCGTTCTTCTTCTTGTTACAGATTTAATGATTTCATGTAACGATAATCCAATAACGTGTTGTCCAAGTTCTTGCGCAGGAGGTGAAATTTTTCTGGGTTGATGGACCTTTGTGGTATAATGGATTTTGTGGAAGTATGGCAAGTATCAATTCTGGGCAAATTAGATGATCACAATATTTCTCAAGATTTTGAGTTTGAAATCACAATCCCAGTCATAAAAGGAATTCTAAAGGGTGTCCAACACTAAAAGGAAGGCACACGGTTTTCTCCCACATCCAGTGCACCAAGGTTTATGTCTGAGTTCTTTGCCTTTCTGGAAATACTCTCCTTGTCAAATCAACTGTAAAGGCTCTCCCCACTCCTCATTACTCCTGTCAACCACCTCCTCTCTCTATCTTCTTCTCTATTCTGCAATTTTTTCAAAGATAATTGCACTGGTTTTTGTTTGTTTTGTCTTACAGGAAAAATTTCCATGGATTCTTCGTCTTCTCCAGCTCCGGCGCTCACTTCATGTGTCGCCATTGTCGCCGACCTGATTAATGTTCCCCAATCTGATTTGGTCGTCGATTCTCAGTTTCTAGGTTTGCAGGAGCATGCCATCGACGTCGACAACCCCCTCCAGGTCACCACGTTGGCCAAAGCTCGCAAAGTGAGGCCACCAGGGTCTCGCCATTCCGGCCGCCTTGAAAAATTAGGAACAGGGGCATCTTCTGGGTCTTTCAAGCCCGACATAGCAAGGGCTACAATGGAAGCCGAGGCTCGAGATAAAGGAAAATCGACATCAACAAGTGGTCCCCATCGACGACTGATTTTAAATGAGTCGGAGGAAGATGAATCATTGTCTTCTCCGACGCCGGCAGCCGCTGACGACTTCGATGAGGATGTGCCGGTGGTGACATTAATTCCGGCAAAAAGGAAGAAAGTGGCCAGAAAAGGAACTCCGTTCAAAGCCCCTTCTTCTCCGGCACCATCTCCGGCATCCCCTAGGTTTCAGACGAGAAGTGCCAAAAGGAAAGCCCTAGAAAGTTCAATGAGAGAAGAGGGCTCGTCTCCTCAGTTTGATAATTCCAGTGATTCAAATGTTGAAATTGATTCTGAAGCCACCCGTTCTGATGATGAAGGCTTATCTCGTGCTAGAAAACATAGTCAAGGCTCTGGGGATGCGGCAGCTGTGAGGCAAACTGTTAGGCGATCTGTGTGTTCATCCCAGCCGTCAGTTGGTCCATCACATGGCTCTGGCTCTACTGGACAATCCAAACGGGTACGTAACTCCTCCGCTTCCATTCCCCGTGTCCCGTTTAACTTGTCTTTGCCTCATGATCCAAAATTCTATTATGCTGCCGCTGCTGAAAGATTTTCAAAATATTTTTCGCGAAAATTGTCTGTTGAGAGGGTGAGGGATGAGAAAATGTTGGAAAGGTTAAATATGGTGGGTTATCTGGGTGAGAGAAAGCTTTTGAAATCCTTGATCTTTGCTGCACCTTTTTCCCGACAATTGATAGGTGAATTTTATGCCAATCTTTCTCAAGATGTGGCTTTGAGTGAATCTCCAAACTATCATCACATTTTTGTTAGGGATAGGGTACTTGAGTTCTCTCCAAAATCCATCAATGACATCCTGGAAACTCCCAACACTCCTCTCCCTGATATACCACAAGACATTGATGTGGTTGTAAGAGCAATCACTGGTGATACCATTTTCTTTTGGCCCTCTGAACTTCGTTCAACCTCCTTGTCTAGGCTCTATCTGTTTCTTCACCATATCATGCTCACCAATTGGAAGCCCTCCTCAAATCCCTCAGTTGTTACCTAAGAGCAGGCTCTCTTGTTATATTCCATTGGTGTGAACAAGTTTAATCTGGGAGAAGTGATTTTTGAAACAATTGTGAGTTATGCCGAGTCCCCTCACTCCACATATCGCCTTCCTCATCCCTGTCTTATTTCTGCGATGCTGGGTACTCATGGTATTGAGGATGAACAAGATGACATCATTGTCCCTCTTCCTCCCAAGATTAGTCAGCCCAAAACATGTTTGAAGCTCATCGGCACAATGATTGGGCTAAACCAGCTGTTGGTTCAGCTGCCATGCCAATTGTTTCCCCATCATTTGTCTCGTCAGTTGCCAGGTCTTCATCAGATTCTTCTCAAGCCATTCTGCAAGCTCAAGCAGATTCCATCTCTGCCCAGATTGCTGCTCACAAAGCAATCATTTCGGGTTTGGAAACTAACCTGGCAGAAATTCATAAAGCAATGAAGGTTGGTTCTTCACAAAAAGGGGGAGAGAGCATGAATGTAGGGGGAGTAGGTAAAGTAAATGCAGCAGCTGTAGGGGAGCTAGCTCGCAAGCTACAGGGAGAGCGGGAACTCTTGCCATTCGTGATGACAGTGAGTTAGAATTCTCATTTGAAAAGGAATTGGATGCCGCCGCAGCCGAGGAAGATATTCTGGGTGCAGATTTGTACTATGACGTTGGGAACAAAGATAATGCTTAATTTGTGTTCTTTAATTTGGGTTTGTAATAACTTTGATATTTTGGTACTTGGGTTGTAGTCGTATTATTTGGGTTTATGTTTATGTTAGTATTGCTATGCATTAACTTGGTTTTGCAGGTTTTGTTCAGAACCACAAAGATAGGGGGAGATTGAAGAGTATGGGTATACTCATCTTTTTCCTTTGGTATCTTTGTGATTTTGATTTGTGAATATCTTAGATATAGTTGTAATTATTTATTTATTTTGTAGTTAATTAGGATTTACTTGACTAACATACTCATAGTTATCTTTGGTAAGTGTTTGTGTATTTTAGGTGTTTTATTTTTAGGTGGACTCTCAAAAATGAAATATATGATTGGATCTTGAAGATCTCGTGGATGGAAAGGACTTCCCGAAAAGCTTATAAAAGCCAGTCGGCTTTGTCATTGTGTTTTTACGCATTCTGAGCATTCGAAATCACAGAGAGAAAATCCTTGAGAGTCCGTGTGTCCTTAGATGTTCTTCTCAAAAGAACTCTAAGTGTTTTGAGTGTTTTTGTGAGATCTAGAAGTCTAGATTAGTTTGATCTTTTAATATTTTGTTTTCTTTCATTCGACTTGTACTCTGCAAGATCGCTTTTAATATATGAAAGTTTTCCAGCAAGATTTCTTGCTGAAGTGTTTTTAATTCCGTTTCTTTATTTCCGCTGCATGTTTTCTGATACTTGACAAGGCAACTGTCTTGACAACTATGAGCACAGTTGTACTCACAGTTGGTTGTTTTCCAGAACAATCCTAGCCGGCCTAATTTCTTACAAAATCAATTAAGAAATTTATACCAATGGAATTTGAATTTAGTTTCATCTCAACTAATTTTACTAACATCCAACATTGGACTTTAATTGGTTCGAAAATTGAATTTTCCCATTATTAGCTTCCTCCAATATTACATAGCTTAATAATAATCAACTGACGCAATAATCAACCTATTGTTTTTCATATATCAATCTATTATTAAGTTAAATGTCATTTCTTTGTTGTGAATTCAACTGTGAAAAAGCGTGAACCCAATTAATCATGCAATATTATATGCAAGTGAGAATATGATATTTGAATGACGACCAAGGCTATAAACGTTTCAACAACTAAAAATGGTATAAAGAAAAAATTATGTGAACATTAAATGACTGATGTACATTTGTGTACATGATTTGTACAAATCACACTCGAGTGAGGTATTGCGCAGTTCAAGACCTTAATAAGTGCAATTTTCCGTGCGGATAAACTTTGTGGTTTGGAGGTGAAATTTGAATTCGTCATAGCAGTTCTATTTGAAGAGGTGAATTTCATGGAAGAATTCATTTCTGATTGATGATCTTGACTGACATCGTACTTTGGTAGGCTAAACGGAGTTTTAGCTTGAAGGTTTTCTTGTTTTGAGGCTCCAGTGAAGTGCTTTTGGTTTTGGCAGTGCTATTGCACTTTTGACAAGAAGCTCAAATTTTGCCACAAGTTCAAATACTTCGAATTGATTTTTACATTGTTCCATTTTGTACACACTTGAGACTGCTGGTTTACATGACAATGTAGTCATTTTCATTGAACACCAAGCATATTTGACGTAGCGGAAGACTTGATAGAAATCAACCCTAGTAGAATTTAATCAATACTAGCGATCAATCTTCAACAATCGTAGAACTTAATCAATACGAATAGTTAGGAGAAAACAACGAAATGTTTATTAAACGGCAAACTGCCTTTGAAACCCTAAAACAATGAATATAAAGTGTTCAACAACCTGAATTCGAAATAACCCTAAAACTGCAAAATTACGAAAAAGTCCAAAAAAAACTGATAAAACTTCAGAACGCCTTTTGAGGCCTTTAGAAGCGGAATTTGGGCTTTTTAAAGCCTGATCAGGGGGAAAATGTAACGACCCCAAACCCCGGCACTATTTTAGTCATAAGTTGAGCACATGAGTGTGACGACCCGTCCCAATTTTATATAAATTTTACGCAGAATATTATTTTATAATTTAATTTGTGTTAGTTTGATTATTTTAAAAGACTTACTTGATCTATTAAAATATTAAATAAAAGTATTTGAGTTGCAAAATAGACTAATTAGCATGAGTAGAAGTTAAAATAGTTGAGTTAGTAATTGTAAATAATGATAAGGGGGTTAAGTGTTAAAGTTGAAACCTTAGGGGTTAAATGTAATTGATTAGCTTGGAGGGGCCTAAATGTGAATTGCCAAGCATATAACCCATCTTCTCGATCACTCTCTGCGCACAGACATAAAAAAGCAAACACTTTCCCATTTCTTACTTCTTCTGTTCTACGAGAAGTTCAACTAAGTTTCCTTCAATTACTCCTTAATTATTCCTCCGTTCCGAAATCCGACTGCACCAAAATGTTCGGGGCGTCGAGTAGATCAAATCTAGCCGATCAGAAAAATATGTCATCGGTACTATTTTCGTAGCAAGTAAGTTACTACTCCCCTTTAAATTATAATATTGCTCATGCATATTATATGTGATACTTTTCTTGATAATTGTTGTTTTGTGAGAGTATTGGAGCTATTTGTTAATTGAGCTATTTTGTGACTGTTGGAATCATTTCTTGGGTTTATATACATAAGATAAGAAGTTGTGAAAGTAATTTTGAGACGGTGAATTAGAGTTAGAATGTTAAATAAATATTTGGGGGAAGTTGTAATAGTACTTTTAAGACGGTGAATTAGAGTTAGAATGTTAAATAAATATTTGGGGGAAGTTGTAATAGTACTTTTGAGACAGTGAATTAGAGTTAAAATGTTAAATAAATATTTGGGGGAAGTTGTAATAGTACTTTTGAGATGGTGAAATAGAGTTAGTGTGAAAGAATTAAATATCACTGGCGGAGGTGAGTGGGCGACCGCCCAAATAGGGCCGGCGACCGCACATATTTCTGGATTGTTTTTTAGCCTGGGAGAGTGTATTTGGGCGACCGCACAGACTGTTGTGGGCGGCCGCACAATCTGCTGAAAAAACTGATGTGTTCCAATTTAAAGGATTTAGGATTCGTTTTATGTTCAGGTCTTGAGTCCTATTCTAGGATACATAGATAGCCGTTGTGGAACACAAGGGTGTTAGGAATTGAGTTCGATTATGAACGGATGTAAGGTGTGAAATGGTGGTTAAATGCCTACGGATTTGTTTAGCATCTTGATGGTATTTATTCGGATTCTCTATTTGGGAATCCTAAATGTAAAGAAATGGTTGAGTTCATAGTCATGGTGCTATTTATGAGTAATTTGGGGTTATCATCTTTATGATGTATTGTTAGGATTCCCTACTATGGGATCCTACGTCCCAAAAAAAATGTGTAAGTGTTCATTGTCATTGGGCTCTTTATGAGTAACTTCTGGTTATCATCTTTATGATGCTTTTGTGGGATTTCCTACTTTGAAATCCTTTGTTTGAGAAATGTTTCTAACACACTTGTTTGTTGGGCTCTTTATGGGCAGTTTATCATCTTTATGATGTACTTGGTATGGTTCCCTATTTTGGAATCATATACTGATTGTGTTTTCGTTTAAAGTCCAGCTGGTCTTATTTGGTTGAGTCGGGCAGTGGTAGAGATTATAATGGCACCCGATCCAAGTTCATTATAATGTCTTCATTGGTAACCCTTTTTTACCCCTTCCATGATGGTGTTGGTTGGGATGAGCTAGCTCCCTTGTGTGAGTATTCTAGCTACACGTTTTGGGTTATGACTTTGTGTCATTTTTCCCCCCGTTGTTCTTGTTGTTGTTTGGTTCCGGAACCCCTGCTTCAGCTCTTTGATGCTGCCCTGTTGATGCTGCTCTTCGACGCGGCTCTGTTGTTGATGTTCAGATTGTTATATCCTTTTGGGATAACCTTGGCTCAGTATCCTTTGTTATGTGTTTATTTCAGCTTTGTGTGTTGCATGATGAGTTGGTCGTTATTTCCAACCGGTATGGGACGGTTGGTGATAGGGAGCCTCTCATTTGTTGTGTAATATGTGTTATTCAATTATTCAGTTTATATGCATAATATTATGCCATGTAGCTGCATTAGTAATTTACTGAGATTTATCTCACCCCGTTCCTTTCAAATTTGTTTTCCTAAGTTCACAGGAAAACTAGAGATTGTAAGCTGTGAGATCTGAAGTTATGGGACTGTTCTGAAAAGGTTATACTCTATTGGGGTAGCTGCTCTACGGAGCTTTTGTGTATTCTTGTTGTGAGGCCGTGGTTGTACAATGTACAGTGTTATGTAAGTACTGTTGTCTTTTGGGTATATATGTTATTAGTCATTCTTTCTTCCATACTTGTAGATAGTCTTCGAGTTGTAATCTCGTTGAGGTGTAGTCTTAATAGCTGATGAGGTTTGGTCATCGACATGTTTATGGTATTATGATGGTTTTATAGCAGAGTTCTCGCGCCTGGTTCGGTATTTAGCATTTTGGAGATGTATATTATGCTATTTTAATATTTATGAAATTTAGAATTTTCGGGGCGCGACAGCAAAGCCCGATGACTTTTGTTCCTCTCAAAAATATGATCGTTTTGATATACTTTGCGTCTCGTAACTCCTCCAGAGTCAAAAGTTACGCCCTTTACGATCAAACTCGTCTAAAAACCCGAGTGCGAGCTCGTCGACTGCATCATTCTCCCCACGCCTCGAATTGTCAACAGCCTCATCATCGGATGAATCCCCCGAATATGGAACCAAATGTTTGACGTTAAAAACATCAGAAGCCCGAATATGACTTGGCAGCTTCAACTTGTACGCATTCGGATTAATCTTTCCAACAATCTCTACGGGTCTAATCTTCTTAGCTGACAGTTTATTATACGCACCCACCGAAAAACGATCCTTTGTCATAATAGCCCACACGAAATCACCAACCTAAAACTCAACCCGACGCCGTTTCTGATCTACAGCAAGTTTATACTTAGCATTCACAGCCTGCAAATTGTCCCGAACCTGGGAATGAACCTCCTGCAACCCCGAAACCAGATCCATTGCTTTACCATGAAGTTTCTGCTTGCTCGGTAACGTAGGAAGATCCAATGGTCCCTTAGGCTGAACCGCATAAACCACCTGGAACGGGCTGAACCCAGTGCTGCGATTGATGGCATGATTGTGGGCAAATTCGGCCTGGCACAACTTCTAATCCCAAGATTTGACATGGTCACCAACTAAACACCGCAGCAAATTACCCAATGACATGTTGACCACCTCTGTATGACCATCTGTCTGAGGATGATATGCACTGCTAAAATTAAGTTGGGTATTAGCCATCTTCCACAAACTGCGCCAAAAATGACTAAGGAAGCGTGTATCCCTATCAGACACAATAGCAGATGGTAACCCATGCAGACGGTAAACCTCATTGAAAAACAGCTGGGCCACATTAACAGAATCAGTTGTCTTTTTGCACGGAATGAAATGAACCATCTTTGAAAACCTGTCGACAACCACAAAGATAGAATCATGCCCCCGCTATGTACGTGGTAGCCCAAGGACAAAGTCCATACTAATCTCGACCCACGGCTGACGCGGGACCGGTAGCGGCATATACAATCCCGCATTAGTAGCAGCTCCCTTGGCCATATGACACACCCGACACCGCTGCACGAACTTGTCCACTTCCCTACGCATACTCGGCCAAAAGTAAAAAGATTGTACTAGATGCAAAGTGCGATCTCGACCAACATGGTCCTCCCCATGTAGCTCATATATGATCATCAAACGTAGACTACAATCCGAAACACGTAGCTGATTACCTCAAAATAAAAACCCCTCGTGCAGAAAAAAATCTGGTTTACGCCCCGCACGAACATCCTCCAACAACACCGAAAAATAAGGATCAGCAGCCAGTAATTCGCGGAATGAATTAAACCCAGGCACTTCCACACGCATCGTAGTCAGTAAACCCCGACGTCTACTCAACGCATCAGCCACCTTGTTAGTGATCCCTGCCTTATGATTAACCACAAAAATGAATTGCTGAAGGAAGGCAATCCAACGAGCATGAAGAGCAGATATCTTATCCTGGATATGAAGATGGCATAATGAATCATGGTCAGTGAATAAGATAAATTTATGATGGAACAATTAATGACGTCAATGCTTAACGGCCTGAACAACCGTGTAGAATTCCACATTGTAAGTGCTATACCGTTCTTTGGCCCCTGACAATTTCTCACTGAAATATGCTACCGGTCGCCCCTTCTGACTCAAAACAGCACCAATACCCACCCTTGAAGCATCTGTGTACAACTCAAAATGTTGTGAAAAATCAGGCAACACCAAAATAGGCGCGGTGGTCAAACACTCCTTAATCTGCTCAAACGCGATGTCAGCCTCTGTTGTCCAAGAAAAACAGGTGCCCTTCATTCAATCAGTAATCGGTGCCATAATACTACTGAAATGTGGGATGAAACACCGATAGAAAGAAGCCAACCCATGGAAACTCCGCACCTCAGTGATCGTAGTGGGTTTGGGCCACTGCTGCACTGTTGTCACCTTGGCCGTATCAACCTGTAACCCTTCGCCCGAAATCACATACCCCAAAAACAAAACCCGCAGCACCATAAGCACACATTTCTTAGTCGCGGCTTAAAATTTCTCCTTACAAAGCACAGACAAAACCTCTCGCACATGCTGCAAATGCTCCTCCTAACTCCGACTATAAATGAGGATATCATCAAAATAAACCACTACAAAAATCCCAATAAACGGTCGCAACAACTGATTCATCACACGCATGAATGTACTTGGGGCGTTAGACAACCCAAATGGCACAACCAATCACTCGTATAAGCCTTCCCGAGTTTTGAAGGCTGTTTTCCACTCATCCCCTGGTCGAACGCGAATATGGTAATACCCACTTTTCAAATCCGGTTTTGTAAAAACCGCTGCACCACTAATCTGGTCAAGCAAATCATTAAAGCGAGGAATCGGAAACCTGTAACGGACTGTAATCTTATTGATAGCTCTGCTATCAACACACATACGCCACGAACCATCCTGTTTCGCAATCAATATAGACGGCACGGCATAAGGGCTCAGACTCTCTCGAATATGTCCTTTTGCCAACAACTCCTCGACCTGTCTACGCAACTCCTCATGTTCCTTAGGACTCATGCGGTAGTGCGGTCTGTTAGGAAGACTCGCACCAGGGACTAAATCAATATGGTGCTGAATCTCACGGAGTGGTGGCAATTCAGCGAGGAAGTCCTCAGGAAACACACTTGCGAACTCACGTAATAACGGCTGTACCACGTCAGGAATCTGAACTGAGTCTGAAACTACTTTCCCGAGTAACAGAAATACCCTATCAGTGGGATGTACCTCCTAAACAAATTGTGCAAACGACAAAAATGACGAACCCGAGGCAGGTGGTGCTGCCTTAACCACCGGATTAGTGGGGACTAATACAAATTTTGTACTTTCCAACACTAAACTGTAAGTATTAGTACGCCTATTGTGAATAACCCGTCTATCAAATTTCCATGGTCTACCCAACAATAAATGACACGCATCCATAGCAACCACATCACACCACACTTCATCACGGTATTTAGCACCCACAGAAAAAGAAACAGGAGCTCATTTAGAAACGGTTACCTCACCACCTTTTTAAGCCACGCCAATTTGTATGGCTTAGGATGCTTCTCCGTTGTAATATTCAACTTCTGGACGGCCTCCTTTGCGATGATATTCTCACAGCTACCCGAATCGATGACGAAGCGACATACCTTCCCCAAAATAGTACAAGTAGACTGAAAGATGTTATTGTGGAGCCAATCATTCTCAGCTGCCGCGTGCGGTGTAAGGCAAGATCGCCACACATCTAGAGAAATACCCACATCACCTGTCACCACCTGTTCTTCCTCATCAAACATGGGTTGCTCGGGCAATACTCTTTCATCTGCCCACACATCCTCCTCCGCGTCATGGAATAATGCCTTCTTTCCAGCCTATTTGCACTCCACTTGTCGATGCTCAACTTTGCCACAACCAAAACACTTAATGTTGCTGCTGCTGCTGGCCCCTCTGGCAAACTGACTCCCTGCCTTGGTTGTAGATGGAGCGACTGCTGCCGTGTTACTGATGACACCCCCGGTGGCACTAACCCCTCCTGATCCACCACCACCTCCAACCCGCCTCGTGTGTTTCTCGATTGTAAGAGCTCTCTGGTGTGCTTCCGAAACAGAACAAATATCGAACATGTTAAGGGTGTCTTTGATTTAGATGCGCAACCCGCCTATGTATCGTGCAACCATCTGATTTGCTGTTTCCTGAATCTCGTTTCTGGCCATCAATTGATAATACTCCGTGGTGCAATCATCGACTGATCGTGGACCTTGCTTCAGATTCTGTAGCCGTTGAAATAGTGTTCTCTGGTAATTGTACGGCAAAAATGATGCCCGCAGTTGCTTCTTCATCTTCTCCCACGACTCAATTTTAGATTTCCCTAGATTGGCATGCGACAACTTAAGTTGCTGCCACCATGTTGTTGCCCTACCTCGCAGCCGTGTGGCTACCAAGGTGACATGCCTATCATCCGAAACCCTCTTAAACTCGAGGATCTCTTCCACTATTGCCACCCAATCCAGAAATTCCTCCGCCTGCAGTCCACCATAGAATTCTGGTATTTCCGTCCGCATCCCAGCCTCCCACCGCCGATTATCCTCCTCTACCGGGGGTCGCTGTGGCTGATTCCTCACCTGCGGGACATCTTCATAGTACTCACCGCCTTCCCCATCAGAATCCACCTCCCAGTCTCGCATTGGGTTGCGACCACGATGTCCCGTCTGGTTTCTCTGATACTGCTGATTGAACAGTTCAGTCATCCTACCCGTTAACTGTTGGGTTTCATGCAATCATGCACAGCGGAAGAATAACATGAAGAAACCCAATAGCCTAGATCCGTTATGATCAATAATTCATAATATGAAGATGAAAGAAACTAACCCTTGTAGATCGATATGTGAAAACTTGGATTAAGATGCAAAGATGTGCACCCTGTACCGGTGATCCACACAACGAATGGATTCAAGAACGCCTTATTGGACTCGACTGCTAGGCCTTCGGTTTGAAAAACGATGGTGAAGAACGATTCTTCAAAGCTCCTAAAGATTATTGTGATTTGATGATTGAGAATAATCAAACACAATGATCCTAGTATATTATGTGTATTCTCTCTCTCCAAGAAATAGTTTGTGATTTGCAAATCAATGCATTGGGAACTATTCCCGGTTGTCCACATTATATACAAGAGGTGTCTGAAACCCTTTAAAACTTAGGTCTTCTTGTCCAACAAGAAGAGACTTAAAATAAACTGCAGTGCGGGGGTCCGGCCGTACGGCAGCCTATCAGCCGTACGGTGGCAAGCCAGTCGTACGGCTCCCCTCCTCAGTTTCCTCGTTTTTCGCTCCTTTTAATTATCCGTTCTGCGTGTGTGACCCAATAAGATTATACTAAGTTGGCAACGAGTCCGAACCATTCAAACCTCGTAAGTCATAAGCGGACTCTAGCAAGCCATTATGACTACCCAATTAGTATAACTTTGAAATCCAAAGTTTCCTAAATAGAACATAACACAATCTCTTTGTTACACGATGTAAATTGAACGTAAGCCATAGTCAATGGTCAACTTACCTATATTCAATGCTTTCTCGATCCCGAATGTATTGATAATACAAATTACATTGATCCAATCAATTTATTTGAGCATGGCCATGCATTTCATCAATACCGTTCATCGGGTG
Source organism: Campanula takesimana (assembly GCA_026119855.1). Taxonomy (NCBI): domain Eukaryota; kingdom Viridiplantae; phylum Streptophyta; class Magnoliopsida; order Asterales; family Campanulaceae; genus Campanula; species Campanula takesimana. The sequence continues at coordinate 17,272 of JAOWBW010001285.1, read as the reverse complement.
GCCAAAGCTTGACATCTCTCTTGACGAGGAACAAATCTCATCTTGGCTTATTACTCTTCCCTACATGATTCTGATTACGCCAATCATATTCTTTATAGCTACCCGGTTAGGGGTAACGTTTGAATATGTCAAACGTAATGTTCATCACGTGGAAGACTGTAATAACCTCAGGTCTAGAGATTCCAGTGATATAACTATATGAGACTTAATTATGACATTGTGACCATGACATAAATCTCATAGGGGTCAGTCCAGTATTTGTTCTCCAATAAATACCCATAAGTCTAATTGTATCGCATACACATAATCATCATATGATTATCTATTAAACTTATACTAATTATTAATCATAATCATCAGGGACGGGGATTATTATAATAAACATGTAAAAGATATAATAATCAACCATTCAATATCTTTATTAAAGCATAAGCAAATGATAACATTAATCGTTCAAATAACGTGCCTAGGGCATACACACCAACATTAAATGTTCCATCATCACCTCCATACGTTGATCTACGATGAATCAGATGCGGTCCTCCAGAGCCGCCTCATCTCGCTCATAGATCTCTTCCACAGTCGGTTTCCTCACTCGTGGCATGATTCCAAGGATCGAACCGAAGACTGATACCAACTGACGTAGCGGAAGACTTGATAGAAATCAACCCTAGTATAATTTAATCAATACTAGCGATCGATCTTCAATAATCGTAGAACTTAATCAATACGAATAGTTGGGAGAAAACAACAAAATGTTTATTAAACGGAAAACTGCCTTTGAAACCCTAAAACAATGAATATAAAGTGTTCAGCAACCCGAATTCGAAATAACCCTAAAACTGCAAAATTACGAAAAAGTCCAAAAAAAACTGATAAAACTTCAGAAGGCCTTTGGAGGCCCTTAGAAGCGGAATTTGGGCTTTTTAAAGCCTGATCAGGAGGCGAAGCCCGATGACTTTTGTTCCTCTCGAAAAGACGATCGTTTTGATATGCTGCGTCCCGTAACTCCTCCGGAGTCAAAAGTTACGCCCTTTACGATCAAACTCGTCCAAAAACCCGAGTGTAGATATTAGACAAATCTACGTTTTGATATAAACATCGTTTGCTAGAGATAAAACTTTGCAAAAACACACTTTCTTTCCATTCCTAATCAGTAAATGCTCATTTTTTTCAACAACAAAAAAAGTCCCTAAATGAACATTCATTTCTCGGTGAAGTTGCGAAATAGCTTCCATTATCAATCAGCTTTTTATATGCACTGGTAATTATAATATTATATGGTGAGATCATTAACGACGTCTATGTATATATGCTACTAAAATTTCTTAATAGTCAACTTTATAAATTTCAGTATAAATAGAATTGGATGTTCATTTAAGGGCGAAAAAAGTATAGATTTTTTTGGAATAGTAGTTTACTTGAGGCACTGTAAACAGCTCGAGATTGAATGCATGGCATATGACAACAACAACAACAACAAAGCTTTAGTCCCGAAATTTTGATCTCCACGCTGTTGGAAAGCTCCGTAATATGCATTAAGCATTTGAATTTATTGACGGCCTCTAGAAGCATAATTAGCTTATCTATAGTACTGTAAAGAATAGATGTGAAACAGTTAAAACTACTCTTATTTTCCGGTCTTCTATGAAGATGCTCTCTCTGTCATCCATGAGAGAGTCTTCAATTCGTTGCGATTTGAGGATTTATATTCTACTAAGGGACGAAATGAAGTCTGTATCTCATAAAAGTTTAATCTGCTGATAAAAAAAAAATTATGGGAAAAGAAAGAATAATTCAAAGCCAAAATGAGCAGAAATGGTCAGCTTCTACTCTATGTCAGCAGGCAGAGAGTGATGACTTCAAGAATGTAATGTTAAATTCATACAGAAAATTTTTTATCTGAACTTAAAAAAAGAAATATTACACTCAGCACAGAAAATCCAACAGTAGTTGGTCAAGGAAAAGCCGTCTTTTACGCCTTTAAATTATATTTCTCTCACCAAGGATAATCTAATTATCTAATGAATTCTTATTCTATCTATACATTTTTGTGCAGCTGACAAATGATGCAACCAATACAGATTAAAGACCATGAAATTTCCACCATAAACAGCCAATTTATTTGATACGAATAGATACGGAGCCAATCAAGATAATGTACATCGTAAAGAACATCAAATAAGATTTCTTCGGAACATCCTACTCGATGATCCTCCCATGCAATTTTAATAATCAAAGTATACGCTGTAACTATGACACAAACATTATTATAAGCTACAGAAAATCTCCCCAAGATCCCCGACAACATTAAAGATTGTTCGGCCTATAAATTTGTTCCTCTTTATTTGGAAGAAATCGCTTCAAAACAATCTCTCAGCCATTTAGAAATGGAAAACACTCAGTTTCTTAACACTGTTCTCCCACCTGGCTTTAGATTTCATCCAACTGATGAAGAGCTAATTGTGCATTATCTGAAGAAGAAGATTTCTTCTTCCGCAAACTTTCCTATTTCCTTAATAGCTGATATTAATCTCTACAAGTTTGATCCATGGGAACTTCCTGGTAATTTACCCTTTATTATATACTCTCTCCGTCCAAATTGATGGTCCCGTTTGACTTTTCAAACTTTTTTAATTTTAAGGTTACATTGTAACTTGTATGTTCTGAAAATTCAGTAATCTTGAACCCTTAAAGTATTAGGAAATGAGACCAACTTTTTGAGACAAACAAAAAGGGGAAATGGGAACTACCATTCTGGGACGGAGGGAGTATATATATATATATATGTATGTACATGCATACACATATACTATACACACACGTATATAAATATATTTAGCTCTTATTGTATACAGTATGTTTGACAGTTTCTTGTACTGTTTTTTGCAGATAAGGCCATGTTTGGGGAGGATGAATGGTTCTTATTTAGTCCAAGAGACAGGAAATATCCAAATGGCGCCCGTCCCAATAGGGCGGCGGTATCTGGATATTGGAAAGCGACGGGTACAGATAAGGCAATTATTTCATCAAAGGGTTCCCAATGCATTGGTGTGAAGAAAGCGTTGGTTTTTTACCGAGGTCGCCCTCCAAAGGGTTCAAAAACAAACTGGATGATGTATGAATACAGGCTACTTGACCATAGTAGCCATTCCTCAAGGATAAGAGGGTCAATGAGAGTAAGTTCGATACCCCAAATACATAAATAAACAAATTGCCATTTTTTTATTTATATTTTTGCAATTATTTATTTCATAACAAAAATGATTAATGGGCTTTCATTTTATTTATTTATTACAGTTGGATGACTGGGTTCTATGTCGTATACGACATAAGAGTGACACGCCTACAGAATACACGCGCAATGATAGCATAACCAGCTCCTCTTGCAGTGATCCTTCAGACAGCTTTGAAGAAAAAGATATCATTGAGAAAATAAATTATTTCCAAGAAAATAATTTCACTCAGAGTATACAAGGAGATGTTTTAATTGAATCTGGACAACATTTAAATACCTTCCAAGATGCAAAGTTAGAAGACTATATTCCAGATACATACTTTAATACTGAAACAGTAATTGAACCAGATTTCTGCATGGTAAATGCTCTGGCAGGTATTAGAAGAGTGCTTTCTGTTGGAAATTTTGATGAAGAAATGCTTTTGAATATCCCAAACACGAGACAATTTTCATTTGCATCTAGTGACTCGGACAACTCGGGCATCTTTGATCAGAATTCACCAAACTCGTGGACGTATACTAATGATCGGAAAGATAATGAAAAAGAAAGCTCGAGTTAAGGGTGGAAGTTAGTTCTTCAGTCTATTACAACAGTTTTAGTACCTATTTTTTTCGGTTTTAGAAGACACTCCATATATTTTATGTAGGTGTTTATATTTGTACTATATATGTAGCATTTTGTATCTTATGTTTCTTTGATAGGAATTTGTAGTCTGATAGTGATGACGGACTACTTGTTTGCATGTTTGCGGCTCTTCCTGCGCTGCATTGCTGTTCTTATTTTGTTCTGATTTTTTTTTTCTTCTTTCTTTTTTTAACTCTTAAGGTAAGAGATGGCGAAGAAATTAAGAATATGACTGGTGATAATTTCACAATTAACTGGCACTCACTCTGTCCCGATATAAATGTACAAAAAAAATCAAATTTTCTCTTGATCAAGTTTAAATTTGAACAATTTTGGATATTCACTTGGGATGGAGGGAGTATTACGTACGGAATACTATTTAATACTCCCTCTGTCACAAATAAATGTCTCACTTTCGAAAATTTGCAAATAACGTGTGTACATATGAAAGACAAGGGCACTTAACGAAATATATCAAAAAGCTTAAAGTTGTTGTCTTATCAACTAAGACAATTATTCTGAGACGGAAGGAGTACTTCCGTGAAACAACGTAGGAGTATTCTCTTTAGAACTTCACTGAAAGTTTAAACATTCATATCTTCTGAAATGTAGTTCCTCCCTCTGCCCAGAAATAAATGTTGCCCTTTTGTGCATTAGTACGAAAATACTTTGAGCAATAAATTTAGGTTGATTTAAATATCCTAATAAAATTATAAAATTTGTTATTGATAGACCATTATAAATACTACTAAAATTATTGCTCAAAGTTCCTTCGTACTAATGTACGGCGACATTTATTCCAGGATATATAGAGGGAGGAGTAGTTCATATGTTATCATGTTTTGATCCTTTGGTGTGGTTTGCAGGCGCTGTGTCCGTCTGTTTGACCATGTGGGGTTACTGGATTAGTATTTTCCATGGTTGTTGAGTCTTCATGTCTTTTGCAGGCTAGGTGTTTGTCTTTTTGCCTAAATGGGGTTTTAAGCAATGTATATATAATATGTTGGAGCAATTTTTGGTATGAATGTACTGACTAATTTTATTGGTTGCCAACTTGCCATGCTCGTTCTGTTCCGCTGCTATAATTTGTTGATTATACTATTTTTTGGCTTACCAAAACAGCAACCATTTGTTTATTTTGCTGTTGTCAGATGATTGGGTTAAATGCATCATTGGCCGAAGAAGCAATAATCTGACAAAAGGATACTGACAAAGCTAGAATCAGCTCATCTTCCAATAATCTTTAGGATTTTGAAGAGAAAGATATCAGAAAGTGACTTAATGGATAAACTAAGCCAGTAAAAAAAAAAAAAAAAACGGATTTGTAAGCTGTGCTCATCAACTCGCTGGAAGTTGGATTACTCCCTGTTCTCATTGGTGTCGATTTTGGATGCACAAATGAAGTTATTGACATCACACTAAATCATGGCCACTGTAAGACTCTCTATATCTCGCCCACGCACAGTATACATATTCAGGGTTTCCAAAAACTATAGTTGTTGTCAAATTTTATACTCCCTGTGCCTTAAAATAAATGTCGCAAATGCCTTGTCAACGTTTCGAGAAATGTGCTTTACTTAATTGTACAATACATGTATAATGATTAAACTGCACTAAAACTCTTTCCTAATCGAGTATCTCTTTTTGGACAGTTTGAGCTACCCCGTGGAAATGGCATAAAACTGAGTTGAGTTGAAGCTAAATAACAATTAAATGATACTTAATCCTTTGAATAACCGATAAAGACTGTAGAGGATAGCCATCATTTTAAGTGTAAGAAATACTTAATGTGATACCAATCATAATTAAAGATCTAAGAAGATCTGTTAGAAAGGTCATCGGTTCCTTTTAGCTATCCAGAACATCGTAGTTACGCATCTTATTTCTTGTACTAGTATTTTTATGTATTTCAGATCTTATTATGTTCTGTTCTTTTTCTGTTGGGGAGGGATGCGAGGATGACTATTTTTGGATCAGTAAATAATGCAGTCAAGTTAATTAATTGATACTCCCTCTGTCCCAGAAAGAGTCTCATTTTGACTTTTTATGGTCAACAAAAATAAACTTTGACCAAACATTGGTGTCAATTTAATGATCACGATGAACTTTTAAATATTGTTATTGATAAATCACATAATGATTTATCAATTACAAATTTTAGAATTTCACTAGAATGATTAGATCGTCGCCAATGGTTAGTCAAAGTTCATTTCTGTTGACCATTAAATGTCAAAATGAGACTATCTTTCTGGGACAGAGGGAGTATAAACTTAACAATGAATGGTCTTCATGGCACTATCATAAGCTCCATTTTTTATCCATCACATTTGGCCCTATGTATTTGGACCTAACATTTCAATTATATCCCTTTCTAGCTCCCCTGTCAGCAACCAGCAGTCTTATTTCATTCTGTTACTCTGATAGATTACATGGATGGTGACTTAAAATGGATCTGATATTTTCATGAGCGAGGTGATTTGATGTTGAATATAATGTATCTTATCGTATAAAATATGCATCAAATAGATGTTCACACGTTTATTTTTAACTATTTTTGTAATAAGATTAACACTTTTTGCTATAATTTGTTAGACAATAAACTTGATACGTAGTCAGTCTCACTGCACATGAAATACATTTGATTGTGATACGAAATTACCTTCAGACGTCAGTTGAAGAAAACATGAAACGATTTAATATTGAAGTCGGTGCAGCAGAGGTTACTACTTTATTAACTGGTTATAAAGCCTTATAAGTGCGTCACCGCAGGTTGATTGGCTTTTTAAGTATGAACACGAGAATTTTTCATGTTCGCAAAAGAAAATGATACAGTAGGTCGTTGTTTATATTTTGGCAGATTTTGTTGAGAGATTTTGTTTGGCATTTCACTTGAAAAGATCATTTGCATGTCTGAGAATCCAATGGTTTCATTATCCTATTAGCATGCACAACCTTATTATCCCATAATGACGATATATATCTTTTAACTGAAAGAAAAATACATGCCTCCCCTAGCAATTTTCAATTTGAAAAAAGGGTGAATTAATATTATTTTTCTTCCATTATGTCTGTCACATGAGACGGGTCAAATATTTCATCACTCAATAGTGGCGGCCAAACTTCTTATGGATCAAATGACTTGGGACAACATGTGGGTGTTAAAGTTGAGACAATATTGAAATCACTAGCATTTTACTTTACAGTAGATGGGATCTGTGTGAGCTATCTATTTTTGGAAGAGCGCCACAAAAACCTTTAAATCATGATTGGAGGCGAGGAACTATCATCATCGTGACTGTTTCGATTGAATAACTACGTATATTTAGTATATCGATTAAGCTACAGGAAAAATAAAACAATTTGATACGAAGAATAATAAATCATCCAACATAAGCATGGTGTTATTCTAATGGCTAACTTATACATCCTCTTTTTAATGATCGGTTCCACATACTTATTAGCTCTCTTGCTATGATCTTATAGCTTGGGAGGGAAAAATATCATGGAAAATACAATTTATTCCAAGGGATACATAATTGTACACCCAATGAAATCAACAAGCAACTCAATTCAGGTAAGTAACATTTTGTCTCAGTTTCTTGGAACTATAAGAATTACTAGCAAATAAATAGTAAAGGAAAATGGATTTGTTGATTTTCTAGAAAATAATGGAGAATCATGCATTTCAAGAGGAATTTGGAGCTTCAACCAGACACGCGGAAGTACTGTGTGTCATAACAGATGCACTTGAAACTATTAGAAGATGGGCAATGCTAGGGGGCACAAAAGAAGCTTACAAAATGAGGTGACGAAATTTTATTGGTTGCATCGGTTGTGGATCCGGCACACTCTAATTAAAAGCACCAATAAAAATCACGACACCTCATTTTGTAAACCAAATTTTGTGAACTTTTTTGTGACTTTATATTTACCCTTAAAATATTTTTTCTCCATTAGAGGTTGTAGATGAGCAACTTGCATCTATTACGGATAGATGAGTCTATCATTATTTTTTTCTGATATGATTTGACTATATATTTTATTGGAATAATTAGTGCTTGATGCAACGTACTAAGCCTCTATTATCAAATAATGCAACCTACTTACTAGTGACAGATATATGAAACGTACTTTACTATCATTTATCAAATAATGCAACCTACTCAAAACACATTAAATTTCTAACGAGTTCAGCTATATATTTAACGAAACTAACTCAAAATGAAAAGGAAACATGAGAAAGTGATGAGATACCCACCACCGTCCCATTGAAAGGATTGTTAAAGAAACGTTTTGTTAGTTTTTTAACGAAAGTTTACATTTTTTGGATTATTAAAGAAACGTTTTGTTAGTTTTTTTTTAACGAAAGTCATACTTCTGTTAGAATTTTTAACGGCGTTAGAAAAAAAATTGTACATTGCATTATTTGATATATGATAGTAAAGTACGTTTCATATATCTGCCACTAGTTAGTAGGTTGCATTATTTGATAAAAATCGGAAACTACGTTGCATATCTTGGTAGTTTGCCCCTTATATTATTAGTCTCTTTTGTTAGATACAAACATAATTTGCTTTATACTTACGCATGATTACTTTATTAATTCAGATAATTTATTTGAGCCTTTAATTGTGGAAAACATTAAATATTTTTGGGCTGTATGATTATTCTTAGAATATGAACTAGCCAAGTATTATTAACTCCAGTATTCAACTTGCTGATGAGAAAATGATCATAAATATTTAGTGATCCCAATACTAACCAGATCATTAGGTTAGGCGTTGCTTTACAAATCAATAGGGAATTCAATAAATTGTTGAAATTGAGTTTAAGAAGAGGTTGACAGGAATACATCTTCCATACTTCAAATAAAAGAAGGTCTTAAAATGTTTCCAAGCCGGATATATAATTATTAGTAAATGCTCTACGACTATTGAAATTTCTCAAAATAGAAACAAATAGTCACTATCTCTGATCCCTTTTAGCTATATTATCTAACTTTTTTTAGTCACAACAACGGAGTCTGTATTTGAAGCAAATGTTTGTAGTTCTGCAAAATGTTCATAAAAGGTTTATGAATTCGTTTAGTTTTGAAATTCTTCACCCTTCATAAACAAATCAATTACAGATTTTATAAAACTGAAAAGTTGAATCTAACTCTAACTAACTAATTTTACTAATATCCAATAGTGGACTTTAATTTGCTGAAACATAACCTCTTTTACGTTTTATCGAATATGGTGTAAAGAATACATCATCGACCGCATGTCCGACCGCACCATCGACCGCAACATCGACCGCACCATCGACCGCACCATCACCACCCGAAACATCCGGATCACATGATCCGGACCCACATGATCATTCCATATCATAGTTTGTTATATTTAGTAAATATCTTCATTTCAAATGTAAAGATTGATATTATCTCTTGTATAGATTAGAAGATTGTGCATATCCTCTGTTAAGAAACCCTAGGATCACTTGTATATATATTGTGTAACTCCATCAATGTAAAGTATCTTTTGCCATTTTCTCTTTATGGTACCAGAACCCTAATCGATCCAAACACATTTCTTATTTTCTTTGGCCGCCTCCCACCATGACCAACTCCGTTGCTTCTTCCTCCTCCTACCTTCACAACCCCGCCGACCCCAACAACCCTCTTATTCTTGTCGACCTCTCCAACTGCAAAATGCTCACACCTTTAACCTATCTTGCCTGGGCATCCCAACTTACCTCTCTTCTCTTTGGATTAGACCTTCTCAAGTATGTTGATGGTTCCTACCCCATCCCACCCGAAACAATCACCACCGACGCCAAAACCACCGCAAACCCAGCCCATATCACCTGGCAACGTCAAGACCGACTCATCCTTGGTGCCCTTCTTGGCACCCTTGACACTGCAGTAGCACCCCTTGTTTACCAAGCAAAAACCTCTCATGAAGCCTGGGCCACTCTTCAATCAACCTATGCCAATCCCTCCCGTGGCCACATTCTCCAACTCAAAGATCACCTTGCCTCCATCACCAAAGCCTCACTATCAATCACCGACTACATGCAGTCAATCAAAACAACCACTGACAAACTTGCTATTCTTGGAAAACCCATGGATTCCGAAGACATCATAGCCAAAATTCTTCAAGGCCTTGACTATGAACCCTACAAATCCATTATTGACTCTGTCCGTGCTCGTGACAACCCCATATCCTTTGAAGCTCTCCACGAAAAGCTTCTTCACCATGAGCTCACCCTCAAACACCAAAACCCTAACCGGCCGCACATCAGAACTCCAACCCTACTCTTCCAATGACTGCCCACGCTGCTCAGTTCCAACCCCAATCTACTCCCCGCCCACATAATCCTCCACCCCTTTTACCCACACCCACCACTCCCTCCGCCCACTCCTCCTCCCCTACTACCTTTAAAGGTAAGTGTCAATATTGTCGCTACATTGGCCATGTCATCTCTGAGTGTCGCCAATTCCGCCGTGACTACCCAAACGTCACGTTTCCCCCACCCCCTACCTCCAACCGTCGCCCACGTCAGTCCACCGCTCCTACCCCGCCCCCTCCAGTTTCTTGGCTAATGGACAGTGGTGCCACTCATCATATCACTAGTGACCTCTCCAACCTCTCTCTCCATCACCCCTATAATGGTAGTGATGATGTTCTCATTGGTGATGGCACTGCTCTTCCTATATCCAACATAGGTTCTTTCTCTCTTACTCTTCCTTCTTCCTCTCTCATTTTCAACAATGTTCTACATGTTCCTCGTATCTCTCGTAACATTCTTTCAGTATCTCAATTTTGCAAAGATAATCATGCCACTGTTGAGTTCTCACAATCTTCCTTTCTTATTAAGGCAATCTCGACCAACAACGTTCTTCTCCAAGGCACCCTTGATCGTGGCGTCTACCTTTGGACTCCTGCCTCTCCACAAGCTCATGTTGCAGCCTCCTTAACACTATCATCTTGGCACCATAGACTAGGCCACCCCCCCCCCTATTGTTTCCCTCTTAGATAGACAATTTTCTTTATCCATTCCTCCTAGTTCTATTTCTCATTGTAATGCTTGCAAAATCAATAAAAGTCATAAACTTCCCTTTTCTATCTCTACTCTTCACTCCACTGCACCTCTTGATCTTATCTTCTCTGATGTATGGACCTCACCTGTTTACTCATATGACAACTACAAATACTATGTCATTTTCGTTGACCACTATACAAAATACACATGGCTATACCCTCTCAAAAATAAATCCGACACCTACCCGACCTTTTATAGGTTCAAAAACCTTGTCGAAAAATACTTCTCTCGCCCTATCCGACAGTTCTTCTCTGACAATGGTGGCGAGTATCTCAAACTCACTCCCTCTCTTTTACAAGAAGGGATCTCTCACCTTACCTCCCCACCCCACACTCCTGAACACAACGGCTTTGCCGAACGCCGACATTGTCACATTGTCGAAACCGGTCTTGCCCTTCTTTCTCATGCCCAACTACCACTCTCATTTTGGTCTCATGCCTTCATTATAGCTGTCTACCTCATCAATCGACTTCCCACTCCTACACTCCAACATGACTCCCCATATCTCCGCCTCTTCCGCACTCCACCCAACTACTCCAAACTTCGCTCCTTTGGGTGTCTCTGTTACCCGTGGCTTCGCCCTTATACATCTCATAAACTTGCTCCCAAATCCGCCCCATGCATCTTTGTTGGCTACTCTCCATCCCAAAGTGCTTATCACTGCTTCGAGCCATCCACAAATCGACTCTACACCTCTCGCCATGTCCAGTTTGTTGAAACTATCTTTCCCTACCCCTCTCTCAACAAAACCTCCACCTCCCCTCCCTCTTTGTCTTCTTCCGAATGGTGCCATCTCTCTCTTCAACTGATCACTCCACCACCTTCCCCCACTACATCCCCCACCTCGACCGCACCTCTACCCAACCCGACCGCACCTCCCCAAACTGACTCTACCGCACCCCCACCCCACTCGACCGACCACCCTCCCAACCCGACCGCACCTCCTCAAACTTCCTCGACCGCATCCCCACCCCAACCGACCGCCACACCGACCGTACCATCACCCCCACCCTCTAATCCTGTTACCCACACCCGCTCTATCATCACCCGACTGTCCAACACATAAGTAAACCCAACCCCAAATACACCAATCTCACCACTCTTTCCTCCCCCACCGCCCTTTCTACCACCACCAAACAAGCCCTCTCCACCCCTCACTGGCATACTGCTATGCTTGACGAATATAATGCCCTTCTCCGTAATAACACCTGGACTCTTGTGCCTTCCCATCAGGCACCCAACATCGTCGGGTGTAAATGGGTCTTCCGGATTAAATACAACCCAGACAACTCCATCCACAAATATAAAGCTCGCCTTGTTGCCAAAGGGTTCCATCAAAGACCTGGCCTCGATTACTCCGAAACCTTCAGTCCTGTTGTCAAACCTGTAACCATCCGTCTTATCCTCTCTCTTGCCATCACCCACGGTTGGCCACTCCGTCAACTAGACATCAATAATGCTTTTCTCCAAGGTCATCTCTCTGAAACAGTATACATGTCTCAACCCCCGGGTTTTGAAAGTACCACCCACCCATCTCACGTTTGCCGCCTCTCAAAAGCTATCTATGGCCTCAAACAAGCCCCTAGGGCCTGGTACACTGCTCTTAAATCCTTTCTTCTCTCTTTTGGCTTCACCTCCTCTATTGCTGATCCGTCTCTATTTATTTACAACAAAAACTCCCACTCCCTTCTTCTTCTTGTTTATGTTGACGACATTATCATCACTGGTCCCTCCGCCACTTTTCTCACCTCCTTCATCACAAGCATTTCCTCTCACTTTTCTCTTAAAGATCTCGGTCCCCTCTCCTTCTTTCTTGGCATCGAAGTCACCCCTACCTCTAACGGCCTCCTCCTCACCCAGTCCAAATACATTACTGACCTTCTTACCAAACATGATATGCTTTACTCTAAGCCTTCTCCCACTCCCATGGCCACTTACCCACCCTTCTCGGCTACCCCTCGCACACCTATTTATAACCCCTCGGAGTATCGTGCTCTCATTGGCAGTCTCCAGTACCTCTCCCTCACCCGTCCTGACATTGCCTTTACGGTAAACAAATTTGCCCAATTCTTACATCACCCTCAAGAATCACACTGGACTACACTAAAACGTCTTCTACGCTACCTTCATGGTACAATTCATCTCGTTCTTCATCTCTATAAATCCTCACCTACATCTCTTCATGCTTTTTGTGACGCCGATTGGGCTGGTGACAAAGACGATTTCATCTCCACCACCGGTTTCATCGTGTATCTTGGCAGGAACCCCATCTCCTGGTCCTCCAAGAAACAACGGGCCATTGCTCGGTCCTCCACTGAGGCCGAATTTCGGGCTATTGCTACCACTACTGCTGAAGTTCTTTGGGTTACCAACCTTCTCTCTGAACTTCGTCTTTCTCTCTCCTCTTCCCCGGTGATCTACTCTGATAATCTTGGGGCCACCACCTACTCTGCTAATCCGGTTTTCCACTCTCGTGTGAAGCATCTTGCCTTTGCCTTTCATTTTGTTCGAGAACAGGTTCAGCTTGGAAGCATTCGAGTTCAGCATATCTCCGGCAAGGATCAACTTGCAGACGCCCTCACCAAACCTCTACCTCGTACCCAGTTCACAGCATTAATCTCCAAGATCGGACTTACTCTTGGATCGTCCGTCTTGCGGGGGCGTGTAAAGAATACATCATCGACCGCATGTCCGACATCGACCGCATCATCGACCGCATGTCCGACCGCACCATCGACCGCAACATCGACCGCACCATCGACCGCACCATCACCACCCGAAACATCCGGATCACATGATCCGGACCCACATGATCATTCCATATCATAGTTTGTTATATTTAGTAAATATCTTCATTTCAAATGTAAAGATTGATATTATCTCTTGTATAGATTAGAAGATTGTGCATATCCTCTGTTAAGAAACCCTAAGATCACTTGTATATATATTGTGTAACTCCATCAATGAAAAGTATCTTTTGCCATTTTCTCTTTATATGGTACCATTAGTTTCCTCCAATATTACATAGGACATGCGAGATAATAAGATAATAATCAATTTCAAACATATTTTTCACCCAATAAATAATCTATTTTTTTACAATATTAAGAGTTTAATTTCATTACTTTGTTGTGAAAGTTCAAATGTGAAAAGTGTGAACCCAATATGCAATATTTATCCACTAAGAATATAAAATATAAGAATGATGACTAACCTCATAAACGTTTGGACAGCTAAAATGGCGAAAATAGATATTACCTAACCACCAAAATGACAGATCTATTTAAGAGTATAATTTGTACAAAAATATTAATTAATTGTACTGTAAGAGATAATTATTTCACATCTACTAAAGAGAGAAATATGGACCGGTATATAGACTTGAGGAGTTACTCGCTTAAGCACCAATTGGTTTTAAGGTGGAACTTCCAACATAGTTTGTTACCGGCTCAGTCCAGCCCATGCTCTCACTCGTGCCTCTCTCTCCTTCTGACCCATCTCTATAATTTTAATATGGTATCAGAGCCACCGATCTATGGTGACCTGACTTCCGCTACTTATCTGGGCCCTCTATCAACTCTTCTACAAGGCCCCTTACACGTGCAAGGCCCAATGGCCCACGTTGCTCCGCGCCACCCGATTGATAAGTCTACGTTGTAAGCATTGGCGAAGCCTGGCTACACGTGAGGGGGCATCTAAGAGATAATTATCCCACATCTACTAAAGAGAGAAATATGGACTGGTATATAGACTTGAGGAGTTACTCCCTTTAGCACCAATTGGTTTTAAGGTGGAACCTCCAACATAGTTTGTTACCGGCTCAGTCAGCCCATGCTCTTACCCGGGCCTCTCTCTCCTTTTGACACATCTCTATAATTCTAAGAGTAACGTACGCCATTCTACTGCAGGGAAGAGTTAGACCTAAACTGATATACCACCCTTCCAATCGAATCCTGAAGTTTTTTTCGCTAGATCAAACCTTGATGTGAAAAATACTCATCAGTTAAGTCATTTTTTACGAAATTCGTTAAAAACTCAGTTAAAAAGCATGTGTCATGCACATGACTAACGAAATTGGGTAGTTTGAAGTTGAAATTTCTTTTACGGGGCTTAATGAAAAATCTAAACTTAATAATGCAGAAAATCAAAATAAATATTAAAATACTAAATAAAAAGGTTTTTCAATAAAAAAATATTTTTTAATTTATTAAATGAAAAATAAAGAAAATTAAATAATCATTTTTTTTAAATAAAGTAATTATCACTATTTACAAGAAAAACTAATAAATGTAAATAAATATTTTTTTAACTTACCATTTTTGTGTTCAATATTATTTTATTTTTTACCAATATTTATGAATAAACTAACTTTTTATTGTTAGATAATTTGAAAATGATAGTGTATTTAAGGAGTTATAATAAAAGTGAATTTTTAAATATTTAATTTATATATGCTTAGAAAAATATTAAATATTAGAATAGTTTATATTTTTGAAGCAAGAAAAACTATTATTTCGTATAAATTTTCATTAACCCTAAATAAATATATACAAAGAAATTGAATAAAATTATAAAGCAAAATATATTAATGACACCAAATAAAGGATATTCTATTTAATTAAAAAGTAAGAAAACAAAAAGGAAAGAGAAAATCCCAACCAAACCCAGATCCCCAACTCCCCATTCCCGTTGACCCCATTCACGTCACCCCATTTTTACCAATTCCCTTTCAACCGTTCTTTCCGTTCCTCTCCTCCTTCTCACTTGCAGCGGCGAATCTAGACCCTGAAATTTTCTTTTTAGGAGGGTCAATATAGTAAATTCAAAAATTGTAAAAGGTAAATTTGTAATAATTACAAAATTCAGGGGGTCTAAGTACCCTCCTCAAAGGGTCTAGATCCGCCACTGCTTCTCAGCAATCAGTCAATCTCAACCTAAATCAAACTCCCTTGATCTTTGCTCATGAAGATGAATTGGTATATGGTGGCGGAAATTGTCGAAATTGAAAGCAAAGATAATCCCGAGCAGTAACACACGGCATAGTCACGCATGGACTCTCTTGGAAAACATTTAGTTAACCTTGTAAATATTGTAATTGTATTGTGATTAGGATATAGATTATCTTTGCTTTCAGAAATCATTTTTCCTTATTTGTCGAAATTGCCAAAAAAATCATTGGGTTTAGTTTTTCTGGGTTTGATGACTCATCTGTGCCTTCGTTCATGGGTTAAAAATGTTTGAGATTTCTTTTTCCAATTTTCAGGGATTGAAATGAAGTTAATGGTGATTGCTTGTTGTCAACATGGCTGAATCGTATGAACAGGAGCAAGACATTGTTGCTATGGAACTTGAACTCAGTATGCAAATAAGAGATAGAAAGAGATTTGGGGATTTCTGTATATTGAATTGAATGAATGAAAATACAAACTGAACTGCTATTATATATTATATACAGCTATCTTGCTAACTGTCTAACCGACTATCTAACAAACTGTTATAACTGCACTAACAAACTCTAACAAACTAAAATACAAAAGGACTAAACTACCCTTGATCTGTTAGAGTTATGTACAAATAAATCAGCACCACTCCTCTGTAGTTGACCCAGCTATGTGACTCCAACATTTAACAAGTTGATGACTAAGCTCATTTCCTTTAGTAACACTTGTTGCAGAACAAGTCATGTTAGCACCTTGAGTTGTGTCTTTTATCTCATTATGCTCAATACCCCTCCCACAAGTTGAAGGTATGAAAGGATTAAGTACCTTCAACTTGGACAAGAAAAACCAGTGCAGATCTTTACCAAGAGCCTTGGTGAAGATATCAGCTAGTTGGAGTTTGGTGGAGACATACAAAGGCTGAATAAAGTGTTGCTGTACTTTTTCTCTTACAAAATGGCAATCAAGTTCAATATGTGTTGGTCTTGGCATGATATACAGGATTAGATGCTATGTTGATGGCAGTTGTACTGTCACAATAAACAGGAATAGGCATATCAACAGAGACATGGAAATCCTTTAACAAACCATGAAGCCATAAGATTTCACATGTGGTTGTGGCTAATGCTCTGTAATCTGATTCTGCGGAAAATCTGGCAGTAACAGACTGCTTCTTTGAGTGCCAAGAGACCAAAGATGTGCCCAAGAAGAGACAATATCCAGTAATTGACTTTCTATCATTAGGGTTACCTCCCCAGTCTCTATCACAGTATGAGGACAATTTCAGAGATGAAGTGGAGGAAAAATGTAGACCCTGACCAAGGGAACCTTTGATATATCTTAAAACCCTATGTAAAGCCTTCAAATGAGTGGACCTGGGTT
>JAOWBW010001284.1:0-366300 GCA_026119855.1 Campanula takesimana | reverse complement strand
AGTAAATAAGTGGCATCAAGAACTGTCTAGGGACAACAAATACTACCCCAATACAAGCCCAGAGTTTAATTAACTCATACAAGATCGTCCCTTACCAAAATATAAAAGGACACTAACTTCGAACAAGAATATCCTGCTGAGTAAATTCCCAGCTAAGTCGAGCCTCACTGCGTACTATCCCCTGCTTTCCTGGGGGGGGGGGGGGGGAAACAATTAACAAATAAAGGGTGAGATAAATCTCAGTAAGCTATTAACATGCAACTATATGTCATGTTATCATGCAATACAAGTAATACTCAACCTAAACATATATCAAGTATCATCAAGTAACAAGTATAGGAGAGGCTAAGCCCACTCAACAAGTAATCAAGCTCAAGAAAGGTCAGGTAACAAGTAGTCAAGTAGAGTGAGAGGCTAAACCAGCTCACAAGATGCACATAGGCCTATCACGCATTGTACCTGAATCCTTCCTTATTTCTCCCAAGAAAGCCATTTGTTGTCGATGCTTTTCTAGCTGAGGACAACCAAGAACAGAACAAGAATTGCTGTGCAGTATATAAGAAGACCTGGTAACCAGTGTCATCCACAATAACAGATCCACGTGGTGTTCGGGACGGGAGAACAGTATATAAGGAGACCTGGTATTCAGTGTCATCCACAATAACAAGATCCACATGGTGTTCGGGACGGGAGTTAGCATTCACTTAGGTCAGGCTTATTGCTCCAACCAAGGAAGCTATGCCCTTACTATGGCCAGTAGTAAGGGGTCGGGCGGAAAATACATAGGGAACCCGATTGTCACTTAAACCCAGCTCTCGCGACAAGCGTGAACCTATATATTTTCGAACAAGCAAGGAGAACCAGCTGGACTCACCAAGAATGCACAAGTAGATATTTACTTGAACTACAGAACAGAACTCAGTCCCTTATTAGTGGACTACTCTTTATGCACCATGTAATCATGTATCATGTGCTCACGAGAATATGCACCATGTAATTATGTATCATGTGCTCACGGGAATATGCACCATGTAATTATGTATCATGTGCTCAATATAAATACACGTACGCAATTATTGCGAATACAAACCAAGATAACAATGGCACATAAGGTGTCCATGTAACACGATCAATCCAAGTAAGAGTCCATTTATAACAGACTTCAGTCAAGAAGTAGGGTATTTCACTTTGTCACATGCCAAGTTTGCACGTACATATTCATATCACGTTAACACATTAAATTGTCTATCCCGATACCCTTACTATCAAATAGAGCCCAATACCTAGACTCTAAACACGTAGTAGAATAGGTCACCTTGTACCTAGACACAGTCATACTTCACGTATATGTATCGTTAGTAATCGAATACATTTTCTAACACATATTGTGTTCTGTAATCATTCTTTATTAATTTAAATCGTAGTATTCACGATTATATGAATTATCTTCATATTACACTAGTCCCTATTTTCTTTAGGAACCATTTCAAGACAAGATATCTTCTTTATATTTTATATACTTCATTGAGTATAACACGATTAAAACTAAATCATTTACACTTTAGTGCTTATTTATAGCACTTCCATATACACGTTTCAAGTTCAACTATGTAGTAGAGTTAATCATTCTCTATCTAGTTCCATAACCCAATTCTTTGGTTATTCATACCATGTACCAATCAATCAAGAAGTCACATTCTATCAAGTAAAGGATGCAAGATTTGCATATACACATCAAGACTCTTTCAAGTTATTACCATATTCATGTAATGGTTTCAAGACATTCAAGACTTTCAAGACAATCAAGACAGTCAGACTTTTACAAGATTTTATTATCTTGTATCCAAGTTCTCAATCCATTTTCTTGGATGGTTAAACATGTACAAGAGTTAATTAACTTATACTTAAGTTATCAATCCAACTCTTTGATTATTTAAGACAAGTACATGATTTACTCATCTTATATTCACGTTTTAATTAAGAAGATGAGCTATACATCTCCCAATCAAGTTCACGGTCCTATTCCTAGGATATTCAAGTTCAAGGCATTAGTTGGTGTCCTTTAGGTACACAAACTTTAGCTACGAGAAGGGATACTAATCCAAGATTCGTGGACTAGCTCAACGGGAAACAAGCTTCAGGTAATCAAGAAGTCAACTTGTTATCAAGCAACTATGTGCGATGATTGCACATACAAGTCAAGAATATTTCTTATTCACGTTAATGTTTGTTCTGAGCACTTTCGAGTTCTACACCTTACCCATATATTGGTGTCAGGCATATACAAGATTTATTAATCTTATATTCAAAATTAATCTAATTATTTGGATATTCAATCATGTACAAGATTTTATTATCTTATATTCAGTAATAATGTCAATCTTTGGACATTCAATCATGTATAAGAGTTATACACTTTACTCTTACCAATTCTCAATCCTATTCTTAGGATGTTCAAGTCTAAGACCTTATGCAAATTCCTCTAGGTTTACAATCATTGGATTCACAACAAGTATAACACATTAGTGCTTGTTCATAGCACTTTCAAGACATAAAGAAGAGATACTACTCTTATACTTATGTTCAATGTCCTAAAACACCTATCTAGATGCTCTAGACAATCACCTTAAAACCTCATTAATTTAGTCTTTGAATAGCCCTATAAGTCTAGGTTATTCAGCTTCTTTCGGATCTTGATTCCGACTTTCCTATAGAAAGTTATGGAGGAAACAATTCAAGAAAACAAATCAGAATTTTCACTTGGCACGACCGTGCGTGCAAAAGTGGCACGACCGTGCTATAAAAGCCGAGAGGTTTTCACACAAAATTCCTTTTTGGCACGACCGTGCCCACAAAAGGCGCACGACCGTGCTAAATCTGCCGAGGGATTTTCACCCAAAATTCATTTTTGGCACGACCGTGCCCATAAAAGGCGCACGACCGTGCTAACACTGCCGAGAGATTTTTGCCTAAAGGCGATATTTGGCACGACCGTGCCAATTAAAGGCGCACGACCGTGCGGTACAAATTTTGGCCCTTTTCCCTGAATTCAAGTTTCATTAATTCTCCGTCCCACACGTAGGAGTAACATTTAACCAACACTCCTAACATTCTCAGGAGTATACTAACAAGTTTAGAACTCCTATTTCAAGCCCAATTCATTTCTTTTACCGTCCCATAAATAATAAGACAATTTCCTTTTATTCCATTTCAATATTTCACCGTCCCCCAAAAGTATAAGTACAATTTTATTTTATACTAATATACCATCTAGGATACTTCCATTCATTTCTTCCCCGTACCACAAATAATGGTACGATTTTTCTATAATAATTTAAATCAAGTTACTATTTTACCGTCTCACGAATAGGAGTAATTTTCCTACTAATGTTTAAACACACCCAGGAGGCTAACCAAGTTCAAAACACTATTTTCCAAGTTTATTCATAGGCAGTGTATTTTATACTCCCTTCGTCCCAAAATTACAAGTATCACAAAAATTGCTCAAAACACAATTTTAACAAGAACAAGTAGCGGGAATAACATATATACATGTTATTACAAGTAAGGGGAAGCTAATAGCTTACCTAGTCAAAAATCAAGTTGACCAAAATAAATTTCTGATCGGTCTGGAACGCTCTATTCAACGCCACGAATATTTATCCGGGACCGGAATCACGAACAGAGGGATAATTAAGCTCGAGGAGTCGAGAATAGGAAGAATCCTAAACCTAGCTTTTCACCCAGAGAGAGCGTAAGAAATTTGGGGAGAAAATGAATCTCAGATAAAGGCAAACCCACTTGATATACTTCAACTATCCAAGAATTGCAACTAGGCCCCTCAAGTTTCACTAATTACAAAAAAGCCCCTAAACTTTCAACTTTGACATTTAACCACCTTAACTTTCTAAAGTTTTAGTTAAATAAATAAAAAATTAACTCAAATAAAATAGCATATAAATATATGCTAGCCAAGAATTTAACAAGCAAGTCAAAAATTTAACGAAATTAAGGATGGGCATTACATCCTCCCCACCTTAAAGAAAATTCGTCCTCGAATTTTTTTACTAGATTAAGATTATAACATATATAATCAACAAGTAGGACTCGATCACATCAAGAATATACACATATACTCACAAATATTTTATGCAATCACGATACATCAATCATGACAATGAGACACATAAAGTCATGCAGACTCGATTAGTCAATCCACTATACGGTGAAACTTGACATATCCACTAGAAATAATAAAACTGGTCATATCCTCCAGATCACTGTAATACTGGTCAAATCCACTAGGCAATCTCAAATACTGAGTCGTGGTCATCCATCGTTTCAATATTCAAAACTGACTTTACGTATATCAATCCATCAAGACAATCCATCAAAAGATGTAGCTCTCGGTGTCAAATAGTTAACAATGGAGCTGCCTTCGGAATTCATTCATGAATCTCTAACAAGACCACGAAATCTCAAGAACACACGTACCTTGGTTGTTTCCACTAATAGGTCAACACAGATACTCAATTCAGACATCCACTACAAGGTAGATATATCCTCTATCAAGAAATTCTCAAGTTGAATCTTCAACTCGTTTAACTCAATCGAGATCAAGAACATTAATCCAGATGTCAGCACTGTATTCGCACTGTAACAACTCAAGATAACCCAGTTTCTCATTAAGAATGGATACATCCATCTAGTTTGGTGTAGAAACTCCACTATCAATCACATAGGTTGAGTACCCAGTACAATCTCAAGAACCCTTTCTAGACTTGCAATGCAGAACATAAAGGTTATGCATAAATCTATCATGCTCACATATATAGTCAAGCATACTAGCATAGAAATAATTACCATCTATTGTGGTAAACAAGAATGACCTAACACATAGAAAGTCAAGTCATAACACGTATCACATCAATGTCCCATACCGGTGACACGACCAAATTAACATAGAACGTATAGGGTGTTATCACCCACACTTCTATCAAGCTCTTACTAATAACAATATCAAGCATGTAGTCTCTTACTAGAGAATACACTTTCACATAATTCACGAGATAAGGACGAGCATGCATATATAGCACGAAACCATGTTCACAAGACAAGATAGATACGCCTAAGTCTTTAAAGACTCGCGCTCTCGATTCTCAAACCATCTAATCCAATTGGATCAACACTATCAACACCAGTCCTATGCCTGGTATGACAACAAGTAACGAATCACTCGGCGTCGAAAACACACCCAAGACTAACCCAACCTAGGCCATAGACCCTATGCAGGCTAAGAGCTAAACCATAGCTCTGATACCACCCTGACACGCCCCAAGTCCCGGGATTCCCTAATAGAACCTCGAACCTGGTGCGCGTAACTAACAAGAAACAAGAAACTAACGGGAAACAGGAACAATACCTGTTAAAAACAAAACTGACATGACGTATATACTCAAGAGTAGGGAGCTAAGATAGCTCACACGAGTTCTAGACCAAGAAAATTAAAACCAAACAAGGTTACATACAGCGGAAGACATGCCTAGTAAATAAGCTGGCATCAAGAACTGTCTAGGGACAACAAATACTACCCCAATACAAGCCCAGAGTTTAATTAACTCATACAAGATCGTCCTTACCAAAATATAAAAGGACACTAACTTCGAACAAGAATATCCTGCTGAGTAAATTCCCAGCTAAGTCGAGCCTCACTGCGTACTATCCCCTGCTTTCCTGGGGGGGGGGAAACAATTAAACAAATAAAGGGTGAGATAAATCTCAGTAAGCTATTAACATGCAACTATATGTCATGTTATCATGCAATACAAGTAGATACTCAACTAAACATATATCAAGTATCATCAAGTAACAAGTATAGGAGAGGCTAAGCCCACTCAACAAGTAATCAAGCTCAAGAAAGGTTCAGGTAACAAGTAGTAAGTAGAGTGAGAGGCTAAACCAGCTCACAAGATGCACATAGGCCTATCACGCATTGTACCTGAATCCTTCCTTATTTCTCCCAAGAATACCATTTGTTGTCGATGCTTTTCTAGCTGAGGACAACCAAGAACAGGAACAAGAACTGCTGTGCAGTATATAAGAAGACCTGGTAACCAGTGTCATCCACAATAACAAGATCCACGTGGTGTTCGGGACGGGAGAACAGTATATAAGGAGACCTGGTATTCAGTGTCATCCACAATAACAAGATCCACATGGTGTTCGGGACGGGAGTTAGCATTCACTTAGGTCAGGCTTATTGCTCCAACCAAGGAAGCTATGCCCTTACTATGGCCAGTAAAGGGGTCGTGCGGAAATACATAGGGACCCGATTGTCACTTAAACCCCAGCTCTCGCGACAAGCGTGAACCTATATATTTTCGAACAAGCAAGGAGAACCAGCTGGACTCACCAAGAATGCACAAGTAGATATTTACTTGAACTACAGAACAGAACTCAGTCCCTTATTAGTGTACTACTCTTTATGCACCATGTAATCATGTATCATGTGCTCACGAGAATATGCACCATGTAATTATGTATCATGTACTCACGGGAATATGCACCATGTAATTATGTATCATGTGCTCAATATAAATACACGTACGCAATTATTGCGAATACAAACCAAGATAACAATGGCACATAAGGTGTCCATGTAACACGATCAATCCAAGTAAGAGTCCATTTATAACAGACTTCAGTCAAGAAGTAGGGTATTTCACTTTGTCACATGCCAAGTTTGCACGTACATATTCATATCACGTTTAACACATTAAAGTGTCTATCCCGATACCCTTACTATCAAATAGAGCCCAATACCTTAGACTCTAAACACGTAGTAGAATAGGTCACCTTGTACCTAGACACAGTCATACTTCACGTATATGTATCGTTAGTAATCGAATACATTTTCTAACACATATTGTGTTCTGTAATCATTCTTATTAATTTAAATCGTAGTATTAACGATTATTAATTATCTTCATATTACACTAGTCCCTATTTTCTTTAGGAACCATTTCAAGACAAGATATCTTCTTTATATTTTATATACTTCATTGAGTATATACACGATTAAAACTAAATCATTTACACTTTAGTGCTTATTTATAGCACTTCCAATATACACGTTTCAAGTTCAACTATGTAGTAGAGTTAATCATTCTCTATCTAGTTCCATAACCCAATTCTTTGGTTATTCATACCATGTACCAATCAATCAAGAAGTCACATTCTATCAAGTAAAGGTATGCAAGATTTGCATATACACATCAAGACTCTTTCAAGTTATTACCATATTCATGTAATGGTTTCAAGACATTCAAGACTTTCAAGACAATCAAGACAGTCAAGACTTTTACAAGATTTTATTATCTTGTATCCAAGTTCTCAATCCATTTTCTTGGATGGTTAAACATGTACAAGAGTTAATTAACTTATACTTAAGTTATCAATCCAACTCTTTGATTATTTAAGACAAGTACATGATTTACTCATCTTATATTCACGTTTTAATTAAGAAGATGAGCTATACATCTCCCAATCAAGTTCACGGTCCTATTCCTAGGATATTCAAGTTCAAGGCATTAGCTGGTGTCCTTTAGGTACACAAACTTTAGCTACGAGAAGGGATACTAATCCAAGATTCGTGGACTAGCTCAACGGGAAACAAGCTTCAGGTAATCAAGAAGTCACATTGTTATCAAGCAACTATGTGCGATGATTGCACATACAAGTCAAGAATATTTCTTATTCACGTTAATGTTTGTTCTGAGCACTTTCGAGTCTACACCTTACCCATATATTGGTGTCAAGGCATATACAAGATTTATTAATCTTATATTCAAATATTAATCTAATTATTTGGATATTCAATCATGTACAAGATTTTATTATCTTATATTCAAGTAATAATGTCAATCTTTGGACATTCAATCATGTATAAGAGTTATACACTTTACTCTTACCAATTCTCAATCCTATTCTTAGGATGTTCAAGTCTAAGACCTTATGCAAATGCCTCTAAGGTGTACAATCATTGGATTCACAACAAGTATAACACATTAGTGCTTGTTCATAGCACTTTCAAGACATAAAGAAGAGATACTACTCTTATACTTATGTTCAATGTCCTAAAACACCTATCTAGATGCTCTAGACAATCACCTTAAAACCTCATTAATTTAGTCTTTGAATAGCCCTATAAGTCTAGGTTATTCAGCTTCTTTCGGATCTTGATTCCGACTTTCCTATAGAAAGTTATGGAGGAAACAATTCAAGAAAACAAATCAGAATTTTCACTTGGCACGACCGTGCGTGCAAAAGTGGCACGACCGTGCTATAAAAGCCGAGAGGTTTTCACACAAAATTCCTTTTTGGCACGACCGTGCCCATAAAAGGCGCATGACCGTGCTAAATCTGCCGAGGGATTTTCACCCAAAATTCATTTTTGGCACGACCGTGCCCATAAAAGGCGCACGACCGTGCTAACACTGCCGAGAGATTTTTGCCTAAAGGCGATATTTGGCACGACCGTGCCAATTAAAGGCGCACGACCGTGCGGTACAAATTTTGGCCCTTTTCCCCTGAATTCAAGTTTCATTAATTCTCCGTCCCACACGTAGGAGTAACATTTAACCAACACTCCTAACATTCTCAGGAGTATACTAACAAGTTTAGAACTCCTATTTCAAGCCCAATTCATTTCTTTTACCGTCCCATAAATAATAGGACAATTTCCTTTTATTCCATTTCAATATTTCACCGTCCCCAAAAGTATAAGTACAATTTTATTTTATACTAATATACCCATCTAGGGATACTTCCATTCATTTCCCCGTACCACAAATAATGGTACGATTTTTCTAATAATATTTAAATCAAGTTACTATTTTACCGTCTCACGAATAGGAGTAATTTTCCTACTAATGTTTAACACACCCAGGAGGCTAACCAAGTTCAAAACACTATTTTCCAAGTTTATTCATAGGCAGTGTATTTTTATACTCCCTTCGTCCCAAAATTACAAGTATCACAAAAATTGCTCAAAACACAATTTTAACAAGAACAAGTAGCGGGAATAACATATATACATGTTATTACAAGTAAGGGGAAGCTAATAGCTTACCTAGTCAAAAATCAAGTTGA
The DNA here is from genome assembly GCA_026119855.1 of Campanula takesimana. Taxonomy (NCBI): domain Eukaryota; kingdom Viridiplantae; phylum Streptophyta; class Magnoliopsida; order Asterales; family Campanulaceae; genus Campanula; species Campanula takesimana. The sequence continues at coordinate 357,150 of JAOWBW010001284.1, read as the reverse complement.
CCAAAATAAATTTCTGATCGGTCTGGAACGCTCTATTCAACGCCACGAATATTTATCCGGGACCGGAATCACGAACAGAGGGATAATTAAGCTCGAGGAGTCGAGAATAGGAAGAATCCTAAACCTAGCTTTTTCACCCAGAGAGAGCGTAAGAAATTTGGGGAGAAAATGAATCTCAGATAAAGGCAAACCCACTTGATATACTTCAACTATCCAAGAATTGCAACTAGGCCCCTCAAGTTTCACTAATTACAAAAAGGCCCCTAAACTTTCAACTTTGACATTTAACCACCTTAACTTTATAAAGTAGTTAAATAAATTAAATAAATTAACTCAAATAAAATAGCATATAAATATGCTAGCCAAGAATTTAACAAGCAAGTCAAAAATTTAACGAAATTAAGGATGGGCATTACAAGAGAAGGACCTGAACTCAGGCCAATCGATGAGCTTGGGGAGGTTCCAATTAATCCTGAGTTCCCAGAGAAAACCGTCAAGATTGGAAAGCAGTTGTCCTCAGACGAGCGAACCGACTTGATCACCCTCCTGAAGGCGAGCTTGGACGTATTCACCTGGAGAGTCGAAGACATGAAAGGGGTTAATGAGGAAGTGGCCGTGCACGAGCTCTGTCTTGATCCGAGTGTAAGGTCGATTAAGGAGAAACGGAGAGTCTTCTCAACCGACAAGCAGGCGGCCATCAGAGAAGAGGTGAGCAAACTACTACGAGCTGGGATCATTAAGGAGGCCTACTACCCCTCATGGCTGGCGAATGCTGTAATGGTTAAGAAAGCCAACGGTAAGTAGAGGATATGCGTTGATTTCACTGACCTCAATAAAGCTTGCCCCAAGGACTGTTTCCCACTTCCAAGGATAGACAAACTCGTCGATTCTATAGCCGGTCACAAAACGCTCAGTTTTCTGGATGCCTATTCAGGTTACCACCAGATCAATACGGCCGAGCACGACATAGAAAACATGGCTTTCCAAACGAGCGAAGGGACCTACTGCTTCAAGAAAATGTCGTTCGGCCTAAAAAATTGCAGGGCCACCTATCAGAGAATGGTTAATCAGGTTTTCAAAGGCCAGCTCGGACGAAACATGTAACCATATATCGATGACATGGTCATCAAGACGAGGAAGGAGACCACTGCGTAGATCTGCAGGAAACTTTTGACAATCTGAGAACCAATGAGATGAAGCTCAATCCGAGCAAGTGCGTCTTTGGCGTCACTGCAGGAAAGTTCCTCGGCTTCATGATATCTCAAAGGGGCATTGAAGCAAACCCCGAGAAGATATCCATATTGCTCACCATGAAAGAGCCGGTCTTAGTCAAGGAGGTTCAAAGGCTGAACAGACGTGTGGCAGCCTTGGGTCGTTTCATCGCCAAGTCGGCAGAGAAGTCATTACCATTTTTCAAAGTTTTGAGAGGAGGAAAAGAGTTTCAGTGGACCGAGGAGTATTCCTCGGCCTTCAGACAATTAAAAGAATATCTGAGCCGTCCCCCTTTGGTCAGCAGCCCAACTCCGAGAGAGACTTTATATGTATATCTTGCCACCACAGATAGGGCGGTTGCTGCCGTGCTAACGAGGAATGACAATGGAGTCAAGCTGGTTTTTTATGCCAGCAAGGCTCTCAACGACGTGGAGTCTCGATACTTCAATGCTGAAAAGCAAGCATATGCTCTGGTGGTGGCTGCCCGGAAGTTGAGGGCTTATTTTTCAGCTCATCCTATAGTGGTGTACACTAATGCACCCTTTAGAAAAATCCTGCACAAACCGGACAGCTCAGGAAGACTTCTGAATTGGTCGATCGAACTCACTGAATTCGACATCTCCTATCGGCCTAGAAAGACCCTCCAAGCACAGCCATTAGCTGATTTCGTGGTCGAAACTACGTTCAGCAACGAGCAAGATTCCCCACTCATCAATGATGACCGGGTTGAGAACCCGGAGAGTTGGCAGTTGTTCACAGATGGTCAGCCTCCAAGAGCCATAGCGGGGCTGGGGTATTGTGATTAAGCCAGGAAACGGCCTCACAGTTGAAAAGGCCTTGAGATTCAAATTTCCAGCTTCTAATAACCAAGCCGAGTATGAAGCACTCATAGCAGGAATTGATTTGGCCAAACAAATGGGGATCAAGAGCCTGAAGGCTCACACAGACTCTCAGCTTGTTGTTAATCAGTTGAAAGGAGAGTACGGGGCCATCAACCCGGTGTTGTCCAGATATAGAGATCTCGTTAAAAAGTTAGTGGAGGGATTTGAATCCTGGAAGATTACCCAGATCGGAAGGAAGAAGAACACCCGAGCCGACCTGCTTTCCAAGTTAGCTACGATGGAAATGGGAGTGGCGGATCAATTAAAATAGGTTGAGTTTTTGGAACAACCCGCTATTGACCGAGTTCAGATCATGGAATTGGGCGAGGCCCCCTTGAGCGAGGACCCTACCAGCTGGATTGATGACATTAAGAACTATATCGAGAACAAGGAGCTACCGCAGGATGTCGAGAAAGTAAAGGCGGTAAAAAAGAAAGCTCCTCGTTTCGTAGTCTTAGAAGGAAGTTTGTACAGGAGATCGTTCATTAAACCCCTTCTGAGGTGCGTACCACCAGAACAAACCTGGAGCTTGTTAGAAAAGGTGTATGAGGGGATTTGTGGCGGCCACCCCGGTGCAAGAACCTTGGCAGAAAAAATCATTACCATGGGTTACTACTGGCCGACTTTGAGAAGAGAGGCAGTAGAATATGTCAAAAAGTGTGACAAGTGCCAAAGATATGCCGACATCCCTAGACTGCCAGCTACCGAACAGACCCCGGTTGTGGCATGCTGGCCGTTTCACATATGGGGGATCGACCTGATCGGACCTTTCCCACTCGCCCGAGGGAAACTCAAATACGCAGTAGTGGCTATTGATTACTTTACAAAATGGATAGAGGCCAAGCCACTGGCTGAGATAACTGAGGATAATGTGTTGAATTTTGTCCATGATCAAATCTGGTGTAGGTTCGGGGGTGCCCAAGCACATTGTTTCTGATCGAGGACTTCATTTCTTGAATGCCTTCACAGCGGAGTACGCCCGGCTAGGAGTTATGCACACCAAGTCGGTGGTCTCTCATCCTCAAGGTAACGGCCAGGCTGAGGCGGCCAACAAACTGGTGATGCACGCATTGCATAGAAACCTGAAGGGGAGAGCAGGAAGGTGGGTCGACGAGCTCCCGTTGGCTCTTTGGGCCGTTCGGACAACCACTAGAGGCCCCACAGGAGAATCCCCCTTTGCGCTGACTTATGGCTCAGAGGCCATGGCTCCAGCCAAGTTAGCAATACCAACGGCTCGAGTTGCATTCTTTGATAAAGCCAAAAATGAGGAAAGAAGAAGTATCGATCTGGATTTGATTGATGAAAAACGACTGGATGCCCACTTAAGATCCGTGAATTACAAGCAAACAACGAAGAGGTACCACGATAGAAGGGTAAGAAAACGGCTTTTTCAGGAAATGGACTGGGTCCTTAGAAAGATCGAGGACACGAGCCGGAAATCCCAGCAAAACAAGCTCTCCCCAAACTGGGAAGGCCCCTTCGTTGTGACCAGGATTATGCGCGACGGAACTTACATGCTGAGGACCCCTTAAGGGAAAGACCTCAATATTATCATTAAAGTTCCCTCGTTTTTATGTTATGATTTCTAAGGATAGCCCTTTTCGGGCACTTGGCCCCTGTATCAGCTCGGTTATATAATGAAATCACACATGGGTTCGTATATCTTAATGTATGTCAATTTGCTATGCTTTTTTTTTTATCTTGCACTCGTCTTGAACGAGTTAAGCCTTGTCTTGAACAAGCAACACTTGCACTCATCTTAAACGAGCTAAGCCTTGTCTTGAACAAGCAATCTTGCCCTCGTCTTGAACGAGCTAAGCCTTGTCTTGAACAAGCAAACCTTGTACTCGTCTTGAACGAGCTAAGCCTTGTCTTGAACAAGAAAACCTTGTACTCGTCTTGAACGAGAGCCTTGTCTTGAACAAGCAAACCTTGTACTCGTCTTGAACGAGTTAAGCCTTGTCTTGAACAAGCAAACCTTGTACTCGTCTTGAACGAGCTAAGCCTTGTCTTGAACAAGCAACACTTGCACTCGTCTTGAACGAGTTAAGCCTTGTCTTGAACAAGCAACACTTTCACTCATCTTGAACGAGCTAAACCTTGTCTTGAACAAGCAAACCTTGTACTCGTCTTGAACGAGTTAAGCCTTATATTGAACAAGCAAACCTTGTACTCGTCTTGAACGAGCTAAGACTTGTCTTGAACAAGCAAACCTTGTACTCGTCTTGAACGAGCTAAGCCTTGTCTTGAACAAGCAAACCTTTTGCTCGTCTTGAATGAGTTAATTTAACCTACTAACAACCAGATGAAAAGTGCACATTGCAAACTACGATTATAAAGATCATGTTGATTGCGAGGTCAATAGCCGACCTCGGGTGGCGTACATAATAAAAAAAATTTATAAATATGGAGATTCATCTTGGTCCACCTCACCCTTAGCAACAGTCTCTTCGGTTACCTCTGCCATCTTGTCAGCCTCAGCCCGTTCCGCTGCCCAATGAGCTAAGACCATGTCCACGTTAACGGTCGGAAGCTCAGGCCTAACCCAGACCTCCGGCTTATCTTCTTCGTCCTCTCCATCCAACTGACCCAATTCTTCCTCATTAAAAGGGATCATAGCATGGGCAGCCCGAGCCTGTAGATTGAATTGGGGAAGCTCGATAAGGTCGGCCAGAATCTCGGGGTCATTGGGAAGATAGCCATGGCCATAAGCATCCCTAATATTGTGCCTATGCCCAGTCTCAAAATAAGGCATAGCCTTGGCTAGCACTTTGGTAGCAAAGGCCTCAGTCTGTTGGTAGTGGTGCCCTAGGCACGTTTAATAAACGTTGTAATTGTTATCATTTATTTCATATCAATAAAGAAATGTTTTGATTATTATTATTGTTCATATTTACTTATAATAATCTCCGTCCCTAGCACTTGTTAAGCACTAGTATAAAGGCTAAATGATCATGGGATGATCATGTTAGATTTATGGGTACTTGTTTGGAACAAGGTACTGGACATGACCCGCTGTATGAGATTTATGTCATGGTCTATGTCAAACATATATCTCATATTAGTTATGTCATTCGAATCCTTGGACATGAAGTTATTATAGTCTTCCACTTGATGAACATTATGTTTGACATATTCAAACGCTATCCTTAACCGGGTAGTTATAAAGGGTATTATTGGAATAATCGGATTCACGTAGGGAAGAATAATAAGCTAAATGGATTTGTCCCTCTTCGGAGAGATGTCAAGCTTGGGCCTCTCGTAGGAATGATGTTGATGAAATGTTCGGCCGGACTCAAATGAATTGATCGGATCAATGTCATTTGGATTATCAACATATTCGGAATCGAGAAAGTATTGAACAAAACAAGTTGACTGTTTGACCATGACTTGTGTTCAATGACATCGTGGACAAAGGGATTATGACATATTCTATAGGAATGCGAACTTGTATCTAGTTATACTATTTGGGTAGGTATGACGGTTTGCTAGAACCTAATCATATCTTATGGTTTCATGTATGAACCCATTGCCAACTTAGTATAATCCTAGAGGGTCACACACAATAGAACGAATCTTTAAAAAGACTAAATTGGAATTTTTCAGAGTTTCTGGCTAGGCGGGCGACCACCCAAGATGGACCAGGCGACCGCCCAAAGTTGGGCGACTGCACAGCCTTCTTTGGGCGGCCGCACACTGCTGTCGGGGGACAGATTCCTAATTTGATTAGGAAACGAATTTTGGACGGTTTTTGACACAAGTTTCCTATTTGGAATAAGTCCTACTCGTGTATAAAAGACCAAAATTCGGCCAGCAACCTTCACCAATATTTTTGTGAGTCTCAAAAGAGTTTGAGAGAGGTTTTATTTTGTTCTAAGACATCCTTGATTGAAGAACAAAATAATACACAAATAAAATTCCATATAGTCATATTAAATTGTGAAAGCGTGTTTCATAATTTTGGTCTAGCAACCAAGATCAAGAAGCTCCTTGATATTCGTTCGTGGTGTGGATACCACTAGAGGGTGAAGCTCATCATCTTCAAAGTTCGTGTTCTTACTTTCATTGTGATCAAGCTTCAAATCTCCACCAAGATCAAAGCTAGAATTCAAAGTCATCAAGGGTTAGTTTTTCCTCTATTCATATTGTTGTATTTGATTTAATCATATGAACGGATCTATGGGCTTTGGGTTTCAAAATTTTAAATGCTAAATTCCGCTGCGCATGTCACATCGAAACCCAACACAGTCTGCTCGTATCGATCAATGATGACCTTCTCATCCTGAGGAGTCTGCTTGGCTATCTCGACCTCTGCTTTGAGCTTCTCGTTTTCCTCCTCTGCTAAGCGAAGACGCTCCAAGATCTCCATATTGCGCCTCGCCGCCATCTTGACCTGATCTTCAAGGTCGTTAACCCTAGATCGATCCATCACCGCCTCTGTCTTGGCTGTCTCTATCTCTTTATCTTTGACTGAAAGGGCGCGCTCCAGCTCAGCAAGTTTCGTTTTCAAAGAAACGATCTCATCAAAACGAGCATCAATCTCCCTCTCCTTGGCCACCAGCGTCTCTGCCTTTTCCCTAGCTCGGTTTTCAAGTTCGTCGCCATTTCGAGAGAGGAAGAGACCAAGGGTCGCCATCTGCAGAAATTTAACATTAGATAAATCCGAATAAGAGAACCAAAACAAGCCAAGTAAAATTCCATACCTCGCTAAGGAGCAAACCGAGGCGACCACCACATAGAGATGAGGAGGATTTCTCTTTCATGAGATCCTCAAGATGATCAAAATCGGCCGCTCGATGAAGAACAGCACGACCAAATCTCACCTTCTACCCTTTACGGGCATGAAGGTTCAAACCCCTGAACAAGGTCACGTTGCTAAGCCGATCAGCTAGCTCGTCAACCTCCTCATTACTTTTGACACCCTCTATGTCGGCACGGGTAACTTGGGAACGAGGAGCCGACCTCTTCGAAAGAGGGGCATGTTCAGTGATGTCCTCAAAACGCCCCCTCTTTTTCGAAGCGTCCGAGATAGGACGAACTGGCACCTCTTTTTCAGTGGAAGGGGATGGCGTGAGGGCGGAGGCACCAGGTCTCTTCTCAGCAGGAGCTTTGGGACCCCCAACATTCCCCTCTTTCTCACCGTCGGTGGAGATTAGAGGGATTGAGGAAGGAGCCTTCTTTGAAAGTTCGGACTGTCGAACCCCAGCCTGTGCCTTGGCAACCGACGATGAAGTCAATTTTGTTCAAACTCTTCAGTTGCCAGAAGGAGGGAACCTTTTTCTTAGCCGCTGCTGCGGCCAGATGCTGCTTTCCGTGGGAACTCATCGCTGCAACAAGAACAAACGCCATTAAAATACGAACACAATAAGGGAGCGACAGAACAAAAAACGAAACAGGCAATCACCCCCAAATGCTCAAAGGAACGACAATGTTCTGCCGATTTCAAGCAAGCAAGGCAGTCAATTTCAAACGAGCAATCTTCATGAACCACCCAATCTGGGTAACACCGACCGGGAATGATGGTCACTAACGGCTCAACCCCTTCTGAAGTAAACCCATGAATGCCAGCGCGAGTAAAGTTACATGGGCTCTTTTCTAGCTTATCCCAGTTCACCACTCACTCTCAATCCTTTTTAGGAACTACGAGCTTCTTCAGGGCTTTCTCCTAACCAACCGACCACTCAGTTTCCTAGAGGCCGGACAAACGAGACAGTTCACCATGGGAGAATAGGAACTCCTAACCTTTCCTGCTTTCAACGAGCACGATGTGATTGGCAAAGGTGTTTATTTTGCTGGGGAAGGATCGAAGAAGGTGAGGGGCATTGGGGTTAGCACATACACTAAGGGTGTGATACGGTGGCTTACCAAATCAGTTCTTCGTACGAGAGATCCTAAAGAATTTCTTAAATACATGAACGGAGGGTTCATAACCGAGATAGCGACAAACGACCAAAAAACTGTTTATCGTCCTCACCGTGTTGGCCACCAACTGAAGGGGAACAGAGTGAGTATCCGTCAAAAAATGATTAATAAAAGGGTCCAGGGGAAGTCAAAGGCCGAGCTCGAACTGGCCGATGTAGAAAGCCACTCTTTCCTTATTTTGCATTAGATCGACCACTGGGATACTGCCCTGAGGAACATAGGAAATACGGTAGTCGTCCCTGCTTATATTGTACTTATCATACATATTATCTACAAGTTGTGCTTGAGAAGGAGTTGGAGATGGGAGAACCAAGCCTTGATCCTCAAACGAGCTCTCATATCCTAAACCCCGAGCACTAGTTGGTTTTGCGATGCGAAGCAGTTCCCTCTCTATGTACTGGAAATCATAGGCATCGTCTTCTTCCCCAACGATCTCGGTTCCCTCGCTTTCCCGAGAATCTATAGCATCTTCAAGTTCTAATCTGGAAGAGGTTGCATCCTCCTGGTACCGGACTGACAAAGGTTCCACATCATATACTAAGTCGTCCCCGGACAAACGATCACTCCCCTCATGATCAACGTCAAGCCCCAAGTCGTCCTCAGACAGATGATCGGGAGTCCGAAGCATCTTCACTACGGGCCATATCTGCAAGAAAAGCATGGAGGCCAGACCCCAAGTTAGAAACTGAGCTAGAGCTTATTGGAAGTCTGGACCCACCACATATTCGAGCCCCGGACTCCATACAAGTTAAAGGAGGTTTCCTCCCAACGATGTAGAAATTGATTATATGGTTTATCAATTCATTGTAGTACTCGAAAGGTGTGACGCTCGAGTGCTCGGTACGCATCCAGTCCTCGCTACCGACGTAAGGCCACCTCAGACTTCCAAAAAGTCCATAAGCATTCAAAATCTCCCTAACCTCATCCAAATTCAACTTTCTCCACCCGTCGGGAATACTACGGTATAACATGTCCGTACACTCATGGAAACAAAACGAGGAATTTCCAACTACTTTCATGAAATCCGGCGTCATTTCTGGAGAAGGCATGATGAACACTCAAATGTGTACCCACTGTTCGCCGTAAAATTCAAGTTCTCACCGGAAAATTCAAGTTCTCGCTAGAAAATTCAAGTTCACGTCGGAAAATTCAAAGTTCTTGTACGAAAATTCAAAATTAACCGACGAAAACCCAGATTTCCTACTAAAAAGCACAAATGGGCGAAAACAAATCGATAGAAAGGAACGACCCGACTTGGAGATACGGACTCTTAGATCGGCCCAACCTGGATGGGCTGGCCCATTCCAGATCCTTACTCGGCTCGGTGTGCCACACCAAGCAAGGAAGGAGAAGCTACGAGGAACCTGGCAAGCACTGAGGATTCCTCACCACTTCTCAACGATCTCAACTCGGTCTTACCGAGCTGAGTAACTGGAAGCTACGATTGCTCTAAGGGACCCTCCGTCCATACCCGCGGGCACACCTCAAACTCAGAGGTCGAGTCTCATCATATATTTGCCCGGCCCAATGAGCTGGGACTTGGGACCATTCCTACCACGATTACAGGAATTGCAGGCCTGGCCCAACCCATCGCCAAGGCCCACTGACGACTTCTAGAAGCGCTGCCCTAGTACGGACATGATGAGTCATTCATATGGATAAACCCAAATCCCTACATTGAAGGGGCGGAATCTAGGTGACAAGGCAGCTATTTTTGGGTATAAATAAAGACCTCTACCTCATTTGGTAATGTTAAGCTCACTAGCCCTACTCTTTTCTTCCAAGTTTTCATTCTCTCAAACAGACTAACTCATCCTCATGCCGGAGGGCCTTCGCCGGTGAAGACTCGGCTGAGTTAACGTTTGTTCATTCATTTCAGGCTAACCGAGGCACTCAGATATCCAACTGCGGATCCGGCTTCATTGATCACACTTTTTGGGTGATCAAGACAATTTAACTGGATGGATTGTTATATATTCAAATTAAGAAATTACAGAGATTCAAGAGTCAAGACACTTTCTTTATAAGGCATTTACATGGTGGGAAAAATAACGAACTTGATTCCCTGAACAACTTTTAATTTCTAACAAACTCAGTTTTAACTAACTGGCTTACTAACCGACAACTTTATAAATTTACACTTTAGCCCTCAACTTTATATATTTAGCCTTCAGTGCCCTTGATCTTCAAACATCTCTTCAATAAGCTCCTTATTTGTTTGATGACCAAACAATCAAAGCGACAGTCTAGTACTATTTGATTGTGAATTATGATTATGTAGTATCAAAATGTGAGATTGTTTTTGTTTTTCTTTTAGACAAATTCTCCCATGCGGCGAATGCACGGCGTGCGGCAAGGGTGGTCCGTTCCGCTGTTTCGTGGGCCTGCCTGTTCCGCTACAGCCGACGGCCAGATCTACCACTCCCTTTTCCAGATCGCTGCCATGTGTCCACTTTTTTAAAAAAAAAAAAAAACCCAATAACTTTAAAATGCTATATCTTGAGATGTATAACTCAGAAAAAAAATTAAAAATACCATTTTGTTCGTCTCGACGAGACGAATGAAACTACATAGGTCATGATATGGTTTGATTTTTTAAAAAAAAAACATATTTTTTCACACACAAAAAGTTTGAGTTGCTCATCAGCTAACATGTAACACTCTGTTCTGATAAAAGTAACACTTTCATCTTCAAAAAGTAACACTTTCTACTGTTAAAGGTAACAACAATTTTACAAAAAAAAAAAATTGGGTTTGCATTTCAATTGTTACTTTCTCAATAAAAAAATTGTTACATTTCATATATAATGTTACATTTAAGAATATAAACTGTTACAATTGAGAAAAAAAATGTTACATTCATTTTTTATAAAATGTAACATTAGTTTAGTTGTCAATCCTATGTTAATTTTCGGAGAAAAAAAGTGTTATATTTGAAAAAATGAGTGTTACATTCCTTTATAAAAAGTGTTACATTAGTTTAGTTGTCAATATTTATGTTATCTTTATCTATTGCAGCAAAATTGTGGTACATTTTTTTTTTTAAAAAAGTGTTACATTTGAATAAAAAAAAGTGTTACATTTCGTTATAATAAGTGTTACTTTTGTTGGAGGAAAAAAAGTTGGGGTGGCAAAAAAAAAAAAAAAAATCTCGGCAAAAAAATAAAAAATGGCTCGGCTCGGCGCCGTCGCACGCCATGCGACGGTTGTACAAGAGACAGCCTCTTTCTTTTATGCGACTTACCGATTTATAAAAGATCTACATTGATAAAATATGGAGAGGAGTAAGATAATATTCTGTGTTATTCCGTCTCAAAGTTTACAATTCTAGAGACTCATATTTATACTTAAACATATGAGTCATAATTCTATAAGGATTCGAGATCTCCTAATTCTAATAACATATCTATTTCCTAATTAGAAATACTCCTAACTAGGTAACTATTCTAATTGACTGGGTAACTAAATATTCTTCATTTCATATGGAGATTGAGCGTATCTCTCAATCTCCTAACACCCCCTCAAGTTGAAACATCTACAAAGTAGATTATCAAGTTGCAAAAAAAAAATGGAAAAAATAAAATTGTTATCTTTTCATCGGCAAGCAGTTGTTGTTGGAAATGGGTTTGAAAAATTAGGTCTGACCTAACTTTGACCCAATTTTCAAATAGATGTCATTTATTAGAAAATGAAACAAGTTACAAAATTATATTCTACTATGTGAGTAGATTAAGAAGATGTATTTACTTTCTCAAAACTATTTTCGGGTGAATGAGAAATTAATGCTCAAAGTATGTAACTTAGTAATGAGATTTGAAGAGTTATGAATATAGAAAGTCATGTATCCCACATTGGTTGGAAAATGAAAAAGATGAGTGTATTTATTATAGCTCATCTAAAGAGGTACCAATCAAGTGTGGACTTGGGTTTCCAAGCTTAAGTGGTCCATTGGGCCAACCATGCTAGCTAGTGGGTACATGGGACAATTTTGGGCTAGCTCAAAATTGACCCATAACCCGCGAAGGGCGGAATGGGCGGTTTAGGGCTCACTTTGCACTTCGCATCGGTCGCTGGGAGCTGTGGAGCTTAAATTTTTGACCAGCTCAACCAGGTGGTTGGTTCAGCCCATGGGTCGGACCGGCCGGTTCGGGTGGAGGTGGCGTGACTCGGTTTGGTTCATGGTTGGAGCGATCAGACCGCGGGTCGGAATCTGGGGCGCATGGGTTCAGTGTATCTGGACGTGCCCATTGGATCGGTTCGGAGCATCCGTTCGCATAGGGATGGGGCGGTTCGCTGAATCTGCTCCCTCCATCAGGTGCGATCGGACGGCCCAGATTCGCCCGATCAGAATTGTACCTATTCCCAGAAAGGACACCAGAACTCTTCGAAATCTATATAAAGCCCCTCAGTCTGCCATTCATTTCACACCAATCATTCTAGCTTTCTATAATCTGTTCAAAGAGCATATTGTAGCATTCTCTTCTTCTTTCCAAAGTTCAGAAGTATCAAACACTCTTAGTTCGTAGATTTTCTGATTTGTAGTGCTACTATCAGAAATTAAAAGGTCGTTTTATCTTAAAGAGGATTGCCAGCAACCGTAAGCACCGTAGCGGGGCAAAATCTTCTTGCAGAAATTGTGCCATCACAAGACTCGACTTCCGTCCCCATTTTCATTTTATTTATTTCCGCATTTTTGAGAAAACCTTTCTATATCCATAACAGTTATTGTGCCAGCAGTTGTTGAGGCAGGCGTGAGGACATCAGACAACACATCTGGCCGCACATCTTGCTGCTGCTGGTTGCTTCGTTTTGTGTAAACTGCACCATTCTGATCATTCTTGTTGCATGCCGTGATCTTCATCTTCTTCTGACAAGTTGCACTTTTGCAACTCCAATTTCTTTCCTTCTTCGACATGTTGCTCTCTTTGCAACGTCGATATTTTATTTTCTCGCAACGCCGACATGTTGCTCTTCTTTTTCTTCAATATTCGTTTTTAGAGTGAACGACACTAAATCACTTTTTAGAGTGGACTACCACTAAATCACTTTTTTTTAGAGTACACTACCACTTAATCACGTTTTTAGAGTGGACTACCACCTAATCATCGTTTTTATAGTGAACGGCACTCAATCAAAAGATGGAAGTGATGTTAATATGGTTAATGTGGTGGTCAGACCATCATTATGGTGTGGCCCGAATATTTAAGGAGAGATAAAACGTGCCAAAGAGCAAAAAAACATTCTTTTTTTTTATTTCTTTTTTTTTAAATAAAAGAAGCCAACCTTTGTAATCGGTCTTTGATGCTTCAGTTTAGAGACAAATCCAGATCCTAACCGCTGACGATTCACCAGAGATCAAGCATTCAGAGATTTTTATGGAGGAGTTTGTTAAGAAGAGGTATGTATGGCCGGTTGTTTCGCCGGTCGTTTGATCAACTGGTTGGCCGGAATTGATCATTGATGATGATCGTGATAATATTTTCTCAAAGAATCAGACCCCCTAACCGGAGGCTCTGATACCATGATAAAATATGGAGAGGAGTAAGATAATATTTTGTGTTATTCCGTCTCAAAGTTTACAATTCTAGAGACTCATATTTATACTTAAACACATGAGTCCTAATTCCATAAGGATTCTAAGAGATCTCCTAATTCTAATAACATATCTATTTCCTAATTAGAAATACTTTTAACTAGGTAACTATTCTAATTAACTAAGTAACTAAGTATTCTTCATTTTATATGGAGATTGAGTGTATCTCTCAATCTCCTAACATACATATATATTTTATACTATTTCTGTCCTGAAATAATAGTTATAATTGACAAATTAATGCTTTTAAGCATTTTATTTTCTTAAGTGTCCTATCTCTTCATGAGTGGTGTAGTATACTCTTACAAGACATACAACTATAACTAGTGGGTAACCCGTGCTTTGCACGCGAAACTAATTTACTATTTTTTCGTATTTTGTTTTTTATGATTTTATTTAGTAATGTAACATAATAACTTTTTTAATATAACTCTATTGTATATGAATTAAAATGTTTGCATATAAATTTAGGAAAATTGTGTTAATTTTTTAGTAATAATTAAAATAATTATTATAATTAACTAATATTATAAATTGTACTTATTAACATATATAATAACTATTATTATTCACTAATAATACTAATAGTTATAATTAACCTATATATTAACTATTATAATTAATTAATACTCCCTACACCCTAGAGAAAGAGTCCTACCTTGTTTGTGCACACTTATTAAAGACACAATAGATAATTGGTAAACATTGCAAGTGTGTTGAGGGTATAATTGTCCAAAACACTCTTCATTCTTTCTCATCATTTGTCCTTTTAGGAAATAGACTTTTAGTGGGACGTATAAAAATAGAAAGTAGGACTCTTACTCCCGAACGGAGCGAGTACTATTCATATTAAATATTAACATTTATTGTTTAATGATTGACTAATACTACTAATAATAATAGTTAACTTATATACTACCTATTATGATTAACTAATAATACTATTAATAATAATAATTAATATATACTCCGTATAGTAAATATTATGATTAACTAATAGTATTAATAGTAATTTTTAGTTTATTTAATAGTTAATTATAATAGTTAAATATAAATGTTAACTATAATGATAGTTAACTATTAATAGTCAATTGTTATTTGTTTAACAATATTAACTAATTATATTAATTACTATATAAAGTAATTATTATAGTAACTATTACTAATAATAGTAATAATTACTATGTAGGGTAACTATTATAGTTAACTATAATAGTAACTATTACTAATAATAGTAATACTTAACTATAATACTTAACTATAATAGTAACTATTACTAATAATAGTAATGGTTAACTATAGTAGTTAACTACTATAGTTAACTATTACTATTATTAGTAATAGTTACTATTATAGTTAACTATAATAGTTACCTTATATAGTAACTAATATTATTAGCTAATAGAAAAAAAAAATGAAAAGTCACTTAGTTAAGAGGGTAGTGTTGATGTGGCATCACCAAATTCAAGTTTCTTCCATGATTTGTCCACATGGCAACACCTTAGCTCTCATCACCAACTTTAATATATATATATATATATATTCTTTAATTAAAGTAGTTGAAGGAGATCATAAAACATTACAATCTATAGATTTAGTAAGAGCTAGTCTCCCATGAGAACACATATATCCGTCTCTTCTATGAGACGGGTTTGTTGACTCACCCGACCCGACCCATTGAACCGGATCCATGACTCATGGGGCATAACCTGCCACATGGCAACCACCCATCGCCCTTTTTTTTCGGCTTTTCCGTCGTTTACCAAAAGTAATAGTTACCATAACTTAATGTAATGACTGTATACATATAAAGTAACATTATTCATAAGTAAACGTAACACCTGTTTTACAAAAACGAAACTCGTTTTACCCATTTTTTTCAAATGTATTATTAACTATAATTACGTGTAACCCAAACAATATCTAAATGTAATTATCATTTATACTGAAATGTAATAGTGCTTTTGTAAAAATGTAAAATATTGTTTATTATGATTTAATTTTTTTGAAAGAAAGTAACATTTGAAAAGTAACAACTCATATACATGAATGTAATTGTTTGTACAAGTAAATGTAACACTTTAATAAAAGAAATTATAACATATTTCTATAGATAATGTAATACTTTTACATGTAATACTAATCAAGTGTTTTTAGCTCTAAAATTGTAAATGGTTGAATTATTACTTTTCCTATACATATGTGTTACAGTTAAACACGGTTACATATAAATAACACGTTCGTTACATTTTAGTTGTAATAAGTATAACTTTTGGCAAACGAAAAAAAACATAAAAAAAAAACACTGTTACTTTTCTGTATATATGTATTACTTTTATGTATACAAACGGTTACATATAAGTAACACGTTTGTTACATTTAGTTATAGTAACTATTACTTTTGACAAACCGAAAAAAAACCAAAAATAATAAATAATAAAAAAATAAATAAAATAAATAGGCATGTGGGTCATGGATCCGGGTCTTGGGTCAAAAATGACCCGTCTCTACTATGAGACGGGTCATGATGTTTTCATACAAGTTTTTGTCATTTAGTAATACCATATTTATTTAGGAACATATTAAACTTGAAAAATGAGACAATTAATCCGTGCAATCGAGAATTATTGAGGTGTCAACCAAAGTTTTATATCGGCAAATGAAGAAAATAAATGTCTAACCGTAATACCCTATCTGACGTCAAATATTTGTGGGAGTTAGTGTGCCATCTATAAGCCCACAAAACTACCATTGAAAATCAAATCATCAATTAGATTTTTAGAAGCCTGTGATTGGGTTATGGTTAACCCAAATATTGATGTCGATTTAATCATTTTAGTGAAATCTAAAAAATTGAAATCAACAAATCATTAAGTAATTTATCAATAATAATTTTTAAACTTTCATTGTGATCATTCGAATGACACCAATAATTGGTAAAAGTTCATATATGTGTGACTAAAAATGTCAAAATGAGATAAATTTTCTGAAAAAGTGAGTAAAATTTTCGTTAGTTATGCGTAATGGAATGTTATGTCACATCGAGGGCATTCTTGTCTTTCTCTATTGACACCCAAGGATTTTCGACCCGTCTTCCGACAATTCATTTTCATTCTTTCTTCTACATATACTTACATATCATGTAAGGACATGGCTTGCAACACAAGTCATTTAGACTTCCATTCATAAAGTTATGATTATAATATTAAGTTATAAAGTATAGTTGATAATAAAATGTGTAGAATTCCTGGATATATATTACCTAATTGTGATGGGCAAAAGGGTAATTTATTATCATAAAGCTTGAAAGGGTGTGGTCCCTAAATGAAATGTCACCAAGTCTACTATATAAAGGGCATTCCATCAACCCTTAAGACTACTCCATTATTCATTAGTACTCTCTCCATAAATCTTCATTAAGTGTTAAAGAAGTAAAGAGGAAAGACATTGATCATTTAGAAGAGCATTCTCCCTACATCTTCTTCTTATTCATTTCTCCCTACATCATCCATGGATTCAACATGTATTGTTCTTAAACGCTTCCGCTTCATCTCTTCCTCAATCCTATTCTAAAGTGAGTGTGGCATTCAGGGATTAAAATTGTTCCAACATATCACGCATTCACACACTCTAACTCTTGTTCTCTTTTATTCGATCACTTCCCAACAAGTAACAACTGTAGCACTCGTCACCCCCTTCTCCTCTCGTCAGCATTTCTTCAAACACTTGTTAGGCGCCTTGCGCAATTCAACCATTTCAAGAAGTGAATCAAACTTGAAAATGTGGCCGGCCGCTGCGGCCAGGTGGCTCGCCGGGTGATTTGAGTCAAAGGAAGACATTATACAAAACAGGGGTGGATGCAGGTGAGGGTAGGCGGATAAGAGAGGAAACTATGGTAGAGATCAGGAAGAACAAGCGCGAGGACAATCTTCTCAAGAAGCGGATGCTTGTTCAGTCTCAGCAAGTCCCCTTTGGTGTCCGTAAGGAGTGGCTCAGTGGTAGAGCCAAACTTCACAATGTGTGAGGTCTCGGGTTCGATCCCTTCCCATGCCTCCTAGGACATCATTATTATAAGGGGGTAAGTGGAGAACCACTATCGATCCTCTTTAAAAAAAAAAAAAAAAAAAAAAACAAGTCCCCTTTGGTGCTTCTCAAGCCCCTCTCGACCTTGAAATACAAGTAATCTAACCCCTCCCAATCATCTTTATGTGTTCTGAATTGTTTGGTTTTCTCATCATTGATCAAATTGGTAGTATTGTCTGTTAATTATGGTGAAATTTGTTTTGTGACGAGATTGATAATCTTGGAGTTGATATTGTTAGGCACACCTGAAGATAATCTCACATAACAATAAATTAAATTATGTTATGCAACTATTAATTTGGGCAACCACAGTAACAAGAAAATTAAATTGCACAAGAAAAAATAAGGTAGTGTTTGGTTGGATGGAAAGTGAAGGAAAAGGGGGGAATGGAATGAAGAATTTCCTTTGACTTTTTCCATTCCCATGTTTGCTCCATTTTTACCAAAATTTTCCCATTCCCAAAGGAATGAAAATCTATTCCTTGGAATGGATTTTCATTCCTTCCAAATTTGGAAGGAAAATATTCCATTCCATTGGAAAAGTTTTGAACAAATTTTTAAGACCAAAATACCCCCCTCAAACACACAAAAAAAAAAAACCTCTCCCCCTGCCAAATTTTTTTTAACAGTTTTTATAACTCCTCTACCCCACCCCCACCCTACCCACCCACCCCCACCCCCCCCCCAATTTTTTTTATTAATCATTACAGTTTCTTTTTTTTTACTCATTAATCATTACAGTTTTTTTACTTCCCTACCCCACCCCCCCCCCCCAAAAAAAAAAAAAAAATTAATCATTACAGTTTTTTTTTTACTCATTAATCATTACAAATTTTTAACTCCCCTACCCCACCCCACCCCCGCCCTACCTACCCACCCCCCACCCCCAATTTTTTTTTTAATCATTACAGTTTTTTTACTCATTAATCATTACAGTTTTTTTAACTCCCCTACCCCACCCTACCCACCCACCCCCACCCCCCCCCCCAATTTTTTTTTTAAATCATTACATTTTTTTTTACTCATTAATCATTACAGTATTTTAACTCCCCTACCCCACCCCCACCCCCTACCCCAAAAAAAAAAAAAAATTAATCATTGCAGTTTTTTAACTCCCCTACCTCACCCCCACCCCCACCACCCCCCCCCCCCCCCAAAAAAAATTTTTTTTTTTTTTTTTAATCATTACAGTTTTTTTTTTTTACTCATTAATTTTTTGAAAGAAGGGTAAATTGGACATTTTATATGTTTCCATTCCATTCCTATAATTTGTATTTTCAAACCAAACATGATTGTTGAAGGAATTCCATTTCATTCCATGGCAACCAAACATGAGGTTTGACCACTTATATTCCTTTCAATTCCTTTCCAATTCCTTCCCATTGACCATTCTATTCCTTCATTTTTTTTCTGCCGAACCAAACGCCCCCTAAATATTGTTAGTATGAAAAGTAAAAAGTGGGAGAGAAAAAGTGAGAGAGAGAAAGTGGGTAGAAAGTTTTTGTTGTGAGAATGCCAAGTGGGTCCCATTGTCTATTTTAGATAATAAAGCAACTAAGAACCTTAGTCTGGGATAAAACAAAAAAAAGTAAAAACCTTAGTATGATACCGAGGGAGTATTTGATATTCTAATTAGTAATTAGTAATAAATAAAAAAAATCGGTTGTTATTACACATTTAAGACCATGTACAATGGTTTCACAATAAATTTTCATTCAACACCCACTTTATCACTCCACATCAGCTTCTCTCTCTTCCAAATCATCCATTCAGCACTCATTCAACAAAACACCCTACAATGGTTTGCTTAATCCCCCATTCAACACTTTTCCCACTCATCATCTTATACCCCACCACTTTAATTTAATTTTATATTTTTTATTTTTATGATAATAATAATAATAATAATAATTAAAAAAAACGAAAAACTTAATAAAAAAAAATTCGATCACGCATTTAATAAAAAATAAACGAAAAACGAAAAATAATAATAAAAAAATTAATAATAAAAATTATGAGAAATGACGATAATTATTATTAAAACAAAAAAAATTACATTAAGCTTAATTCGCGACGCATTTAATGAAATACAAATAATTAAACGATACAATAAACTCGAATCAAAATACACTAAAAATAATATTTTTTATCACGCATTTCCGAACTTTGCCCATATGTGCTTGATTAGATCCGCCTGCAATTCGTGATGACCTCTTGGATCGCGCATTTCTGATCTAGCACACACATGATTTGCAAATGCAGGTAGTACCTCACTCGAGAATGGTTGTTGTGTACTAGACCCACTTGCCTCGGATTGATAGTTGGTCCAATTCTGAGAATACGTATCTCGTTCATCCTCAACAATTATATTATGTAATATGATACATGACCTCATGATAATAGCTAAGTCGTTTATCTCCCACATTCGAGCTGGATCTCGAATGATTTTAAATCGAGCTTGGAGCACTCCAAATGCCCGTTCTATATCCTTCCGACATCCCTCCTGAAATTTTGCAAATAGCTTATCTTCTTCACTTTGAGGAAGTCTAACTGATTTGACGAAAGTTGGGTACGAAGGGTAGATACCGTCAGCAAGATAATAGGCCATATTATACGGATGTTGATTCACAAAGAAGTTGACTCATGGAGTCTTTCCTTGTTCAACATCATCGAACACTGGCGATCGATCCAGAACATTTATATCGTTCAGTATGCCCGGACATCCGAAAAAGGCATGCCAGATCCATAAATCATGAGAGGCGACGGCTTCAAGAATAACCGTAGTGGTCCCCTTATCACCCCTAGTAAATTGACCTTCCCAAGCCGTAGGACAATTTTTCCATTCCCAGTGCATGCAATCAATACTCCCGATCATACCTGGAAACCCCCACATCTCACTAACATGAAGTATTCTTTGCAAGTCGTCTTCGTTTGGGGCTCTCAAGTACTCTGCCTCGTACAATTGAATGATTCCATTGCAAAATCTACGTAACGTCTCCAATGCCGTAGTACCTCCGATTTTGATGTATTCATCAATAGCATCGGCCGACGTACCATATGCTAACATTCGCATGGCTGTGGTACATTTTGCTAACGGAGATATGCCTTCTTTGCCGGTAGTATCGAATCTTTGGGTGAAGTAGTTGTCATGGCTTGAAAGGTCGCCGACGATTCGAAGGAACACATGTTCCCGCATCCGATATCGTCTGCGAAAAAAATTCTTTGTAAAGAGCATTTTCGGAAAAGTAGTCGTTAACCAGGCTTTGGTTTGCCCAAGCGTGATCTCTTTTGAAGTATCTTCTCGTACGAGGTTGATCGTCTAATATTTTTTTTCGACACTCTGTAAAGTGGTTGATTATATACCTATCCTCCAATTCATATTGCCTTTTGTAGGCTTCGATATCAAAAGAAAATTCAAATGGATCCATTAAAATTTGGAAAAAGGAGAAATAGAGAGTGTTTAATTTATGAAGAAGGAAAGAAGGGAATGGTTGATGTAGGAAGAAAGAAGGAAGAGCGTATCATTTATTGAGAAATTGAGTTAATCAGGACAATTTTGCCAGCTTTAAACTATTTGCTTTTGCCAGCTTTAAACTTGAGAACGTGGGGTTAACCAGGACAATTTTGCAAATAACACTTTTGTACTCATAACTTCCATGATAATACTATTGGGCCCTTATAGATTACTATTTGACATAAAATTAGAAAACAAACATTAAAGCCGAAAATTAACTGCCAAATAGATTTAATTAAAAGAAAAGGCTAGTACATCATTACATAAAACTGACATAAAATTATAAAACAAACATTAAAGCCAACAATTAATTGCCAAATAACTCTTCACCCAACATTTCAAAAAGTTGTTTGCTCCGATCATCGAGATGCTCCTTCTCATTTAACTTCATCCACATTTTCATTTTTTTAGCTTGAGTCTTGTCTTTCTGAACTTTGATAGACTCCTCATGTTGTGTAGCTATCTGACTCAATCGTTCCAACTCTTTCTCTTTGTATTGTTTGAATGCTGCCCAGTTTTTGTTTACCGATTCTAATCCTACCGCCTTATCTTTTTTTTTTTCCCTTTTTCTTAGCTGCCTCCCTTCCCATAGGACGAGGAATGGATCCAACCGAGTTTGAATCAACACCATCACTTTCGCGTCCTCTTTTAGATCCACTGCTTCCAGATCCCGTATTTCCTCCTACCTAACTTGCAAAACGTGGTTCATCTCGGATAGCATGCCACTCATCCATCAAAGTAAAATTGGCATTGTGATCAGATTTATAGATTTCATGCGCTTTTGCCAATACATCGGCCTCCGACCACCCGCTTGCTTGCGTACGTCTAGCTTTATCGTAAGCACTTATCCATTTATTCAATATTTTGCTTACATAGGAATGGCGATTTCTGCACGCAGTTCCATCACGAGGAGAGTCAAATAATCAATTCTCATTACAGTATTCTTCAATTTGACTCCAAAACGCGTCGCCTTTTTGATTTCTTCCGATGATACTGTTTGTTCCAAATTTAATCCACCCACTAAGTAGGACTAAATTTTGAGGGGTAGTCCATTTGCCGCTTTTTTTTGCGAGGAGCGGCTAAACCCTCACCAGCTGCATTGGCTATACCCTCTACAATTTCAGTAGCTTCGTTAGGACCGCTCATACTACCCATACCAATTTGAGTTGAAAATTCTGGAAATTGTGATGATTCATTTCCAGAAATATTTTCATTTCTCATCATTGGCATATAAGGATATTGATTATAAGGGGGTGGTTGCATTGGCATCCCATAATATGGATTCCAATTTTGGATAGGTGAAGGCATGAAATTTGGTGGAAAACCAGGATTTGGAAAATGTTGAGGACGTGGTTGGTTGAAAGATGGATTTTCGTACTGAAAATTGTTAGGATTGTTGTAGGGAAAAGGAGGATTACTTGAATTTTGAGTATTGGAAAGATTATTATTAGGATCCATTTCAAGAAGAAGATGGTTTTTTTTTTTTTGTTGGAATACTATGAAACTCATGTCAATTTATAGGGGAAAAAATTTCTGGATTTTTGGTGAAAAAAAAAAAGGTCAAATAATTGAGCTGCGGAAATTGGGATAAAAAGTAAAAAAAAAAATATATGGCCAGCCAATCACTCGCCAACACGTGGCGGCACCAGGAAAAAAAAAAAAAAAAAAGGCCGCCGCCTGGATTGACGCGCCTCACTCGCGCGTGTGTTGCACGCGCCCATGTCTGCCCAATTCAAGGGCGCCGCGTGTCCTTTCTTCCCGACACACTCTGCAGTTCACGGGTGTGAATTTATTCAACCAAATTGCATTTCCCTCCCCATTAAACGAACCATTGGAAGGATTAAACCATTCTTTTTGTGTGAATCTTCATTCAACACCCTCAACTTTCCCCATTGTAGATTGTCTAAGAAACTTTATATGATATGATGACCATGTGTCTGCATTGCCAAATTCTTAACAGGACAAGTATTCTTAATCAAAGAGACGAATTTTATTTTATTTTTTAGAAATAATCCGTTTATAAATTGTTTAGTGTTATACTATTTTTCGCATTTAAAATTTCAAAATATATATTTTGATTGTCTCATTTTAAACTTGAAAACTTAAAAAACAAGTTTTATATATAAATTTTGTTTTTTGGACCCCACATGCTATATTTACAACAATTATCCACTAAATATTTCCTACCCACTTTGTTTTTCCTATCCAACCAACTACACTCACAACACATCATTTTTTAAAAAAAAATAAATAAATACTAAACTAATTTTTTTAATTTAAATTTGAGACGGAAAGAGTATATCAGTAAAATGGAAAGGAATATCAGTATATTGACTACAAAATAAATTTTCAAAAAAGGATTTATATATACATCAAGGAGAATGTAATTGTGTCTATTGAATCATCTATCTTAAGACAAAAATTTGTGTAAAAACGATCTCACACAGTAAACAACTCTCATTAAGAGAGTTAATGATTTGTCTCCTATAAACAGAGCGAGCTCATTTTTTCTCTCATTGAAATGTATCAACTATCTCACACGAAACTTTCTCTCACCGTAAAATGCTATAAAAAAATTTAATGTCACAAAGACATTTTTACTCTCTTAGACTACTTTTAAGAAAATGTGTTAGCATTATTATGACATTCTTTAAGTAAGTCTTATTCACCATTCTTGAGACTGAAAGAGAAACAAAGTACTTTTGAAGCAAAGATTTTTATTTTTTTTAGTGTCTCTTGGTGTATTATTGTAAAACGTTAATATAAAATTACATTGTTTAAAACAATTTTTTTATTTTTTGTACAAGAATGTTTTATTTTTCAAAGATTAAAACAACAAATTTATTTTATTTTTTTTGAAATAAAGTACAACATTTTTAAATAAACCTCTTTGTGGTTCTTACAAAAGATGTTTTTATCATATCAATGAAAATGCACGTAATGTTCAAGTGTTTAACATTTGTAACAATTCCTTATACAATCCCTTGTTCTAAATTCCAATATTTCAATCATTTTCTTCATTTTTGTTAACGATTTAATTGAATTTATTTTGATCTTTTAATTTAAATTTTAATCATTGAGAATATCTTTGATTATTCTCAATTATTAATGTTTAAATTAATAATGATTTTTTGCTTTTGAAAAATAAATTTCTCTCTTTCGTTGAGAGCGGTTGTTTTTTCTCCTTTGTGAGAGCCGTGGTTTTCTTTTCTTTGTGAGAGCCTTTGTTTGTTTGTGTATTTGTTTGTTTTTTTGTTGTTGTTTTCAGTTTGCAATGGCGAAGATTTTAGTATATTCTCACAATCAAATGGCTGCCAATGTCTTAATTGCACAAGAATTGTTCGTGAGTTTTGAGATGTCTGGTTGACGTTTTCTTGTCGCGCCCCAAACCCGTGGTCCTACTTGGCCCCACGCTCGGGACACGATTGGAAGACGTTATAAAACATTTTTAGAAATTTTTTTCGAAATATACTTTCATAAAGTTGAACAAAATCCACACTTGAAGTTCAAAGACTTCCACTGACTTTCAAACCAACTTTTCAAACAACTTCCACAAACGAAAGTACTTAGCCCGAAGGCTTACAAACTTTTATACAAATGTACTCACACCAACATTATCCAAAATATAGGTGTTACAAGATGATGAAGTCAATGAAACTCTACCCAAAAGGTTATACATCTATGTAATGTAACCTTGACAAAGCAAAACCCAACTCTTACCACTTCAACGTCCTCCCGTGCCAAAGTGTCCTATCCCCTGGATTCGCTTTTATCTAAAACAGTAAACAAATAAGGGGTGAGAATGAATCTCAGTAAGCTACTAATATTCAACTACGTTACATGCTGATATGATAATCATAAAGAAACAATATCAACACATAATCATATAGCATATATCACATAACATGAGAGGCTCCCTATCGCCAACCGTCCCATACCGGTTGGAAATAACGACCAACTCATCATACAACACATAGTGTAGGAGTAAACACTCCTACGAGAATACCAAGCCAAGGTTTACCGAAGTAACATAACCATCTAAGAATACCATCTGAGAAAACCAGTTGAGAAAACCATCTGAGCAGCATAAATAGCTGAAGCCGGGATCCCGAAAACCAAACCATAACCAATAGAACCAAAGTAACAACGGGGCAGCATCAATAGCTGAAGCAGGTTCCGGAACCATATAACACAACAACAACAATAGCGGGAGAAAATGACACAAAGTCATACCCCTAAATGATCACGCAAGGGAGCGAGTTCATCCCATCCAAGGCCAATCTGGACTGAGGATAAAGGTACCAGTGGACAACCTTATAGTGAACTTGGCTTTTGTGCCACTATAATTCTCCCACTGCCCGACTCAAGGTACCAATGGAAAACCTTATAGGGAACTTAACTTGTACCCCTATAATTTTTCTACTGCCCGACTCAACAACACAAGACCAGCTGGACTTTACACGAAAGCAAAGTATTAAATACTTGCTAAACAACAACAACTAGGGCAATGATTCTAAAATAAGGAACCAAGCCAAACACTTCAAAAGATGCAAACACGTTACTCATAAAAGAGTTCACAACATTAACATTATGTCACAACACAAGCCTTTATTAATGACATTAAGTCACCTCACAAGCTTGCACCCATTCACAATTAATTCAAAACACATCAAAAGGATGTTCCATAATACCCATTTAATACTTAGTTAAATTCCACAACACATATGTTCACAAAGGAACCAACTCTACCACTTTGGTGTTCCAAAACAACCATCTAGGTACTCTAGGACATTGCCTAAGACCTAGACCAAGATTGACCTCTAAATCCCTTGGATTGAAACAACTCAACTTTTTCAGTAGCCTGGACGGTCGCCCACACTAGGATGTGCGGCCGCCCAACACACCCTGTTCCAAGACAAAACTTTTCAGATAACTTGTGCGGCCTCACGCCCTATTTGGGCGGCCGCCCACACCCCTCGACATGCCAAAACTTGAATAAATTATACTCCCTTCGTTTCACTGTCTCACAAGTATAAGTATAATTTTTATAATATACTTATTTAACATTTAACTCAAGTTAATATTTTACCGTCCCACGAGTAGGAGTATACTTTCAAACACTTATACTAACATTCTCAGGTATATAAACATGCTCCATATACATCCTTGCATACAAACCAAGTCACTTACCATGTATAATTATACTCCCTTTGTCCCAAATAAACAAGTATCACATATAAATTCTTTTCACAATAATTTCACCACTATCACACATATAGCAAATATATGACCATTTTACTATTTAAGGGGAATTAGTAACTTACCTATTTCCGGAGAAAGTATAAATGAAATATTTTCTGATCGGGTAGAAATGACCTACTCAACGCCCTGATCATTTTTATATAATTAGTTTTTAAAACGGATAAGTAAATTAAAAGAAATAAATCGAAATAGGTTGAACTTACCGGGAAGAAACGAGACGAAAAGTATACGCAGTGAACACAGAGGGAGAGAAAGAAGATAAACATGTTTTTATATAAAAATCTTACTCAATTTACACTTTAGTCCCTCAACTTTCATTTCTAATAACTAAACTCCCAAACTTTAAAGTTACACTTTGAACCCTAAAGTTTCAACTTAATCTTTTAACTCCTTTAACCATTATTACTACTAACTAAATAAATAAATAAATAACACAATTAATATAACTATATGAGCAAGTCATAAAATATGATGCAACACATAAAATGCACACATAAGTTCAAATTAAAATCCCCAAAAATATAAAATAAATGGGGACGGGTTTTGGGGTCGTTACATTTCTCGTTAACCCGGATTCTGTATTTAAAAAGCTCAACGCAATATATTACTCATGGGGAGATTTTTTAAATGCCGAATTGTGGCTGTGTCCAAGTTTTGCTTGAAGTGGTATCCGAACGTCTCAGGATTTAGATCAAGAATTTTGTTGTTGTAGATTAAGTGTTGGAACTGCTATTGAAATTTGAGGTGAGCCTCTGACTTTGTGGAGTGTCATCTATTTTTTTTAATTGTGAATGAAGCTAATTTATCGTTTGCTCAAATAAAAAAAAGTTTTTAACATTTGTAAATAAAAAAAAAAAAGGAATTTTTTTTAAAAAAAAAAATTCCCTTATCCTCTCATCTTCTCTTTCTCTCTCCCTAATCCCTGTGTTAGTAACCCAACCCTTTCCCTTTCCCTTTCCCTTTCCCTCATGCCTTGGATTATCAGTCCCTCTGGGTCTGCTCCCGAGTTTTTAAAGGAGAGAAATGAAAGGGAAGGGAGGGAAGGGGAGGGGAAAGAAAAGAATTCAACATTATCTTGAAGTGCTCCTGAGTTTAGGAAGGAAAGGGAAGGAAAAAATGGTGAATTACACTTATACACTTAATGAAAGCAAGAGAAAGTTACATTTGAGGGATAAAATATGTTTATCAGAAAATTTTGTTTTATAAGACTTTCTTTCCTTCCATTTCCTCCCACTTTTTGGAGGATTGTGTAGAAGGGAAAATCTTAAAAAATTTCCTTTCTTTTCTTTCCACTTCATAAAAAAAAAAACTGGGGAGCAACTTTGGGAAAGAAAATATATTAAACTTCCTCACCTTTTTTTTCCTTTCTCTTGTTTTTAGAACTCGGGAGCAGACCCTCTATCTCGATAGTACTTTCTCTTTTGCATCCGTTTCTTTTTAATTATCATCCCTTTGAAATTAAACCCAAAACAAATTCTCTCAATCGCCAAACATGTCTGACGTCGACTGGGAAACAACCTTCGCCACCACATCCGATTCCACAACAACAAAACAACCAAATCTCCGGCCACATGCCTCAAACTACCTATTTTAATTCATCCAGTTCCAGATCTAGATCTAAGTCGGTTCTAAACCCTATTGGAAATCGACTTTTCAATAGACAACAAATAGGGATGGAAATCGCAAAATCACAACGAAACCGACCAACATCCATCATCCATCATCAACCTCTGAGCTGATGCCAAAATCGACATCAAAATAAAGATCCTCATCCCACCATCTGCAATTCATGTTTCAAGTATACATTTAGGTATGAATTTCTATTTAAAAAAAAAAAAAAACCTGTTTTATTGGCCGTATGTTAATAGTTCTTTTGTTATATCAAATCGATTATTGAAAGAGGTGTTTATTGTTAATGGTTTATAATGACTTCTAGTGTGACCAAATTTCTAAATTGCATTCTTATCCTTACTTTAACCAAGATAGGTGTGCAGGGAAGAAATAGGGAAAAAGGTTGATTGGGGACTGCTAGAGAGCAGAGGGAGAATGGTAGCCGAATGAAAGAGTTTCAGACGGGGAAATGTGAAATGGGATGATGTATGGAGGAAGTTGGTGGGGAGTAGGGCTGTAAACGAGCTGAGCCGAGCTTTGGAGTTTTGGGCTCGAGCTCGTTAACGAATTATCGAGCTCGAGCTTTTATCGAGCTCGAGCCCATTTACCTTGTTCGAGCTCGAATCGAATCGAGTTTCGAGCTGCTCGCGAGCTTTTAACGAGATGTTCGAACTCGAGTCTTTACGAACCGAGCTCGAGCTTAAACATTTTTCTGAAAATTATGAAATCAAACGAGCTCGAGTTCGAGCCTTATCGAGTTCGAGCCTTATGCTCGCGAGTTTTTCACGAGCTGTTCGAACTCGAGCCTTTACGAGCCGAGCTCGAGCTTAAACATTTTTCTGAAAATTATGAAATCAAACGAGCTCGAGTTCGAGCCTTATCGAGTTCGAGCCTTACCGAGCTCTGATAAGTATTCTCTGCATTTTGAACAAAAACACTATTTTTTTTTCTCTTTTTTTAATCTCAAAATGTGTCTAATTTACAAATGTAACCTCCTGTTTATTTTTTTTATTTTTATTTTTTGAAAAGCTCTTGTTCATTTAACTTCTCATATTACATGTCGCGCCCCGACCCGTGGTCCTACTTGGCCCCACGTCCGGGACACGCACGGAAGACGTCATAAAACATTTTTAAGAAAATTTTTCGAAATATACTTTCTATAAAAAGGTTCACACCACCAACTCGATACTAAAACACGACTTCAAGTCACAAAACAACCTTTTACAAACAAGTACTAAGCCACTTGGCTACAACTACTGACTTTACTTACTTAATTACAAACACGAACATCTACTAAAAGAGATGATACAAACCGAGTCACGGGTATACTACCCAAAAGGTATTACATTTACATAATGTATCATTTACTTACACCACATTTCCCAAAATGTCTTACCCAAAGATCTCCTCGACGTCCTCCCTGTGTGTGTGAACTATCCCCTGGGCTCCTTCTTATCTAAAACGGTAAACAAATAAAGGGTGAGAATAAATCTCAGTAAGTTACTAAAATGCAACTACATTACATGCTAATATGATAAACATAAAGGAACAATGCCACAAATGATCATATAGCACATAGCACATAATATGATAGGCTCCATATCGCCAACCGTCCCATACCGGTTGGAAATAACGACCAACTCATCATGCAACACATAAAGCGGAAATGAACACTCATACATGGATACTGAGCCAAGGTTCTCGAACCAAACAATAACCATCTGAGAGGCATCAACTGAGCAGCATCGAAGAGCTGAAACGGGTTCCGGAACCAAACAACAACAACAACAACAACAACGGGGAAAATGACACAAAGTCATAACCCAAAGTGCCCAACCTTTGGCCTAAGGAAGGGGGTTAAAAATGGGAAACCAATGATAGGAGCCTTATAATGTACTTGGCTCGGGAGACCATTATAATCCATATCACTGCCCAACACACACAAAAGTACCAGCTGGACTTTACACGCAAGCACCCAATAGAAATACTTGCTTAAACACCAATCAGGGACAATGATTCCAATGTAGGGAACCATGCCAAACACATCAAGAAGATGAACCATTCAACACATTACAAAGTTTTCAACAATGTGCACTAAATCCATTATTCACATTTCACAACAATGGTGTCCACAAAGGAACCAATTCTACCACTTTAGTGATCCATAACAATCATCTAACTACTTTAGGACACTACCCAAAAACTAGACCAAGATTGACCTCTAAACCCCTTAGTTTGAAAACTCTAAACTTTTTTAGATAACTGGGCGGTCGCCCAAACAGGGCTGTGCGGCCGCCCAAAATGCTCTGTTCCAAGAAGAAAACCCTTCAGATAGATGTGCGGCCGCACGCCCATTTTTGGGCGGCCGCCCACATCACCTGGCAGACCAAAACTTAACCAAAGTTTACTCCTTTCATTTCACAACCCAAAATTACTTGCAACACTAATATTTGCAACTTACACAAAGGCTAAAACCCAGCCTAAGAACAATACTAACACCCAACAATACCATTTACATACTACTCCCTTTGTCCCAAATTTACAAGTATAATAAAAACATTCAAAACATTATTCTTTCAACATATATAGCATATAAAACATACTCATGACCATTTTAACAATTAAAGGGGGATTAGTAACTTACTTATTTTCCGGAAAAAGTGCCAAGAAAAATAATATTGATCGGTAGATATGATCTAATCAACTCCCTGATCATTTATATATAATTAGATTTGAAAATGGAGTAGTAAATTAAAAGAAGGAAAATTAATAAGAACAAAAACCTTACCTAGCTTTTCTTCTTCAACAACAATGGAGAAATTGAAATTTAGTGTGTGTGTGTGTGTGTGAGGTGTGGGATACGCAGGGGGAGGGGAGGAAGAAGGGGGTATGAAGAAAAAGTTTTGTTAAGTTTTCTCAATTAAATCACTAGAGTTCTCTTTTCAACAACTAGGCCCCTCTACTAAATTTTCACTAAAACCCCTATAGTTACCCTAACACTACTAAATTCCCCAAATCAACTTTACTACTATCATTTTAACTAACACAAATAATCAAATAAAATGTGCAATTCATATAAGATGATGCAACACATCAAATGCACACATAATTTTAAATTAAAATTATCAAAATATAAAATAAATATTAAAATAAATAAAACGGATTTTGGGGTCGTTACATTACAAACGATTAATTGAATCGTATATATATCATCAGGTTGTAATATACTCATTCTGTCCCAAATTTTATATTTACTTATCAAATTTACTTAAACTTTAACTAATATTTTACACTAAATTATTAATTCAAATAGTTTGACTCTACATAACCAAAATTCAAATAGTTTTACTATTATAGTTAACTATTATAGTTACTATGGTATTTTTTTTTAAGAACAAATAGTTACTAAGGTAGTTAATAATTATAGTTAACTATTATATTTCACTATAAATAGCTAACTATTATATTTAACTGTTAATAGTTAACTATTTGTTTTAACAATTATATTTAAAAGTTGAGGCCGACCGTATGCTAACGGTGAATTCATAAAAAAATGAAATGCATATAAATATGTGCTATATGTATGTATGTGTGTGTACATTTGAAAATAATAAATTAGTTTTGAAAAAAAAAAAACCCGACTATTGTGTATATATCTCTACGTTTTCATAATGAATGTTCATAGAATAAATTAATTTTAGTTGTTGATAATCTATATTGTATTATTGTGTGTGTATAGTCGCTATATAATCATTATATGAATCTATGAAAATTAAATTAATTTTAGTTGTTGTACAATTATTGTTGTTTAATTCATTTTGAAGATAAAAATATTTTAGTTATGATTTATTCCTTGTACAATATTTTTTTTTTTATATATATATATATATAATGTATATGTATTCATTACAAAAGTAATAATGATGATTATTTAGTCGAGCTCAAGCTTAACGAGCCGAGCTCGAGCCAAATGCAAACAAAATAACCCGTGTTAACGAGCTTATCGAGCCGAGCCCGAGCTCGAGTTATGCGTGATTTAAACGAGCTGAACACGAGTCGAGCTCTAACGAGCTCGAACAAAGCTCGTCGAACAAATGAGCCGAACCCGAGCCGGCTCGATAAAAATTCGAGCTCGAAAACTCGGTTCGAGCTCGAAAACTCGGTTCGAGCTCGAATAGCAATTCGAGCCCATTCAAACCGAGCTCGAACGGGCTCGGTTCGTTTAACAGCCCTAGTAGGGAGGATAGAGGAATGAGCAATTGCTCTTGTTTCTCACAGCTCACATTTGGCTATATTTTTTTTTTTGAAAGTTTGTATCAATATCATTTAAGGCAATTGCCATCGTGTTACAGGCTCCTATGAAGTCTATTACAGATCTATTGCCCTATCTATTACAAATTCCTATATTGTAATCTATTACAGTGATACTTGCCTCTCAAGAAATCTCTCATAGACGTCCCCGCGCCATCTGGTAGTCTGCTTGTCATAGACGTCCTGCGCCATCTGGTAGCCTCCTTGCCATAGACGTCCCCGCGCCATCTGAACGATCACCCGTTGGCACAAGCTCCCCTACATAAGGGGTACCTTCTATGGGGCTTGAAGGGTAAGGAGGCGCGCCATCTGAACGATCACCCGTTGGCACAAACTCCCCTATATAAGGGGTACCCTCTATGGGGCTTGAAGGATAAGGAGGAATGATAAAGGTTCTCCACATGCTCCCTACGGGAGTCGAACTTGAGACCTCTTGCTAAGAGAGGACTCTATCCTTCCTCAGAATACCATTGAGCTATAAGCTCATTGGTACATTTGGCTATATATAAGCAGGGAATAATTGAAACCATGGCTCCAACTCCCACGTAGTTTCATAAAACCAAATGACAAACCCACCGAATTGATTTAAGATTTTAATTATCTGTCAAAAATTCAGCTTTTCAAGGTTCTTGAGTTTCTAGAATGTACCTTTGTAACTGATTAATACCTAAACTATCCTTTCATTTTATATTGTATTTCCAATTTTACCCCTGAAAATGGGTGTGATCCTTGCAAGACTCACGCGTTTTTATTATAGTATAGATTCCTTTTTATTAATTGAATATAAATTTAACACAAAATCTTGGGAAAAACCTGTTTTGCACTAACTTAGTGTAAAACGTGTTTTTAAGCCGGTGGCAAACTTGTAAATATTAGCTTGCGCAAAAAAACCAGTGGCATTGATGTAAATAACTGGAACTCATGAAAACTCACCAGGCACTTTTCGAAACTGTAGGAGGCATTTTTCAATATTACAGCAGGCAAATTTTAACGCTAGAGAAGGCACATGTTTTGACATGCATGCTGGGTTTTTTTTTTTTTTTTTTTTTTCAAGTGCAAAAAAAAGTGCATTCTCTAAGGTAAAAAAGTGTCTGCTTGAGTTTTAAAACATGTTTTTTTTTTTCTTCAAGTGCCAAAAAAAGTGCTTTCTCTAAGGTAAAAAAGTGCCTACTTGAGTTTTAAAAGATGCCTGCTGGGTTTTTTTTTTTTCAAGTGTCAAAAAAAATGTCTTCTCTAAGGTAAAAAATGCCTGTTTGAGAAAACATGCCTACTGGGGTTTTTTTTTTTTTCAAGTGCCAAAAAAGTGCCTTCTCTAAGGTAAAAAAAAGTGTCTGCTTGAGTTTTAAAACATGCCTGCAGGGTTTTTTTTTTTTTTTAAGTGCCAAAAAAAGTGCCTTCTCTAAGGTAAAAAAGTGCATGCTTGAGAAAACATGCCTGCTGGGTTTTTTTTTTTTTTTTCAAGTGCCAAAAAAAGTGCCTTCTCTAAGGTAAAAAAGTGCCAGCCGTGAAAGTCCCAAAAAAAATGCTTGTTGTAAAAATATTGAAAAGTGCCTCCTACATTATCAGAAAGTGCCTGCCCAAGAACCTTTCTTTGAGGAAAACACGTTCTACACTAAGCTAGTGTAGAACGGGTTCTACGCAAGAACGACTCTAAATTTAAGCTTTTAAGTTTTATATTTTTCATAGTATTCGGCTAAACTTTCAAATCAAGAAACTTTTCATATTTATAGTTGTTCCATGTAAGCAAAAGTGCCACATCAACATCGACATCAATGATTTTAACAGACTTTTGGACGGTAAATAAATAGAAAGATCACATAACAACAAAATATAAAAGTCAAGGGTTAAATAAGAAAATGGTTAATTTCTCAAAAGCCTTGAAATAAAATGTAATTTAATAAGGACATATTATCTAATTTACTTTTAAAAAGTCCACAAGATGAAATTTTATTGCTCAAAAGCCCTTCGAGGCAGAACTCTGAGATGTTTTTTTGGACTCCATAGAGATTTTTTGGTCTCCATATATGGGTATCAAAGTGTTTGTCTGATAGACGTGTCTCAAAGCGATATGGACCATAGAGAAATAAAAAAATGTGAAGTCATTATCAAAAAATAGCAGTTTGTCTTGAAAGGCTTCTCACAAAATGCCTAAAAGGGGGGGGGGGGGGCTTTCTCAAGAGCCATTCAGCAAAACGTATATTCTTTATAAGGGATTTATATTTTTTTAATTTCTTTAAGGTCCATCCGTGGTCTGAGACACGTCTATCAAACGCTCTAGTACCATGTATGGAGTCCAAAAATCTCTTGTAGCTGTGTCGCAAATGGCTTTCGAGCAATAAAATTTCAACTTGTGAACTTTGTATTTTTTTCCTTAAAAAGAAACAAGGTTCATATTAAAAACTACGTTTTGTTTAAGGGATTTTCGAGAAATTAATCAAAAAAATAATTTGTTTATTGACGTGAAGTTTAAAATTAATAAAAAAATCTACTGGTGGAATAGTCACTTAACTCAACTAAGTAGGTTACTATTTGCACCCACAACATTAATGCACCCCAGTAGTAAGTTTAACCAAAATAATAATCCATCCAACACTAGATACGTGACATCTTTCTCATCTTACCCTATTCTTCTAAATATACACCTACTTAAATTAACAAAACACACCCACACACACTCAATACTCAAACTCAAACTCAAACCCCTCACACAAAATTAAACCAACGTAGTCTTTTTTCTAACTCCCAAACCATTTCAACTTTTCAACCCAGGTCTCTCTTTCTTCTTCAATTTCTCTCAAACCACTTTATTTTTATAGCAACCAGGGTTTTGCATTGTTGAGAGGCAAACCAAAAAAAGGAAATCATACAAATTTGAGACAAAGTCTCATTTGTGACATTAATGTTCGATTTGGAAAGTAGATATATGTTTCTCTCTCAATAATGTACTTAAATGTATGTTTATTCAAGTACTTTAATAGTTGTATGCATCAAAATAGTGTTTTAGTTAAAGCTATAAATCATTTTTTGCAAAAGATTCACAAATTCCGGGGTGTGATGTTTGGCTCTGGTTGACCGAACTAATGATTGATGTTCGGCCGGGGTCGACCGAAGATAAATAAATTGTTCGGCCGCTACCGACTCTATATATTGTTCTAACAGCCTCGGCCGAACAGCAGGGTGTTTTCCAATAATTTTGGCCGAACATCACTGTCTTGTTCCAACACCTTTGGTTGAATAATATTATATTGTTCCAACAAATTTCACCATTTCACCGTGATTCTTAGCTTTCAACTGTAATAACCGATTTTTTTTTTATTTACTTTATTTTAATTCGGTTTTATTAATTTAATTTAACAATAATTAGAGTTATAAAGCAATTGAAAGAAGTGGGCCGAAGAATTTGGATTGGCCCGAAATTTGTATTAGTAAACCCAACCCAATCTGAAATTAATCCAAAGTTAAAGAACTGATTTGCAATTAAACTAAAGTTGAAGGTCCAATCTGCAATTAATCCAAAGTTGAATGACTAATTTGCAATTAAACTAAAGTTAAAGGACCAATCTACAATTAATCTAAAGTCGAAGGACCAAATTGCAATTAACCCAAAGTTGAGGGGCCAAATTGTAATTAACCCAAAGTAGAGGACTTAATTGCAATTATATCAAAGTTAAAGGACTGACTCGTAAATCAATGTCAGAAACTTAAACGTAAGAAAAGAAGTAACGAAGTAAAGAAGTTAAAACGCATCTCTCAGTTAACAAGGTAGAAATAGTTAACAATGTTGAGAGTACTAAAGTAAATTACTCCGTGCCTTGTAGATTTGCACAGAGGGAAGATTGCAAGGAAAAGCAATTCAGGTAAGGGATTACGTTCCTTACAGTATTTGAACTCCTGTTTATTGGAATTCCGTATTTTTCTAAAGTTAGCTATCAGTATGGCATGATAGTATTTGAATGAACTCTGCGTTATTGAACGTTCCTTGAAAGAATCTATACTTAGTGATGTCCCCATCGATCTACTAAGTATCGAAGTTTGAAACTTGTATCACATACTTGTACCTTAGTATGTTCTCATTTTAACTTGTAAGTTAACCACTTACTTGTTAAGGTAGCCAATGTCCAGTTAGAAAAGACATTGACGGACAGTCCAGTTAGAAAAGACTCGTCCTTAAACTAGGGATTGCATGAGTGATCACATGCCTTCTCTCAGGAATTGTCTGATTACAAGGATGATTCTAGACCCCGAGCATATATGTGTGGATACCATATATGTTACGACCCACACTATTGGCTTGAGAAGCTAGGTGTATAAATTGTACCTTTGGCATTGAGGTTATAATGTACGTTACCCTGGAATTGACGGAACTTGAATGAATCCCTTTGGATTGTAGTGCCATAATCCTTTGGAAGTAAAATCTTAAAAGTAATACGACTGTATTGTTCTGCAGTCTTAAATCCAAAAGTAACTGAACCTATCCTTGTAAAAGTTATTCATAGTATTCGTTCTGGTCGTCTCTCCTTAGTAACCGGAGAGGCCACGTATGAACTTACTGAGCATTCGTTCGCTCATCCCTTCTTTATAAATTTTGTTTTCAGGATTTAAGTAGAAGGACAAGACAATGAAAGCAGCCGTAGGAAGACGGTGGATTGAAGATTCTTAATCTAGTTGTTTTAAGTACGTTATTTTGATGTAAGTTGAAGTACATTGATGGTTAGGGTTGTTTACCTACCAAGACAAGTTTAAGTTACGCTTCCGCAATTGTTTTGAATTTATGGTTTAAATAAGGGGCCGTTGTGAACCCTAAATTGAAGTATTTATTATTGTTATTTAATGTCATTAAATGCTCAGATATTATAAGAAAATTCGGGGTGTTACAGTTGGTATCAGAGCAATGGCTTTAGGTCTTATGGGAGAAAACTGAAAGTTAGGACTAATGGGAGAATTTAGTACTCGACTTGAATAAGACCTTACTTGAGGAAGTTCAAGTGATAAAATCTAACTCTAGGAATAATACTAAGAGTGTACGTAAAGTACGAATATACTTTGGGAAATAGAAACCTCTTCATTGCATGTCTATTTATATTCTATTAATATGTTATAATGGAATCTTGGGGCTATGTACTAATTAAGTTTACTATTGGTGTGTGTAGGATCATGCCGAGGAGACCCATGAAGTCGGTAAGGTACAGTGCTACCCTAAGGGAAGAAATAGAAGCCAAAGAGGAGATTATTAAGCAGCTAACTAAAGAACTTCGCTCAGCTAAAAGAGAGCTTAGGAAGGAGACTCGAGGAGTCGGCAGTCTACAGAATGTCATCAAAGAACGCGATGAGGACATAATGTATGTAGAAGGAAAGTTAGCAGTACAGCTGAAGAAGGTCAAAAGCCTAGAAAGCCATGTGGTTAGAGCTAACCGCGAATGGAATCGAATCAGTGTACAACTGGTAGATGAGATAGAACAAAATAATGAACTGAAAAAGAAGATAGATGAGCAAGCAGCTTATGAGGAAGAGCTTAGGGCTTCAGGCTATCAGATTTGGGCTGAGAAGTTAGAATTGCAAGAGAAATATGACCAACTTGCAGCAGAACACGCACATTGTGGGAATTGATGCAATTAATGACAGATAGTTATAAGAATAGATTCTTTTATTTTGTTATTAGTGGGTAATGCAGTTAGAATTTTTCCTTATGTTAAGTTGAATTTTGGGTGTATTTTGAGATGTTTAAATCTCACACCTTAGTTGAATAAAGTTAGTTATTTAATTTAAATACCCAAAATTTTGAATTTACTATTGTTATGTAGACAAAAGTTAACTTGTCAAGAAAAGACAAGGGAAAACGTCGGAGTGATTTGAAATAATCTCCGTAACCATGGTACGAAGTAAGACGACCATTGGAATAAGTTAAAGCTAGTTAAGTAATAAAAACTAGTGAAATAAAGAAATAATAATCAACCAAGTAAAACGGTTGTAAATTATGAAGTATGAAAACTCCTGAACCGGAGAAGAAAGGTTAAGTAAACTAACCACATCTAAATAATGGTCTAGTACAAAGGACCTACGAACACGATTCAAAACTAACAAGTACCCGTTAGTAAAAGAATAGTAATGTTAAGTATATCATGAATACTGCACGTATTGTGTAGCGATGAATATTGCTAGAACACGAATTTGTTCTAAAGTGAAAGTAAAATTTGCAGATGAATACCAGAAGGGGAAACAACAGGAACGGTGAGGGAAATGATAACACCGGTAATGCAGGCGGGCAGTTGGACCCGGCCCTGGTAAACCTTTTACAGACGCTATCACAGACAGTAGCTGGGATAGGTCAGATTGTTGCTGGAATTGCTCAACCACCACCACAAGCTCCATTACGTGATCCGCTGGAGCTATTTCAAAGGAGGAATCCAGACTCATTCTCGGACACTGCTAAGGAGAAACCCGAGGACTGGATTAAGAGCACAGAAAGAATATTCGAGATCCTGAACTGTACTGAGGAGCAGAAGGTAGTATTTGCGACCTTTATGTTGAAAGGGAAGGCTCAGACGTGGTGGGAGGCGGAAAAGCGAGCTGCTGTGGCTCGTGGTGATACAGCCTTTACTTGGACCAGATTTAAGGCTATTTTCAACGAAAAGTATTATCCTGCAAGCACAAGGAACGCTAAGATAGCGGAATTCCTGACTCTAGTACAAGGGAGTATGACTGTGGCTGAGTATGGTGAGAAGTTCACCGATCTGCTAGAATTTGCACCAAGATTCTTTGATACTGAAGAACAGAAAGCAAGAAAGTTTGAAGCGGGATTGAGTGATAGAGTTCGGTACAGAATCACACCGTTAGCTCTGCCTACGTATTCAGCGGTGCTGGACAGGGCTAAGATAGTAGAGCGGGAGTCGGATAACTATCGTAACCGACGAGAAGAGAAAGGCAAAGCAGTGGCTGAAAAGTCGAAAGGAAACAAGGGTGGTAGGGACCACAACAACAATAAGAGGAAAGCGGTGGATGACAGTCGAGATAAGGGCAGTCATGGGAATAAACACTCCAACAACGGCCATAGTGGAAATGGTCGGAACTTTAATGACAACAAGCGTGAGTGGAATAAGGGCAAGGGCCAAGGTTTCACCAGTTATGATAAATGTACCATTTGTGATGGAGCTCACAAGACAGAGGTTTGCTGGTATAAGGAGCGGCAGTGCTACAACTGTAAGAAGGTGGGACACCCGAAGTGGAAGTGCCCAGAACCTAAGAAAGATGAACCAGCCGCAGGAAATAAGGACAACGGGGGAGGAAACGGTGGAGGCCGTGGTAGAATGTACACCATGACCGCAAAAGCAGCTGGAGTTGATGCCGATCTTGTAGCAGGTACAATGCAATTAAATTCCCGTGATGTTTATGTGTTAGTAGATACTGGCGCTACTCATTCAGTAGTTAGTAATGTTGTGGCAAAGAAGTTAAAACTACACCCAGAGAATTTAGAGATACCTTTAGTAATAGATACACCTACTAAAGACGCTATCCCCATTACTACCTCTTATAGAAACTGCACTTTAGGGATAGGAGGCACGAGCGTAAATATCGACCTCATTGAACTAGATATGTCAGAATTCGACATAATACTGGGAATGGATTGGTTGGCTTTGCATCAAGCTAAAGTGGACTGTCAAGAGAAAAAAATGACGTTCCTAGGAGAGGAAGGTAAAGAATACAGATTTATGGGTTCAAGGCCGAGGAAGAGGATAGGCTTAATCTCGGTGATGAAGGCCCGTAAAATGTTGAGAAAAGGATGTGTAGGATTCCTGGCACACATAGGTGAAACAGAAGAAAAATGAGTAACTTTAGAGTCACTTGAAGTCGTGAATGAATTTCAAGATGTATTTCCTGAGGATTTACCTGGTATACCACCAGTGAGGGAAGTAGAGTTTTCCATTGACTTAGTACCAGAAACCACACCTATTTCGAGAGCACCGTACAGGATGGCTCCAACAGAGTTGAAAGAACTAAAGGAGCAGTTACAAGAATTGTTAGACAAGGGGTTGATTAGACCGAGTGTATCACCATTGGGTGCACCGGTACTATTTGTGAAGAAGAAAGATGGATCTATGAGACTGTGTATTGACTATAGAGAATTGAATAAAGTGACGGTTAGGAACCAATACCCGCTGCCGAGAATTGATGATTTGTTTGATCAATTGAGGGGAGCATGTTACTTTTCTAAGATTGATCTTAGATCCGGATACCATCAGCTGAGAGTCAAGGATGTGGACGTGGCGAAGACAGCGTTTAGGACGAGGTATGGGCATTATGAGTTTGTCGTGATGCCATTTGGGTTAACGAACGCACCAGCTGCATTCATGGAGTTGATGAATAGAATATTTCAAGAGTACTTAGACAAGTGTGTGATAGTATTCATTGATGATATTTTGGTGTACTCGAAGACAAAGGAGGAGCATACTGAACATTTGAGGATAGTGCTAGAGATTTTGAGGAGACAGAAATTGTATGCGAAATTTAAGAAATGTGAATTCTGGTTGGAGAAAGTAGCATTTTTGGGGCACGTAGTGTCGAAAGAAGGAATTTCTGTGGACCCAACGAAGGTAGAGGCAATAATGGATTGGGAAAGACCGACTACAGTAACCGAAATAAGAAGTTTCTTGGGTTTAGCTGGTTACTATAGAAGGTTCGTAGAGGGATTTTCGAAGTTATCTGGACCATTGACGAAGCTGACGCAGAAGGCAGCTAAGTTTGTTTGGTCAGAAGAATGTGAGCGAAGTTTTCAAGAATTGAAGAATAGACTAGTATCTGCACCAGTATTAACACTACCGACAGGGACGGAAGGTTTTGTTATCTACAGTGATGCGTCGTTGAAAGGACTAGGCTGTGTACTGATGCAAAATGAGAAGGTGATAGCTTATGCATCTAGGCAGTTGAAGGTACATGAAAGGAATTACCCGACCCATGATCTGGAGTTAGCAGCAGTAGTGTTTGCCTTGAAAATTTGGAGACATTATCTGTATGGCGTAAAATGCCAGATTTTTACAGATCACAAGAGCCTTAAGTATATCTTCACGCAGAAGGAATTGAATATGAGACAACGGAGGTGGTTAGAACTTCTCAAGGATTACGACTGTGAAATATTGTATCATCCTGGGAAGGCCAACAAGGTGGCAGATGCCTTAAGTAGGAAGAATCACGGAATGTTGGCTACGTTGATCTCTAAGGGG
The DNA here is from genome assembly GCA_026119855.1 of Campanula takesimana. Classification (NCBI taxonomy): domain Eukaryota; kingdom Viridiplantae; phylum Streptophyta; class Magnoliopsida; order Asterales; family Campanulaceae; genus Campanula; species Campanula takesimana. The sequence continues at coordinate 315,546 of JAOWBW010001284.1, read as the reverse complement.
GTAAGCATATGGAAAGATGTCAAGGAGATGAACTTGATAGTAAAAGTAAGCGGATACTTGGCTCGACTGACGTTACAACCTGCATTGTTGGGCAGAATTAAAGAGGCACAAGAATTAGACGAGGAGAGAGAAACTCTAATCGGAAAAGGGCAAGCAAAAGATCTTCATATGGGCGAAGATGGAATTCTGAGATACCAAAAGAGAGTGTGGGTGCCAAGCAATGATGAGATCAAGAGAGAGATACTGAGAGAAGCTCATTGCTCGAAGTTCTCTGTACATCCGGGAAGTACTAAAATGTATAGGGATCTAAAGGAGTCATATTGGTGGAATAATATGAAGAATGACGTGGCAGAGTATGTGCATAGATGTCTGACGTGTCAACAAGTTAAGAGTGAACATCAGAAGCCAGCAGGGTTACTGCAATCATTACCAATTCCCAAATGGAAGTGGGAGAATATTGCTATGGATTTCGTAAGTGGGTTGCCAAAGACGGTAGGGAAGTATGATGCTATATGGGTTATAGTAGATCGATTGACTAAGTCAGCACATTTTCTGGCAATCAAGAAGACTGATTCGTTGGAGAAGTTGGCCAAGTTGTACATCGACGAGATAGTAAGGTTACATGGAATACCGGTCACAATCGTGTCTGATCGAGATGCTAGGTTCACTTCGAAATTCTGGAACAGCCTACAAGAAGCATTGGGAACAGAGTTGACCATGAGTACGGCGTTTCAACCACAGACAGATGGGCAGTCGGAAAGGACTATCCAGACGTTGGAAGACATGCTGAGGGCTACTTCGTTAGATTGGCCAAACGCATGGGACGAACACTTACTGTTAGTAGAATTCGCATACAACAACAGCTTTCACGCAAGCATTGGGATGGCTCCATATGAAGCGTTGTATGGGAGGAAGTGTAGATCACCGGCGTGTTGGGATGAAGTCAGTGAGAGGAAGTTAAGTGGACCGGAACTTGTACAAGTCACGGCAGATAAGGTACAACAGATCCGGAAGTGGCTACAGACTGCACAGAGTAGGCAGAAATCTTACGCAGACAATAGAAGGCGAGAACTGGAATTTCAGCCAGGGGATCGAGTATTCCTAAAGATATCACCCACGAAGGGAGTTATGCGTTTTGGGATTAAGGGAAAGTTAAGTCCACGATATGTGGGACCATTCGAAATCCTTGATAAGATCGGGGAAGTGGCTTATCGATTGGCGTTACCGCCGGTATTAGCTGGAGTGCATAATGTGTTCCATGTCTCCATGCTAAGGAAGTATATTCATGATCCGAGTCATGTGATAGAATACAAGCAGTTAAGAGTTCGGGCAGATTTGACGTATGATGAACGACCAATCAAGATCGTCGGCAGAAAAGACGAGGTCGTAAGAAAGCGTACGGTTCCCTATGTAAAAGTGCAATGGAGCAATCACTCAGAAAGAGAAGCGACATGGGAACAAGAAAGTGAAATGCGCGAATTGTAACCGGACATCTTCTCGGATTAAGAATTGTCAAAGTTTGAGGACAAACTTCTTTTAAGGGGGTAAGAATGTAATAACCGAATTTTTTTTTTTATTTACTTTATTTTAATTCGGTTTTATTAATTTAATTAAACAATAATTAGAGTTATAAAGCAATTGAAAGAAGTGGGCCGAAGAATTTGGATTGGCCCGAAATTTGTATTAGTAAACCCAACCCAATCTGAAATTAATCCAAAGTTAAAGAACTGATTTGCAATTAAACTAAAGTTGAAGGTCCAATCTGCAATTAATCCAAATTTGAAGGACTAATTTGCAATTAAACTAAAGTTAAAGGACCAATCTACAATTAATCTAAAGTCGAAGGACCAAATTGCAATAAACCCAAAGTTGAGGGGCTAAATTGTAATTAACCCAAAGTAGAGGACTTAATTGCAATTATATCAAAGTTAAAGGACTGACTCGTAAATCAAAGTCAGAAACTTAAACGTAAGAAAAGAAGTAACGAAGTAAAGAAGTTAAAACGCATCTCTCAGTTAACAAGGTAGAAATAGTTAACAATGTTGAGAGTACTAAAGTAAATTACTCCGTGCCTTGTAGATTTGCACAGAGGGAAGATTGCAAGGAAAAGCAATTCAGGTAAGGGATTACGTTCCTTACAGTATTTGAACTCCTGTTTATTGGAATTCCGTATTTTTCTAAAGTTAGCTATCAGTATGGCATGATAGTATTTGAATGAACTCTGCGTTATTGAACGTTCATTGAAAGAATCTATACTTAGTGATGTCCCCATCGATCTACTAAGTATCGAAGTTTGAAACTTGTATCACATACTTGTACCTTAGTATGTTCTCATTTTAACTTGTAAGTTAACCACTTACTTGTTAAGGTAGCCAATGTCCAGTTAGAAAAGACATTGACGGACAGTCCAGTTAGAAAAGACTCGTCCTTAAACTAGGGATTGCATGAGTGATCACATGCCTTCTCTCAGGAATTGTCTGATTACAAGGATGATTCTAGACCCCGAGCATATATGTGTGGATACCATATATGTTACGACCCACACTATTGGCTTGAGAAGCTAGGTGTATAAATTGTACCTTTGGCATTGAGGTTATAATGTACGTTACCCTGGAATTGACGGAACTTGAATGAATCCCTTTGGATTGTAGTGCTATAATCCTTTGGAAGTAAAATCTTAAAAGTAATACGACTGTATTGTTCTGCAGTCTTAAATCCAAAAGTAACTGAACCTATCCTTGTAAAAGTTATTCATAGTATTCGTTCTGGTCGTCTCTCCTTAGTAACCGGAGAGGCCACGTATGAACTTACTGAGCATTCGTTCGCTCATCCCTTCTTTATAAATTTTGTTTTCAGGATTTAAGTAGAAGGACAAGACAAGGAAAGCAGCCGTAGGAAGACGGTGGATTGAAGATTCTTAATCTAGTTGTTTTAAGTACGTTATTTTGATGTAAGTTGAAGTACATTGATGGTTAGGGTTGTTTACCTACCAAGACAAGTTTAAGTTACGCTTCCGCAATTGTTTTGAATTTATGGTTTAAATAAGGGGCCGTTGTGAACCCTAAATTGAAGTATTTATTATTGTTATTTAATGCCATTAAATGCTCAGATATTATAAGAAAATTCGGGGTGTTACATCAACACAATGAATTTTACAAGATTTTATATTATTTTTTTGTTCGAGAGAGATTTCGATTTTTTTTTTTTTTTTTTGTAAGTAAAGAAGCTAGTAAGAAAAATGGGGTAAGAAAATTTGGGGGAGTTAGATTAGTGAAATTTTAATGGGGGAAGGTGAACACTGAATAGGGTAAATGGATGAGAGAATCAATGCTACGGGTGAATTTAGGTAAGTAAAATTTAGAGTAAACTTAATTACAGGTGTATAAGATAGGAGGTTGGTAAGGTGAATTCTATTTACAAGGCATCACTGCGTACAAGGCACGATAATGCCAAAAATACCCTTACCCGGATATGCGTGTTTCGTGTACACGCTCACGAAATAATGGGTTTATTTCGTATAGTTTTACACGAAATATTCAAAAGTATAAGTTGTTAGTTTCGCATGATTTTACACGAAATATTGAGATGCGTTTCATCCAAGTTTACACGAAACATAACAATACATTTCATAAATATTTACACGAAATAAAGCCATGCTGTTCACCTAATTTGACACGAAATAAACAAGTCTGATGCATAATTCAAACATCCAAACATCCAAACAAACAAATTTCATACAAACTGGATAAACAAGTCTGATGCATAATTCAAACATCCAAACATCCAAACAAACAAATGTCATACAAACTGGATAATTTAAAAACCAATACATGATACACACATACTATGACCTATTTCTTGCAATTCTTGCTTCGTTCGCCGCATTTGAGAGTCGATTGAATGTGTCTATCAGAGCTCTGTAGGGCATGACCAGGTTACTTGCGCTTGGATCACGTTCATTCTCCCAATATATCGCTGGTGATGGTATTGGGTAATCTTTAGCTGATATGTGCAGCTGCAAAAGTAATAATATAGTTAAATATAACGAATTTAAATAAGATAGTTAAATATAACGAATTTAAATAAGATAGTTAAATATAACGAATTAAAGTACCATACCAATATAAAATGGTTTCCCACATGTCCCAACACAAGTGTGTCTGTGGGTGGTCCTACTCCTTGTGGTACAGTCACTGGAAGGCATGTGAAGCCACTGGTTTGCGTGTACGAGACGAACACCACATTTTACCTCGTGGCAATGATGTGCCCTAGCTCTGGGAGTATCATAAAATAATATTCAGGAGCTGGGGAGGTATACCAAGCAATGCGATCGTAGAGCTCGTCTACAGATCTCCAAGGTATAACTCTCTGATAAAGCTCGCGGCGCCTATGCAGCTCAAGGCAACAATCTGTGCGTACTTGATGCCACATGTCCTCATTTCCGTATATTTCCGCTGCTACGGTTCTATAGCCACAATTTCCATCACCTCTCACATCTGTGATGCCATCAATAAATGGGGCAATGAAAGGCATAAATGACAAAGTATACCCAGAAGTATGTAGATTAATGACTTTGAGTTGCCCATTTCCCTTTCCACGACCCCGACCCCGCCCTCATCCTCGTCCTCGACCTCGACCTCTCCCACGACTTGAAGCAGCTAGTGGTGGAAGAGACGTAGGAGTAGTAGGGCTAGATGGTGTACTGTTTGGAGCTGATTTCCGATTAGGCATGGACTTCAAACTCGATTGGGTTGATGCAATGAATGAAAATCTAGACATGCTGCTAGTGGATAGTGGTGTAGCGGGGACTCCAAAATATCTGCCAGTATGCTCCACAAATAAACAGTGCTACAAACAATCTACAACAATAAATCATCAATCTACAATTTTTGTTTTTTTTTTTTCAGTTACAGATTACATTTCGTGTTGATATACAAGAAATATTGAGAACAATCTCATGTAAAAACACACGAAATGGTAGTCAACATTTCGTGTAACTCTATACGAAATACACAAAATGGTTTAGAGTTCATTTCGTGTTGTTTTACACGCATTGTTATTGTGTGTTTCGTGTGACATCACATGAAATGGTTCTCAACATTTCGTCTGAAATCACACGAATATTGAGAATCATTTCGTGTGATTTCACACGTAATGGTGAGAACCAACTCGTGTGTGTTCATACGAAACACATACATACAACTCGTGTAATACCACACGAAACCAACCAAGCATTTCCAGATTTTTGCAAACCACGAATTCGTACACAATTCGAAAAATAAACTCCAAATAAAGCAATAAAACACAATTACAACAATGTAGGATCAAATTTAAACAACAATTACGCATTATTAGGATCAAATTTAGGCATAAAAGTCTAGTTAGGATTTTAAATTGAAAGTTAGGGTTATAGGATTAGGAATTACCTGTGTACCGGCGGTAGAGGAGGCGGCGCCGGCGCCGGACTTTCCGCCGACGGTGGGTAACTTCTTCATTGTTTGCGGTTGTCGTCGAAGTGGCGGAGGAGGTGTCGGCGTCGTCTTCGTGTGGTCGTGTGCGAGAGAGATGGAGGGACGGGTTTTGTTTTTTCAAACTGAAGGAAATGGGGTATTTTTGAGTATATATATGAGGGCATATTAGTCATTTACTCATGCCTTGTAAATAGTGTGCCTTGTAAATATGTATACCCGGTTGGTAAACACAATTTGATTGATGATATTTTTGTAAAAATTGTCATTGCGGGTATATTCACCAATTTTACAGGTACGAATAGTAGCACTCTAGGGTTGAAGGGATAACCAAACACGGTTTCGGTTCCAAACCGCCGGTCACGGTTCTGGAAAAGCTTGAACCGTAACTGAACCGTTTTTTTCCAGTTACGGTAGCGGTTAGGAACCGCCGGTTCACGATTTCATTTTTTTTTAAAATATATTTTTTGAAGAGAAAAAACAATTTTAATGATATTTTATTACCGATTTTTTTTTTTAAAAAAATAGGTATTAAAAATATTTAAAAAATTATTAAGGTCCGTCCCACTTTTCCTTTATATACTCAACAAATTTTTATTACTTTTATTCACTGAATTTGGCTAAAAATTCAGTCAAAACTCAACTTTTCTTGTCAACTTTCCGTTGATAACAGTTAATTATGATGAAATCGTTAAAAATCTAACGATTTTGACGGTTTTTTACAGTTTTCTAACGGTTTTGCTGACGGTTCAGGTTTGGTTCATGGCGGTTTGGAACCGCTGGTTCACAGTTTTCAGAGGGGATGAATCGGAACCGGCCCGTGTTACAAACGGTCCGGTTCACATGGTTCCGATTTTCGTCAAATTTTAAGACGGACGGACTTTTTAGTTCAGGGACGGTTTGGTGGTTCCGGTTCCATCCTTAGGTTGAACACTTGAACTCATAACAATTGAGGTGGGGATAACACTGATATAACACAACACGATGTCTGTTCACAATTCTCCAGTGAAGGCGAAGAGGAAATGAACGATGATAAAAACCAGAGAGTTGATCGTGAATCAACTTTGAAATCTCAGTCAAATCCTTTCCAACGGTCTAAAATTGGGCGAACGGTAATACTCACAATCATTTCAAATTTTGAATTCTCCACCCGCATAAATTTTCCTACACCACAAGAAGAACAGAAGAAGAGTTGATCTTCGATCTGCAACGGTCGAATTTGGGCAACGATAATCCTCTTCTTCTGAGTTTCAAATTTAAATTCTTCACAAACCCCCACCTAAATTTTGCTACTCAAGAACCCTAAATCGCCCATTTGTCTGATATGAATTCTCACGCACTTCTCTATCTTTCAGCCAAGGTGTGTTCTTCAATAGAGTAGGAGGTGATCATTTTGAAGGTATTCGTCTTCGCGTTTATGCTCTAGAAATGACGACCGGTGGCCGGAACCGTTCCTCTCGGCTGCACTCGCCCTTTTCAATTTATCCCAGGTCTCTTCTCTCTCTCCCTCGATAATCAATACGGATTATATATTCCCATCTCATTTATACGTATAATATGATTGTTATTATTTCGTGAATTCATTCACACAATTTTTGGTTATGTTTGTTGGGTAATTTGATTGGCTCCTATTCTATTGGTTTTGATTTAGCTAGTGATGGAATTTGTTTTTAATTTCATTTTAAGTTCGACTGTTTCACTAGCCAATCCATAGATTTCTGATTAGTTTTTCAGGTGGTGTAAATTCTGGGAACAACCTTGTGAATTATTTAAGCTTAATTCTTTGATAGAATGAACTACCTTCTTGTATACATCTAGTTGCTTAGAAGGAAAAGTCACCTTACTTGTGAAATTTCTTCATTTCAGGATGGCTTAAGACCATTCCCGTTAACATCACAAACTGAAACCGTTCCAGAATAGACAATTGATGATATACTTGCATTTTTCGCAACCTGGAGCACACTGGGAACAGGTATATTATGCCATTAAGTGGTTAACTTGGTCAAATATTCATTTACTTGGGTTAATAGAAGGGGCACATTGAGAAATAAATTTAAAAGGAAAGGTGGGCAATGGAATTCTGCCTTACACTGAGGGGGCAGGGGTGCACAAATTATTCCATTATCTTTTGTCACTTTTTTTTTGTGTGTGTAAAGCACCATTTAAACCTTTGGCAATAAACTATAAATCTTTTCTCATTGAGGAGATTAATTTGATTAAATCTATGTCGTGCTCCTGTAAACGGCATTATGTGTCCAAACCAACACCGAAAAGATAAATAAAAAAAGCGTAGCAATAACTGTTCACTTTGCTCCATTTAATTGAGTAATTTTATGAGTACTTTTCAGGAGGAAAGGAGAGAGCGGAGGGAAGTTGACATGCGAAAGGATACTCGTTTAAAGCCAGACTTGCCTGAGGTACCAGTTTATCAATAATGACATGTGTTTTTTTTTATTGAATATTGGGCTTGTGGTTCTGTAAAGTTATTTTCTTGTTCATCTCCGTTAAACAGGGTGTGATTCAAGCTGTCTGTTAGTGTTCATCCTTCACTATAATGCCTGTCTTTCTCTAGGTTGTACTGGTTTATTACAATGACCTTTTAAGTTTTGTGAATATTAAGAGTCTTAGGTATTACTTATGACAAGTTGGGAATAACCTAGTTATATGGGGTAAAGATAGCTATAGCAAACTTATTGATTGGTTTCGAGCAGTATGGTTTGCTTAATAATCATTAATGTTATGCCACAACTGGAGCCCTCTTTGGATCCATGTTGCAGCAGAAGATAAATCTATGATGGGGATCCGCATGGGTTAAGAACATATATGTAGTTACATTTTACTCGAGCAAATTTCACCTTGCAAAATGTTTTAATAAATTCCCAGCTTCAGGAACCATTTTGACACATATTATATATTCCCAAGAGCAAATTTGAAAAAAAAATTGGATATTCATTTTGGGATGGGGAGAGTAGAACATAAGCTGTACTTTACATGAAAGAAACAAACAATATACACAAAAAATTTCAAATGTTTTAATAAATTCCCATCTTCAGGAACCATTCTGACACATATTATATATTCCCTATGTCTGGCATCTTGAAAGTATTTTTTCTAAGAAGATCTTTAACTGAGTCATCCTCCATATCCATGTTATTGCCAACATGCCACTAGGTTGTGTCTGCACTTTCACATGCCCAATAGAATTTCTCCCAACAACTCAATGAGACCTCCCATAAGAAGTTCCATCTCTCGCAGCCTTAAGAAAATCATCAATCTTATGCTAATCATGTGAAAAGGAATCGAATAGCTAAAACAAACATGTATTCATCATTAAAAATTCATGTTAAGATCTGAAATATATATTGCTTGACATAGAGAATTTCCGTTTTATCTAAAATTTGAAACAATAGCGTAAGCATTGGAATAACATTGCATGAGATGAATCATAATATCATTGTTAATAACTCACAGATCGGTTTTCATATCATTCGATTAATGATCACACTAAGTGAGCTATTATTAGATTGTGTAGAAATGAAATATAATGAATATAGAGCGGAAAAGCTGGGAGTTGGGATAATGACCCCTTGAATCCTACTTTGTTTAGTTAATGTCTCTCTTTAAAGACGAAGTTTGTGTTTGTGAGTAGAGTTCTTACAATTTATCTAAGAACGGAAAATGGAAGTTCCTTTCTAAGGTTGACTAGGATCTATTTGTATTCCTCCTAGGTGTCAGGTATGAGTTTCAGCTGTCCTTAGGTCTGTTTCACAGTGGACGTTTCATGTGGCTCCTCTTTCCGGGGAATTTCTTTTTGCACTTACTTTCATCCTTTTTTGAATATTATTTATCAAAAAGAAATAAACCAACTTTGAGCCGGTTTCATTTGGGATATATTTCAACGTGTATGTCCTCTTACCTTTCAATTGATTTCACTTTGCTCATTTATGTTAAAAACAAAAAAATCGTTAAAATATTTTACATCTGCATTGCACATGACATATTTAAATGGGTATAATAGGAAGTCCCTAACCTGTGCTAAAAATTGGGCGCTCTAGCCCATTGTCACCACCCCCCTCCTCATAAAAACAAAACAAGAATGGTGTAAACCCATATTAGTTGAAATATAACTAGGTTTAAGGATATCAAACAACCCTAAACGGAAATGAAATTAGGATTCCTCAGTTGCAATAGGAGCAGTATTTAGGGGTAAATGGCTCCATCACATGAGCTACAGGAGGGTTGGAGCCCTTAAGGAGGTTTAGTACTGCCATTTTACTGTAAATAGTGCTATTTGTTATTACTTACTAATTTAGATGTAATTCATGTAATTGTTGCAAACTTCTTTGATTTGAACATCATGTGGCTTTTGTTGGTAGAGACCTCATATCATTCCCTAAAAATGTGTCACGCGCACCCCATATTTTATTTTTCAACAATTTATCGTTTTTCTTTTTCTTTTGTTACTTTCTTCTTCTTTTTTGGACAGAAAGAGCCTAAGTGAAATGTAAGAAGGCAAACATGTTTTCCCTCTCTTTCTGTGATCCTGAGGATTACTCCCTCCGTTCCATAACTATGTGGACAAATTTCCTTTTTGGGCATCCCATTGATAAGTTACACTTTCCTAAAATGGCAAAGAATCTTTACTATTCTTCCCACTCATTCTCTCTCCTACTTTACTTTTATACTCACATCACCAATCAACCTACTATTCCTTATCCCACTTTCTCTTTCCTACTTCACTTTTCATACTTACAACAACTACCCACTACTATTCTTCCCTTAATTCCCGTGCACCATTTTGTCCACATTAGTTATGCGACGGAGGGAGTATATATAATACTTCAATTTATTAGGTGTTGTAATTGTAGCTCTTTGTTGCTTAGCTTGGTACTTCTTGTTTTCTTAATGGATCGCTCATTCGCGTCTTGTAATATCTCTTCTGATTATAACATATCTTTTAAAAGAAAAGTATAAAAAATTCTTCCAAAATGCAACTCAACTGGGACAGTAGAGTGTTAATAATATTGTAGCAACATACTTGCTCTCCCTAGTTACTTCAGCCTTTTCATTCTGATGTTGACGTAAACCTTCAACTATTTCATTTGGTGACATTAGAGGCAAAGAAGAAAGCTGGTGAAGCAAATCCAGAGGAAATGAAGCTTTCAAATAGGACTATATGATGGCCGTAGATGTTTATACTGAGGTGACTAGTCCTTTCACTTCGTTCATACTGTTATCTCATCAGGCTTTGCCGCTGGCTTCATACATAATACTCCTCCATCCCTAAATGAATGTCCATTTTCAAGAATATTTCGTCCCAAAATGAGTTTCCTTTTTGCAAATAACTTTCTCCCCAAATGTTTTATTACATTTTTTTACGCTAGATATTTTTTAATTACAAAACCAAGTGTTTAGAAAATGGATTACAAAAAAGAAAATAAATATGCATCGTTGCTATTCAGTATTATAGAAGTAAACATTTTCAGAATGCCCCCTAATTAAATTTGGACATTCATTTTGGTACGGAGAGAGTAAAATTATGAACCATTAACTCATCCTAGGCTGATATTATATTAGACCATCATATTATTGTTTGGTTCAACTTCTCTCGCTTCTTGCACTTTCTGACAATTGGGCCCAAGTGTGAAAAAATGTCTGTTTCTTCTTTTCCCTTTCCTTTCTGTGATGAAAGTAAATTGTTTATCATTCAACAGGCAATCGATTTCGATCCAGTGATGCACAGTCTGTAGAAAACTAAGACCCGATTGGACCAAAGCTTGCTACCGGGAAGGTGCGGCTTCGCGTTTCATGCACATGACCTCACTTTACTACAGCTATATTTCGGAGGTACTTGAATTTTTTTAATTCTGATCATAGTTTCCGTTTCTATCTATCTCTCTCTCAAGTGCAGAAATTGGATGAAGCAGCTAATTCATTCTATGAGAGGGTCCAGCTTGACCCTGAAAATAGGGAGCTTGTAGATGCTTTCAGGTTACTCCTTTTGTTAATTTGATTTTAGTTCTTAGTATTCCTCCGTCCCATAATAATTGTTTGTTAACATTTTGATCCGTCCCAAAATAAATGTCATGTTTCTAAATAAGGAAAGTGACTTAGTGCAATCGTATCATTGTACAAGTAATGTACAGACTAGTAAAGCACCTTCTAATAAAACAATGGTATAGAAACAGAAGAGTTGATCGTGAATCAACCGAGGGTTGATCCCCTCCACCCCACCTATCCCCCCCACACACACGTTGAAGCTACCCTCTCCCCCCTGTCCTCATCAAAAAAAAAATATGAAAATATTTTTCGGAAACGTTTTCCTTGCATTTACCAAACAATCGAAAGCATATTTATGTCATTTTCCGGAAAACATTTTCATTTCCTGGAAGTCGTTTTACGCGAAACAAGCGGAGCCTAAGTAGAAGGAAAATGTGTAAAATGGGCTGGTCCAGAGGTTTGTCTAAGAAAAGGGTTGGGGTTGTGGATGGGGTCTTGGGTTAGACTTGATGGAGAGAAAGTTGAGTTTACTCAGCAAACAAGGTGTTGGAAATGTTCCCGTTCCTTCAGCAGGGCTTCTCTTCAAGGAAATTGTAAGAATATGAATCTGATGCCAAGTGAGGTTGCATAACTCATAAACCTTGAGTTCATTCTTGAATTGATAGAAGCCACCTTCTTAGATCTGCATTTTGTAAGATTAGATGATATACGCTCTCTTCTACAGAAACACACAAGTAAATGCTGTGTTGTCAGGTGAGTAGATCGTTGTTTCTTCTTATTTTCTTGTCTTTCTATGATTTTGATTATGAGAAAGATTATCTTTCTGTTGCTTGTCGCATACATGATCATGCTTGCTTCTAGTTTTGCATTAATGTGGTTCTTCTATCTTACTTTGGTTGTTATTATTCTGATTTTATTCTGCTTGTGTTTATGATATTATTGGGTTTGGTTTTTTTTTTTTTTTTTGAGATCATTCATTTTGTCTTTATTGTTGTATCTGTTCCAATCTTAGTTCCTTGTTATGTTTTGATGGTTGTAATGTCGCTGTTGTTTTTTATGATGATTTGGTTGCATTTTTTCGTTTTTATTTTTTTGTTTTATTTCTGTTATTTAATTATATATATATTTTTTATTTTTTTTGTTGTTTTTGTTTTTGTTTTTGTTCTTGTTCTTGTTCTTGTTTTTGTTTTTGTTTTTGTTCTTGTTCTTGTTTTTGTTTTTGTTTTTGTTTTTGTTTTTTTTTTTTTTTTTTTTGGGTTGTTTTTTTGTTTTGATTTTTTTTTTGTTTTTGTTTTTGATATTGATTTTCATTTTAGTTTTGATTTTGTTTCATTTCATTTTCTGTATTTATGTAATTTGTTATTTGGTGTTTCGCCTTTGCTTTTTCCCTTTGTTTTTTTTTTCCTTTTTTTATTTTTATTTTTTTTTTGTTTTTAATTTGGTTTTGGTTTTCTATCTTCTTTGTTGTCCTCTATTTGTTTTGGGACTCATAGTCATTATTGCTTTTGTTGTTGATGTTAATTGATAATGTTTGATTAAATTATTTTTTTATTTTCGTTTTTTTTGTTTTTGTTTTTTTATTTGATTTTTTTTTATTCTTTTAGTTTAGTTTTATTTTTTGTTTTAATTTTTTTTGTGTTTTACTTTTCAGTTTTGTTTTTGGTTTTGGTTTCGCTTTTTGCTCTTTCTTTTGTTTTTTGTCTTTTGTTTTCCGTGTTTGTAGTTTTAAGTTTGTTTTTGGTTTGTTTTTTGTTTTTTCCTTTTTGTTTTGTTTTTATTTGTGACTTAAAGGTCATTATTGCTTTTGTTGTTGATTGTTAATCGATGATGTCTGCTTAAACTATTTTTGTTTTCGTATTTTGCTTTTACTGTTGCTTTTTTTTGTTTGTTTCTTTTCTTTTTTTTTTTTTGCCTTTTTTTTTTTTTGGCTTTTTTTAATTTTCTTTTTTCTTCTCTATTTTCTTTTTTTGTAATCTATAGGTCATTATTGCTTTTGTTTTTTATGTTAGTTGATGATGTATGATTATATTATTTTTTTGTTCTTTAAATCTTTGTGATTGTGTTGGTTTTAAATTGCAATTTGAGAATGTTTTTAATTTTTAATTGTAAATTTGAGGGAGCTTTAAAATTCTTGTATGGTTTGTTTTTTCAAGTTACATTTTGACATTCCACTTTCTTAGTTTTGAAATTCTTATTGTTGTCATGATTGTTTGCTTTTTAAACCGAGTGTTGTTGTTTTTCGATCATAAGTTTGCTATTGATATTATTTTATTTATGTAAGTTGGACATTATTATTGTGGGATTAAAAACGATTAATGCTTTCTTGGAGAATTTGAAGTAGCACGAGCATCTATTTCATTCTAACACAAGAGGTATTATTTTTGCCACCGTTGAAGTAATTCAATAAGTTTGATCTAAATAGAACGTTATTTTTTGCCAATTAGTGAAAATATGACCTTTCATTAACTTTTCCACATTATGTTTTTTATATTACACATACTTAGATGTTATTAATTGAAGACACGCGGGGAAACTTACCAACGAATGCATCCACGAGCTACAAAAGAGACAAGAGTCAGGTAGAAAATTTCATTTTCAGCATTTAGTTAATATTATCAATTTCTCCACATTAATATTTTTGTTGTCATTTTTTTTAAATTTTAATATTTATACAACCTCTATTCATCTTATTTATTTTCCAAATGTAATTTTGCAATATGTTATTGTTTTCTTTATGTAAATTTGAGATTACTATTGTTGTTTTTATTCATTCTAATGGCAATATAAGTGTGGATGCCTTTTTTTTTTTTGAGAATTTGAAGGAGCGAGAGCCCCTTATCACTCAAGGTAATATCTTTCCACATTCTAGTTATTGTATTTCATATTTTGTATGTTAATAAAGGTAGGACGAGAATTTTCGCCAACAAGATATATCCACGGGCTACATTAGAGACGGTAAACCAAGTTTGATTTTCAACATTTGGTTAGTATGTTATCTTATCTAATATTTTTCCTATTTTCCTATTTTTGTCTTTTTTCTTTCTTATTTTAATATCTAGACGACTACTTCTATTTGTATAATTTCGTTGTTATGATTCGATTGCTATATTTGTTATTTACTTACTAATTTAGATATAATTCATGTAATTGTTGCAAACATCTTTGAATTGGACATCGTGTGGCTTTTTGTTGGTAGAGACCTCGTATCTTTCCCTAAAAATTTGTCACGACTCACGTGCACCCCATATTTTATTTTTCAACACTTCATCGTTTTTCTTGTCTTGTCTTTTCTTTCTTTCTTTCTTTCTTTCTTTTCTTCTTTCTTTTCTTCTTTTTTTTTTCTTTTTGTTTTTTTTTTTTTTTTTTTTTTGACAGAAACAGCCTAAGTGAAATGGACTGAAAGATAAAAGGTCAAGGCTAAATTGTTTAAATATATTGTCCCCAAAATAGAACCGGGTGAAATGTAAGAGGGCAAACGTGTTTTTCCTCTCTTTCCCTGATCCTGAGGATTATATATAATACTTCAATTTATTAGGTGTTGTGATTGTTTTGTTGCTTAGCTTGGTATTTCTTGTTTTCTTAATGGATCGCTCATTCGCTTCTTGTAATATCTCTTCTGATTATAACATCTGTTAAAACTTAAAAAGAAAAGTACAAAAAGTTTTTTTTTTTTTTCTCCAAAATGCGACTCAACTGGGACAGTAGAGTGCTAATAATGTTGTAGCAATATACTTACTCTCCCTAGTTACTTCAGCCTTTTCATTCTGATGTTGACGTAAACCTTCAACTATTTTATTAGGTGACATTAGAGGCAAAGAAGAAAACTGGTGAAGCAAATCCAGAGGAATTGAAGCTTCAAACAGGACTATATGATGGCCGTAGATGTTTATACTGAGGTGACTAGTCCTTTCACTTCATTCATGCTATTCTTTCATCAGGCTTTGCTGCTGGCTTCACACATAATACTCCCCCGTCCCTAAATGAATGTTCATTTTCAAGAAATTTTCGTCCCAAAATGAATGTCCTTTTTGCAAATAACTTTGCCCCTAAATGTTTTATTACATTTTTTTTTTACGCTAGTTATTTTATAATTACAAAACCAAATATTTTGAAAGTGGATTACAAAAAAGAAAATAAATATGCATCGTTGCTATTCAATATTATAGAAGTATCATTTTCAGCATGCCCCCTAATTATAATTTGGACATTCATTTTGGTACGGAGAGAGTAAAATAATGAACCATTAACTCATCCTAAGCTGATATTTTATTAGACCACCATATTATTGTTTGGTTCAATTTCTCTAGCTTCTTGCACTTTCTGACAATTTGACCCAAGTGAAAAAAATGACTGTTTCTTCTTTTCCCATTCCTTTCTGTGATGAAAGTAAGTTTTTTCATACTACTGATCATTCAACAGGGAATCGTTTTCGATCCAGTGATGCACAGTCTGTAGAAAACTAAGACCCCATTGGACCAAAGCTTGCTACCGGGAAGGTGCAGCTTCGCGTTTCATGCTGGTTACTCCAGTTATATTTCGGAGGTACTTCAAAAAAAATTAATTCTGATCATAGTTTCCGTTTCTCTCTCTCTCTCACAAGTGCAGAAATTTGATGAAGCAGCTAAATATGAGAGGGTCCAGCTTGACCCTGAAAATATGGAGCTTGTAGATGCTTTCAGGTTACTCCTTTGTTAATTTGATTTTAGTTCTTAGTATTCCTCCGTCCCATAATAATTGTTTGTTCTTTTCATTTTGATCCGTCCCAAAATAAATGTCATGTTTCTAAATAAGGAAAGTGACTTAGTGCAATCTTATCACTATACAAGTAATGTACAGACTAGTAAAGCACCTTCTAGTAAAACAATGGTATAGAAACGGAAGAGTTGATGGGGAATCAACCGAGGGTTGATCCCCTCCACACCCCCCTATCCCCCACCACCCCACCCCCACCCTCCCCACGCCCCTACCCCCCCCCCCCCCCCACACGTTGAACCTACCCTCTCCCCGTCAAAAAAAAAATCTCATATGAAAATATTTTTCGGAAACATTTTCCTTACATTTACCAAACAACCGAAAGCATGTTTATGTCATTCTCCGGAAGTCGTTTTACGCGAAATAAACGGAGCCTAAGTAGAAGGAAAATGTGTAAGATGGGCTGGTCTAGAGGTTTGTCTAAGAAAAGGGTTGGGTGGGGGATGGGGGCTTGGGTTAGAAGACTTGATGGAGAGAAAGTTGAGTTTACTCAGAAAACAAGCACTGGTGTTGGAAATGTTGCTGCTCCTTCAGCAGGGCTTCTCTTCAAGGAAATTGCAGAAATATGAATCTTATGCCAAGTGAGGTTGCATAACTCATAAACCTTGAGTTGATTGTTGAATCGATAGAAGCCAGCTTCTTAGATCTGCATCGGGTTATTAGCAGCAAGCACATTTTGTAAGATTAGATGATATACGCTCTCTTCTACACAAACACACAAGCAAATGCTGTGTTGTCAGGTGAGTAGATCACTGTTTCTTCTTATTTTTCTTGTCTTTCTATGATTTTGATTATGAGAAAGATTATCTTTATGTTGCTTGTCGCATACATGATCATGCCTGCTGCTTCTAGTTTTGCATTAATGATGGTTCTTCTATCTTACTTTGGTTGTTATTACTCTTATTTTATTCTGCTAGTGTTTATGATATTCTTGGTGTTTTTTTTTGTTTTTTTTTTTTTTTTCTGAGACCATTCATTTTGTCTATATTGTTGTAACTGTTACAATCTTAGTTCCTTGTTATGTTTTGATGGTTGTAATGTCGCTGCTGTTTTTTATAATGATTTGGTTGCATTTTTCGTATTTGTTTTTTTTATTTTATTTCTGTTATTTATTTATATTATATTTTTTGTTTTTGTTTTTGTCTTTGTCTCTGTCTCTGTTTTTTTTTTTTTTTTATGTTTTTTTTTGTTTTGATTTTGGTTTTTCTTTTTGTTTTTGATATCGATTTTGATTTTAGTTTTGATTTTGTTTCAGTTTCATTTTATGTTATTTTTGTAATTTGTTATTTGGTTTTTGGTATTTCGCCTTCGCTTTTTATTATTTGCTTTTTGCTTTTGTTTTTTGTTTTTAATTTGGTTTTGTTTTTCTATCTTCTTTGTTGTCCTTTATTTGTTTTGCGACTCATACTCATTATTGCTTTTGTTGTTGATGTTAATTGACGATGTTTGATTAAATTATTTTTTGATTTTTGGTTTTCCTTTTTTTTTTTTTTTTTTTTTTTTGATTTTTTATTCTTTTAGTTTCGCTTTATTTTTGTTTTATTTTTTTGTTTCGCTTTTCAGTTTTTGTTTTTGGTTTCGCTTTTTGCTTTTTCTTTTTTTTTTTTGTCTTTTGTTTTCTGTTTTTGTAGTTTTCATTTTTTTTTCAGTTTTTGTTTTTCCCTCTTTGTTTTCTTTTTATTTGACTTAAAGGTCACTATTGCTTTTGTTGTTGATTGTTAATCGATGATGTCTGCTTAAAATATTTTTTTATTTTTTTGTTTTTTATTTTTGTTTTCTTATTTTGCTTTTTTTTTTTTTTTTTTTTTTTTTTTTTGGGGGGGGGGGTTATTTTCTTTTTTTCTTCTCTATTGTCTTTGTTTTGTAATCTATAGGTCATTATTGCTTTTGTTTTTTATGTTAGTTGATGATGTAAGATTAGATTATATTTTTCTGCTGATATTATTTTATTTATGTAAGTTGGACATTATTATTATGGGATTAAAAACAATTAATGTTTTCTTGGAGAATTTGAAGTAGCACGGGCATCTATTTCATTCTAACACAAGAGGTAATATTCTTGATCTAAATAGAATGTTATCTTTTACCAATTGGTGTAAATATAACCTTTCATTAACTTTTCCACATTATGTTTTTTACATTACACATACTTAGATGTTGTTAATTGAAGACACGCGGGGAAACTTACCAACGAATGCATCCACGAGCTACAAAAAAGACAAGAGTCAGGTAGAAAATTTCATTTTCAACATTTAGTTAATATTATCAATTTCTCCACATGTTATATTTTTGTTGTCATTTTTTTAAATATTAATATTTATACAACCTCTATTTATCTTATTTATTTTTCAAATGTAATTTTGCAATATGTTATTGTTTTCTTTATGTAAATTTGAGATTACTATTGTTGTTTTTATTCGTTCTAATGGCAATATAAGTGTTGATGCTCTTTTATTCTTTGAAAATTTGAAGGAGCGAGAGCCCATTATCACTCAAGGTAATATCTTTTCACATTCTAGTTATTGTATTTCATATTTTATATGTTAATAAACGTAGGAAGAGAATTTTTGCCAACAGGATATATCCACGGACTACATTAGAGATGGTAAACCAAGGTAATATCTTTTCACATTCTAGTTATTGTATTTCATATTTTATATGTTAATAAACGTAAGAAGAGAATTTTTGCCAACAGGATAATCCACGGACTACATTAGAGATGGTAAACCAAGTTATATTTTCAACATTTGGTTAGTATGTTATCTTATCTAATATTTTTCTTATTTCCCTATTTTTGTCTCTTTTTTTTTTCTTATTTTAATATCTAGCCAACTACTTCTATTTGTATAACTTCGTTGTTATGATTCGATTGCAATATTAGGTGGTGTTTTGGTGTTATTATTTTCAATTTTCTTTACAATTATTTTTTTTCGAGTGTTTTGATGGTTACTTATTGTAATTGAAGTGTTATTTCCACTTGTTATTCTTTATTTATTGTGTTTATGATATTCATTTTTTTTAAATGAGACCTTTCTTTCTTCTTTTTTTTGTTTTTGTTTTTTTTATGTTTTTATTATAATTATTTTTTTACTTTTGTTTTTTTTAATTATTTTTTTGTATTTCTGTTTTTTTTTTTTTTTTTGGTTTTCGTTTTCTGGTTTTATTTTGTCTTTGTGCTTTTTTATTTTTGGTTTTCGTTTCGCGTTTTGCTTTTTTGCTTTTCTTTCTCTTATGTTTTTGTTTTTGTGTTTGTCCTTGTGTTTGTAGTTTTTTTTGTTTTGGTTTTCGTTTTCTGGTTTTATTTTGTCTTTGTGCTTTTTTATTTTTGGTTTTCGTTTCGCGTTTTGCTTTTTTGCTTTTCTTTCTCTTATGTTTTTGTTTTTGTGTTTGTCCTTGTGTTTGTAGTTTTTATTTGATTTTTTTGCTTTTGCTTTCGAGTTCTTTTTTATGTGGTTCTTTTTATATTTTCTTTTCTTCTTTATTGTCTTTGTTTTGTAGTTCATAGGTCATTATTATTTTTGTTTTTGTTGTTAATTGATGATGTATGATGTGATTACTTTTTTGTTTTTGTTTTTGTTTTTTGTTTCTTTTAATTTCTCGGTTTTAATTTTTGTTTTAATATTATTTTTTTTGGTTTTGGTCACTTTTTGCTTTTGTTTTTTGCCTTTTGTTTTTTTGTTTGTAGCTTTTTTTTTTTTTTTCTTCCTTTTTCTTTTTTTTTCCAATTATTTTCTTTGTATTTGCGATTCATAGGTCATTATTGGTGTTAATGTTAATGACGTCTGATTAAATTATTTTTTGTTTAATTTGTTGTGTTTGCTTTTGCTTTCATTTATTAAGGGCTTGTTTTAATTGTTTTCTTCTTTATTCTCTTTATTTTTCAATTCGTAGATCATTATTGTGTCTTTTTTTGCTTTTGCTTTCGTTTTTTTAATGTGGTTTTTTATTTTTTCTTTTATTCTTTATTGTCTTTATTTTGCAGTTCATAGGTCATTATTGCTTTTGTTTTTGTTGTTCGTTGATGATGTATGATTTGATTATTTATTTTTTTCCTTAGAATGTTTGTGATTGCTTTGTTTTTATATTGCAATTTGAGATTTTTTTTACTTTTATGTTGCAACTTTAAGAGAGTTTTTTAATGTAAGTTTAACATCATTATTGTGGGATTAAAAACGACTAATGCTTTCTTGGAGAATATGAAGTAGCACGAGCATCTATTTCATTCTAGCACAAGAGGTATTATTCTTGCCATCATTGAAGAAATTCAAGTAAGTTGATCTAAGTAGAATTTATTTTTTTACCAATTCGTGAAAATATGACCTTTCATTATCTTTGCCACGTTATGTTTTTTATATTACACATACTTGGATTTTGTTAATAGAAAACAGGTGGTGCAACTTTAGCAATCAAATGCATCCACGAGCTACAAAAGAGACAAGAGTCAAGTAGTAAATTTCATTTTCAACATTTAGTTCATATTATCAATTTCTCAACATGTTATATTTTTGTTGTCATTTTTAAAATTTTTAATATTTATACAACCTCTATTTATCTTATTTATTTTCAAATGTAATTTTGCAATATGTTATTGTTTTCCTTATATAAATTTGAGATTACTATTGTTGTTTTTATTCGTTCTAATGGCAATAAAGTGTTGATACTTTTTTTTTTCTTTGGAGAATTTGAAGGAGCGAGAGCCCGTTATTACTCAAGGTAATATCTTTCCACATTCTAGTTATTGTATTTCATATTTTATATGTTAATAAACGTAGGACGAGAATTTTTGCCAACAGGATATATCCACGGACTACATTAGAGATGGTAAACCAAGTTTATTTTCAACATTTGGTTAGTATGTTATCTTATCTAATATTTTTCCTATTTCCCTGTTTTTGTCTCTTTTTTTTTTTTTTCTTATTTTAATATCTAGACAACTACTTCTATTTGTATAATTTCGTTGTTATGATTCGATTGCAATATTAGGTGGTGTTTTGGTGTTATTATTTTCAATTTTCTTTACAATTCTTTTTTATGCGAGTGTTTTGATGGTTACTTATTGTAATTGAAGTGTTATTTCCACTTGTTATTCTTTCCTGATTGTTTATGATCTTCATTTTTTTAAATGAGACCTTTCTTTCTTTTTGTTTTTGTTTTTTTATGTTTTTTTTATTATTATTTTTTTACTTTTATTTTTTGGTTTTTTAATTATTTTTTGTATTTTTTTTTTGTTTTGGTTTTCGTTTCGCTTTTGCTTTTTTGCTTTTTCTTTCTCTTATGTTTTTTTTTTTTGTGTTTGTAGTTTTTATTTGATTTTTTTGCTTTTGCTTTCGAGTTCTTTTTATGTGGTTCTTTTTATATTTTCTTTTCTTCTTTATTGTCTTTGTAAATTGATGATGTATAATGTGATTACTTTTTTGTTTTTTGTTTCTTTTAATTTCTCGGTTTTAATTTTTGTTTTAATTTTTTGCTTTTTTTTTTTAAGTTTCTGTTTTTGTTTCTTTTTGTTTGTTTTTGTTTTTTGGTTTTGGTCACTTTTTGCTTTTGTTTTTTGCCTTTTGTTTTTGTGTTTGTAGCTTTGTTTTTTTATTTTGTTTATTTCTTCCTTTTTGTTTTTTTCCCATTATTTTCTTTTTATTTGCGATTCATAGGTCATTATTAGTGTTAATGTTAATGACGTATGATTAAATTATTTTTTGTTTAATTTTTTGTGTTTGCTTTTGCTTTCGTTTATTAAGGGCTTGTTTTAATTGTTTTCTTCTTTATTCTCTTTATTTTTCAATTCGTAGATCATTATTGCTTTCTTTTCTTTTTTTGCTTTTGCTTTCGATTTTTTTTTATGTGTTTTTTTATATTATTTTATTCTTTATTTTGCAGTTCATAGGTCATTATTGGAATTTTTTCTCAAATAATTCCTTTATTTTTAAGTATTTACCAAAGTACCACCTTTTTCAAAGTATATACCAAAATAGTCGACTTTGAGGTAATTCGCTTCTAGGAAAAGCGTATTACTGTAATTCGCTAATGCCAAAAGCGAATTACCTTTGACCTGATTAGGCCCGCGGGGTTAATTAAGTGAACCTAATTCCACGTAATTCGCTTCTCACGGAAGCGAAATATGTTTAAAATACAACCCAATTCGTCCTCCTCTCCCTTCTAGTCATCTCCACCTTCGCCTTTGGCATCTTCGCCGCCGTCCACCATAACCCCAACTCCTCCGACCTCTCCTCCTTCACATACGACCCCATTTCATCCTCTTGTGCCGGACCCATCTACGATTCCACAAAGAACCTGCTGATTTACTCACTCAGTTTGTACTTTACATCCTTTTCATCATCACCGGACAATCTTTGGCCGGATTTGATATCTACACTTGTAATTACCTTGGTTTTGAGTGTACCCTTTGCGCTATGTCTTCTTCTTTCACTCAGGCATTATACCAAATACCTTATCTACATGTACTTGCCGTTCTTTGTTATTGTACCGATTTTCCTTGACATTTACTGGTTTGTTGCTTGTACTGTTAGTTCATCATGTAGTGCTAATTTCCCACTTGGTTATCGAATTTTGGTTATGGTTTTTGGGTTTTTGATAATAGGTGTTATTGTTTGGATATTTGTTGTGAATTGGCATCGGATTGAGTTGACTGTGAATTGGCATCGGGGGATTATCAAAAAGGCAGCTGAATTCAAGTTGTGGAAAGCAGAAGCAGGTGATTTTGAGACAGTTGACCGAGCTTTTTAAGAGGAAGTTGTTGAATGGCGGCGATGGAGGGGGTGACGATTTGGTTCCGGGAACTCCTAATCAGAGTGCTTGGCAAGGGAATGCTGAAGCTGCAGGAATTGGCATAGTACAATCTCAAGCTACAAGCCAATCACTTCAGCAGCAGGATACGTCATTTACGTATTTGCTTATGACGCAGACCCAAGTGGATCTGAAGAAACAAACTGAAGAGGATGATTCGCTTTGGAGCACAAAGCACAGTGAAATGGCACTCATCGAATTATATTAGCACATAATTCGCTTTCGTGAAAAGCGAATTAGGTTAACGTTAATTAACCATGTAATGATTACTAGGCCTAATCAGGTAAAACTGCAATTCGCTAACATCATAAGCGAATTACCTTAATTCTCTTCTTGCACAAGCGAATTACCTCAAACTTGGTCATTTTGGTACATATTTTGAAAAAGGTGGTACTTTGGTAAATACTTAAAAATAAGGGAATTATTTGAGAAAAAATTCTCATTATTGCTTTTGTTTTTGTTGTTCGTTGATGATGTATGATTTGATTATTTTTTTGTGCTTAGAATGTTTGTGATTGCGTTGTTTTTATATTGCAATTTGAGATTTTTTTTTACTTTTATGTTGCAACTTTAAGAGAGTTTTTTAATGTAAGTTGAACATCATTATTGTGGGATTAAAAACGACTAATGCTTTCTTGGAGAATATGAAGTAGCACGAGCATCTATTTCATTCTAGCACAAGAGGTATTATTCTTGCCACCGTTGAAGAAATTCAAGTAAGTTGATCTAAGTAGAATTTTATTTTTTACCAATTGGTGATAATATGACCTTTCATTAACTTTGCCACGTTATCTTTTTTATATTACACAAACTTGGATGTTGTTAATAGAAAACAGGTGTTGCAACTTTAGCAATCAAATGCATCCATGAGCTACAAAAGAGACAATAGTCAGGTAGTAAATTTCATTTTCAACATTTAGTTACTATTATCAATTTCTCCACATGTTATATTTTTGTTGTCATTTTTTTAAATTTTAATATTTATACAACCTCTATTTATCTTATGTAAATTTGAGATTACTATTGTTGTTTTTATTCGTTCTAATGGCAATATAAGTGTTGATGCTTTTTTTTTCTTTGGAGAATTTGAAGGAGCGAGAGCCCGTTATCACTCAAGGTAATATCTTTCCACATTCTAGTTATTGTATTTCATATTTTATATGTTAATAAACGTAGGACGAGAATTTTTGCCAACAGGATATATCCACGGACTACATTAGAGATGGTAAACCAAGTTTTATTTTCAACATTTGGTTAGTCTGTTATCTTATCTAATATTTTTCCTATTTCCCTATTTTTATCTCTTTTTTTTTCTTATTTTAATATCTAGACAACTACTTTTTGTATAATTTCGTTGTTATGATTCGATTGCAATATTAGGTGGTGTTTTGGTGTTATTATTTTCAATTTTCTTTACAATTATTTTTTATGCGAGTGTTTTGATGGTTACTTATTGTAATTGAAGTGCTATTTCCACTTGTTATTATTTCCTGATTGTTTATGATCTTCATTTTTTTTTTTTAAATGAGACCTTTCTTTCTTCTTTTTTTTTTTTTTATGTTTTTTTATTATTATTTTTTAACTTTTTTTGTTTTTTTTTTATTATTTTTTTCTATTTCTGTTTTTTGTTTTGGTTTTGGTTTTCTGGTTTTATTTTTTCTTTGTGTTTTTTATTTTGGTTTTCGTTTCGTTTTTTGCTTTTTCTTTCTCTTATGTTTTTGTGTGTCTTTGTGTTTGTAGTTTTTATTTGATTTTTTTGCTTTTGCTTTCGAGTTCTTTTTTATGTGGTTCTTTTTATATTTTCTTTTCTTCTTTATTGTCTTTGTTTTGCAGTTCATAGGTCATTATTACTTTTGTTTTTGTTGTTAATTGATGATGTATGATGTGATTATTTTTTTTGTTTTTTGTTTTTGTTTCTATTTTTGTTTCTTTAAATTTCTCGGTTTTAATTTTTGTTTTAATTTTTTTGGTTTTTTTTTTTAACTTCTGTTTTTGTTTTTTGGTTTTGGTCACTTTTTGCTTTTGTTTTTTTGCCTTTGTAGCTTTGTTTTTTTATTATTATTTCTTCCTTTTTGTTTTTTTCCCATTATTTTCTTTTTATTTGCGATTCATAAGTCATTACTGGTGTTAATGTTAATGACGTCTGATTAAATTATTTTTTGTTTAAATTTTTGTGTTTGCTTTTGCTTTCGTTTATTAAGGGCTTGTTTTAATTGTTTTCTTCTTTATTCTCTTTATTTTTCAATTCGTAGATCATTATTGCTTTCTTTTTTTTTTGCTTTTGCTTTCGTTTTTTTTTAATGTGGTTTTTTTTCTTTTATTCTTTATTGTCTTTATTTTGTAGTTCATAGGTCATTATTGCTTTTGTTTTTGTTGTTCGTTGATGATGTATGATTTGATTATTTTTTTGTTCTTAGAATGTTTGTGATTGCGTTGTTTTTATATTGCAATTTGAGATTTTTTTTACTTTTATTTTGCAACTTTAAGAGAGTTTTTTAATGTAAGTTGAACATCATTATTGTGGGATTAAAAACGACTAATGATTTCTTGGAGAATATGAAGTAGCACGAGGATCTCTTTCATTCTAGTACAAGAGGTAGTAAATTTTATTTTCAACATTTAGTTAATATTATCAATTTCCCCACATGTTATATTTTTGTTGTCATTTTTTTAAATTTTAATATTTATACAACCTTTATTTATCTTATTTATTTTTCAAATGTAATTTTGCAATATGTCTTTATGTAAATTTTCGATTACTATTGTTGTTTTTATTCTAATGGCAATACTCCCTCCGTCCCACCCGAAATAGGACATTTTGCCATTTTGGGTGTCCCACTCGAAATAGGACATCCCAAAATGGAAAGCTTTCATTACTTTTTTATTAGTAGGACCCACTTGTTATACTCACAGCAACTTTTCATTTATTATTCTCTACCCACTTCCTCTCTCCTTCATATTCACAACACCTACTTTTCAAACAACTTTTTATAATAAAAGATTATTATTCCTTAATCCCCGTGTCGGGATCAAGAATCCTATTTCGGATGGGACGGAGGGAGTATAAGTATTGATTTTTTTTTTTATCTTTTTTTTTTTTTTTGAGAATTTGAAGGAGCGAGAGCCCCTTATCCCTCAAGGTAATATCTTTCCACATTCTAGTTATTATATTTCATATTTTATACTCCCTCCGTCCCACCCGACTTAGGATTCTTGGTCAAACAATTTATACTTTGACCAAATATTTGAAGAAATATAATGATGTTAATAAAAAATTTAAAACTTGTTATTGTATCACGATTAATAATAAACTAAATAACTATTTTTAGATTTTTATTAAGATAATTATTTTTGTTCAAATTGTTGGTCAAAGTATAAATTGCTTGACCAAGAATCCTAAGCAGGGCGGGACAGAGGGAGTATGTTAATAAACGTAGGACGAGAATTTTCGCGAACAGGATAATATCCACGGCCTACATTAAAGACGGTAAACCAAGTTTGATTTTCAACATTTGGTTAGTATGTTATCTTATCTAATATTTTTCCTATTTTTTTTCTTTATTTTTTCTTATTTTAATATCAAGACGACTACTTCTATTTGTATAATTTCGTTGTTATGATTCAATTGCAATATTAGGTGGTGTTTTGGCGCTTGTTATTATTTTAAATTTTCCTTACAATTATTTTTTATGCGAGGGTTTTGATGGTTACTTATTGTAATTGAAGTGTTATTTTCATTTGAAAAAATGAGTCCTTTCTTTATTTTTGTTTATGCTTCTTTTTTTTTTTTTTAAATGTTTATATTCTTTTAAGTTTTTTTTTTATTATTATTATTATTATTTGTTTTGGTTTTCGGGTTTTATTTTGGCTTTCTGTTTTTTATTTTTTGTTTTCGTTTCGCTTTTTGCTTTTTTTTCTTTTTCTTTCTCTTATGTTTTTTTGTTTGTAGTTTTTATTTTGTTTTTTCTTTTGATTTTTTTTATGTGGTTCTTTTTATCTTTTCTTTTCTTCTTTATTGTCTTTGTTTTGCAGTTCATAAGTCATTATTACTTTTGTTTTTGTTGTTAATTGATGTTGTATGATTGATTACTTTTTTTTTTGTTTCTTTTAATTTCTCGGTTTTAATTTTTTGCTTTTTATTTTGGTACTTTCAGTTTTTTGTTTTGGTTTTCAGTGTTTGTTTGTTTGGTTTTTTTTTTTTTGTTTATTTGGTTTCAGTCACTTTTTGCTTTTTCATTTGCTTTTGTTTTTTTATCCTTTTGTTTGTGTTTGTAGTTTTGTTTTTTGTTTATTTTATTTTGGTTTTTTTCATTATTTTCTTTTTATTTGCAACCCATT
This sequence comes from Campanula takesimana, assembly GCA_026119855.1. Lineage (NCBI taxonomy): Eukaryota > Viridiplantae > Streptophyta > Magnoliopsida > Asterales > Campanulaceae > Campanula > Campanula takesimana. The sequence continues at coordinate 288,187 of JAOWBW010001284.1, read as the reverse complement.
GGTCATTATTGGTGTGTTAATCGATGACGTCTGATTAAATTATTTCTTTGTTTAATTTTTTTTGTTTGCTTTTGCTTTCGTTTTTTAAGGGCTTGTTTTGATTGTTTTCTTCTTTATTCTCTTTATTTTTCAATTTATTGATCATTATTGCTTCTTTTTTTTTCTTTTGCTTCGATTTTTTTTGTGTGTTTTTTGTTTTGTTTTATTGTCTTTATTTTGCCGTTCGAAGGTCATTATTGCTTTTGTTTTTGTTGTTCGTTGATGATGTACGATTTGATTATTTTTTTCTTCTCAGAATGTTTGTGATTTTGTTGTTTTTATATTGCAATTTGGGATTTATTTATTTTTTTACTTTTATGTTGCAACTTTGAGAGAATTTTTTAATGTAAGTTGAACATCATTATTGTGGGATTAAAAACGACTAATGCTTTCTTGGAGAATATGAAGTAGCACGAGCATCTATTTCATTCTAGCACAAGAGGTATTATTCTTGCCACCGTTGAAGAAATTCAAGTAAGTTGATCTAAGTAGAATTTTATTTTTTTACCAATTGGTGAAAATATGACCTTTCATTAACTTTGTCACGTTATGTTTTTTATATCACACATGCTTGGATGTTGTTAATCGAAAACAGGTGGTGAAACTTTAGAAATAAAATGCATCCACGAGCTACAAAAGCGAAAAGAGTCAGGTAGAAAATTTCATTTTCAACATTTAGTTAATATTATCAATTTCTCCACATATTATTTTTGGTTGTCATTTTTTTAAATTTTAATATTTATACAACCTCTAGTTATCTTATTTATTTTTCAAATCTAATTTTGCAATATGTTATTGTTTTCTTTATGTAAATTTGAGATTATTATTGTTTTTATTCATTCTAATGGCAATATAAATGTTGATGCTTTTTTTTTTTTTTTTTTTTTTGAGAATTTGTAGGAGCGAGAGCCCCTTATAGGGGTAATATCTTTCCACATTCTAGTTTTTATATTTCATATTTTATATGTTAATCAACGTAGGACGAGAATTTTCGCCAACAGGATATATCCACGGGCTACATTAGAGACGGTAAACCAAGTTTGATTTTCAACATTTGGTTAGTATGTTATCTTATCTAATATTTTTCCTATTTTTGTCTCTCTGTTTTTTCTTTTCTTATTCTAATATCTAGACGACGACTTCTATTTGTATAATTTTGTTGTTATGATTCGATTACAATATTTGGTGGTGTTTTGGCGCTTGTTGTTATTATTTTAAATTTTCCTTACATTTATTTTTTATGCGAGTGTTTTGATGGTTACTTATTGTAATTGAAGTGTTATTTCCTTTTGTAATTCTTTGCTGATTGTGTTAATGAACTTCATTTTTTTTAAAAAAAAAATATGAGACCTTTTTTTCTTTTTGTTTATGCTTTGTTTTTGTTATTTGTGTTTTTTTTTTATGTTTTTATTCTTTTAAGTTTTTTTTTTGTTTTTTATTCTTTTAAGTTTTTTTTTTATTATTTTCTATTTTTTTTTGTTTTTGTTTTCATTTTCGGGTTTTATTTTGGCTTTGTGTTTTTTATTTTTGTTTACGTTTCACTTTTTGCTTTTTTGCTTTTTCTTTCTCTTATGTTTTCTTGTTTGTAGTTTTTATTTGATTTTTATTGTTTTTGCTTTTGCTTTTGATTTTTTTTTATGTGGTTCTTTTTATTTATTTTTTCTTCTTTATTGTCTTTTTTTTGTAGCGCATAGGTCATTATTACTTTTGTTTTTGTTGTTAATTGATGATGTATGATTTGATTACTTTTTTGTTTTTTGTTTTTGCTTTTGTTTTTATTTTTATTTCTTTTAATTTCTCGGTTTTAAATTTTGTTTTAATTTTTTGCTTTTTATCTTTGTACTTTCAGTTTTTGTTTCTTTTCTTTTCTTTTGTTTTTGTTTTGGTTTTCAATGTGTTTTTTTTTTTTTTTTTTTTTTTTTTTTGGTTTCGGTCACTTTTTGCATTTGTATTTTGCCTTTTGTGTTTGTAGTTTTGTTTTTGTGTTTATTTATTTATTTATTTTGGTTTTTTTCATTATTTTCTTTTTATTTGTCACTCATAGGTCATAGTTGGTGTTAATGTTAATAGATGACGTCTGATTAAATTATTTTTTGTTTAATTTTTTTGTGTTTGCTTTTGCTTTCGTTTTTTAAGGGCTTGTTTTGATTGTTTCCTTCTTTATTCTCTTTATTTTTCAATTCATAGATCATTATTGCTTCTTTTTTGTTTTTTTTTTTTTTTTTTTTTTTTGCTTTTGCTTTTGCTTTCGATTTTTTTTTATGTGGGTTTTTTTTTTCATTTTTTCTTTTCTTCGTTATTGTCTTTATTTTGGAGTTCATATGTCATAATTGCTTTTGATTTTGTTGTTCGTTGATGATGTATGATTTGATTATTTTTTGTTCTTAGAATGTTTATGATTGTGTTGTTTTTATAGGGTTAATTGCAATTTGGTTCCAGTCTTTTTTCAAAATTTGCAATGTTGATGTTGTCTTTTCAATTTCGCCAATTGGTATACTCACTTTGTCATTTTGTTGCAATCCGACTACAAAAGTAACTGGGTGTTAGTTTTCTAACATATTTTATGTAATGTGACTAGTACATAATGTTTTAAGATGTTTGTGAAACTACACATATCCGATTGGTATGATTCTTCTTTTAAGCAGAAGTTAATATTCAAATTTACAACATTTTTTTTTGCAATTCTAGTTATATTATATTATTTTTTGATTTAAATAAATGAAAATATTTTAAAAAAATAGAGGACATGGGAAAAATAATCTGAAAAATTACTATTTTCCACCATGATATACCTTCTTTCCTAGCGTTTACTTTCCTCCACCCCTACTCCACGTTCCCGCGTCACCTGATGAGTGAGTTTTTACTCATTTAATTAGATACTTTTAAGCTTAATTATTGCTTTGTTCTCAAGCTTTTGTTATTTGATTTGTGTATTTTTGTGTTTTTGTTGTCTAGGGTGATTACGTGCTCAATCTACAAGAAAGGGGGAGAAAAAGTGCTTAATTGAGTAATGATGCAAAGGCCAGGGACTTCTGTAAAAAATCTGCTGAAATCCAGGGACTAAACTGCAATTTCTGTTACACAGGGACTGTTCTGGAATTTCTGAAATACTGAGGACCAAACTGGAAATTATCAAAATATGAGGGACCTTAGAGGAATTTCGGAATTCAGCCCAAAAATTACCCCAAGTGGAGAAGGAATTTAATTTCCTAATCTTTTATGATATCTTTTGATTAGTTTATTTAGTTTAGGATTTCTTTCTTAGTTTCCTTTTCCTTTTAGAATTCTTTTTCCTTTTTAGTTTAGGATTTAGATTTAGTTCTCTTCTATAAATAGTAGATTAGTTTTTTTGTATTTTTTATCAAACAATGTAGCTAGTAAATATTTGTAAGGGTTGCAAGGTTGGAGGTAACTTTATCTTTTTATTTAATTGAGGTATTTTTCTTTTCATCTTTAAATTCTATTCATAATTTTACTTGTGCTTATTCTAAATTGATTGCTAGGGTTTATAGACTTGATCAACCTGTTTATCCTTGTCAATTGATTTATGCTAGAATTTTGTATGACTGTGCCAGTGTAGAAATTCATAAGTAGCATCTTTACGATTTATGCATGTGCCATGGTAAATTGTGAAGTGGGTAAAGTTAGACGATTATCTATATGAAATAATTGTAGAAAGCGTTCTTGATCTTAGTTTCTTTAAATCATTAAAGCGATTAATTTTTGGATCTAGACTGTGCCAGTTAGATTTGATTATTGATTAGGGTTTCTAGTGAGTGTGCCACTGCTATTGACTAATCTGAAAGAAGAAACAGAGATTGAAATAAATCTCGTGATCGAGTGAATAGGGTGAAAAGTGAAAATATGTACCGATGATATTTGAATTAAAGACGAAGATATCTTTTAATTCTGCGAACCCTATCATTTATATGATTGCTCATGTTGATCACCTATCTTTTATTTATGTTTTGTTTTATTTATTGCTTTTAAAATAATTAAATAATTTGGAATTAATCCAAGTCCCTGTGGATCGACCCTTGTGTTTGCATATTGCTATGACGATAGCTCGTGCACTTGCGAGGTATTATAATTCTGTCTATCATCACCCCTTCCACATACACTCTTCCCCTGATTCATCCTCCTTTTCCTCTCCTTTTTTTTTCCTATCAAATATTTTAATGAATTGATAATCCACATATAGCATTTACCTCATATGAAACATATTTGGGGCTAATATCTTTTTTAGATTATTATTTCAAGTGTTTTCTTTTTTTCTTAATAATTAAAATTAATATTTAATATAAAATAATCCAGTCACCTGAAAAATTGCCAAAAAAATATGTTGTAAATTTAAATATTAGTTTCATTTTTTTTTTAAAAAAAGAATCATATCTGTAACGCCCGTCCTAATTCCTGTTAAATTCTTGACTTGCATAATTATATGCTATTTTAATTGAGTTAATTATTTAACTAATTGAGCAAGTTTAAGTCCTAATTGTTCAAGTTGAAACTTTAGGGTCATTTGTGAAAAATAAAGTTTAGGGGCTTTTTTGTCAAAGTTAGAACTTGAGGGGCCTAATTGCAAATCTTTGAAACTTGAAAGGATAAAAATTGGGTTGCCTTTCTCAGAATCATTGTTATTGTCGCGCCCCGTACCCGTGGTCCTACTTGGCCCCACGCTCGGGACACGAACGGAAGACGTTATAAAACCTTTTAGAATTTTTTTTTTCGAAATATACTTTTAGAAAGTTAAACAAAACACACTTGAAGTTCAAAGACTTCACTTAACTTGAAACAACCTTTTACAAACACTTTCACAACGAAAGTACTTAGCCCAAAGGCTTACAACTTTTAAACAAATATACATACATCAACATTTACCAAAATAGATGTGACCATAAGAAAGTACGGTTACTCTACCCAAAGGGTTTACATTTACATAATGTAACCTTCAACAAAACAAGTCCCAACTCTTACCAAACCAACGTCCTCCCGTGCCAAGTGTCCTATCCCCTGGACCCGCTTTTATCTAAAACAGTAAACAAATAAGGGTGAGAATGAATCTCAGTAAGCTACTAAAATGCAACTACGTTACATGCTGATGTGATGATCATAAAGAAACAATATCAACAGTAATCATATAGCATATAGCACATAACATCATGTTATATATCACATTGCCCACACTCCGGTGGATACCAAGCCAAGGTTTACCCAATAACCATAACTGATGAGAATACCATCTGAGAAACCCATCAGAGAAAACCATCTGAACAGCATAAATAGCTGAAGCCGTCGGGATCCCGAAAACCAAACCATAACCAATAGAACCAAGTAACCAGAGAGGGAAATATGACACAAAGTCACAACCCAAATACTCACCAAAGGGAGCAATTCATCCCATCCAAGGCCAATCTGGACTGGGGAAACTAAAAGGCACAGTGAACATCTTATAGTGAACTTGGCTTGTGTGCCACTATAATTCTCCCACCGCCTGACTCACAAGCTCCAATGGAAAACCTTATAGTGGACTTACCTGTACCACTATAATTCTTCCATTGGCTGACTCCACAACAAGACCAGCTGGACCTTTACAAAAGCACAGTAATGAATACTTGCTAAACAAAACCCGGGGCATTTAATCCAAGAAGGAACTAAGCCAAATACATCACAAGATGCACACAAAGAATCCTTATAAAGAGTCCATAAAAAGGACATTTAATCCATTACTAACATTCCACAACAATCATCTAAGTACTTTAGGACACTACCAAAAAACTAGACCAAGGTTGATCTCTAAACTCCTTAGTTGAAAACTCTAAACTTTTTCAGACAACTGGGCGGTCGCCCAAACAGGGCTGTGCGGCCGCCCAAAATGCTCTGTCCCAAGAAGAAAATCCTTCAGATAGATGTGCGGCCGCACACCCATTTTTGGGCGGCCGCCCACATCACCCGGCAGGCCTAAAAACTTAACCAAAGTTTACTCCTTTTGTTTCACAAGCATAACATATATATACAAGATACTACCCAACATTAGTCACAACATTAGCAACTTTCATTAAGATTCCAATATGGTTTCTAAACCATTTCAACACTAGCTATAACTAAGTTCATCTACTCCCGTTGTCCCAAAATTACAAGTATAGCAAATATTACTCAAAACACAAGATTAACCAGTAGAAGTATCACATATAGCATATATGATTATTTTAACATTTAAAGGGGAATTAGTAACTTACCTAGTTCCGGAAAAAGTATCGCTGAAATAAGTTTTGTTCGGCTAGAAATGACCTACTCGACGCCCTGATCATTTTTATATAATTAGTTTTTAAAACGGGTAAGTAAATAAAAAGAATTAAATCAAAATGGGTCGAACTTACCTTTTTTCTTTAACCCTAAGAATAGAACGAGGAATGTTGCAGAAGAAAGAAAATAACACAGTGAAGGAAAGAAAGAAGGAAAGTTTCTTTAAATATCTTACCCATTTTTACAACTTGGTCATCCAACTTTCAAAGTTAACACTTAAGCCCCTTAACTTACAATTTCAACTAGGACCCTAAAGTTTCAACTTAATCATTTAACTCCTTTAATCATTATTTTTTACTAACTAAGTAAATAACACAAATAATCAAGTATGATATGCAAATCATAAAATATGATGCAACACATAAAATGCACATATAAGTCAAATAAAAATCCCCCAAAAATATAAAATAAATAGGGACGGGTTTTGGGGTCGCTACAATCACTCCCCCTTAAAAAAAATTCGTCCCGAATTTTAGCGTTACTTACCGAGGCCCTCAAACAACCAAGGGTACTTCCTCTCGATCTCTTCCCGAAGTTCCCAAGTCGATTCCTCCACATTGTGATTCCTCCACACAACTCGAACAAGAGGGATACTTTTGTTTCTCAATTCTTGCACCTTCGAATCAATGACTTGGACCGGATGTTCCTCATAAGACATACTCGGCTCAATATCCTCGGGTATCTCAGATAGAACATGAGAAGAATCATACACATACTTCCGAAGCATAGAAACATGAAACACATTATGGATCTTATCAAGAGAAGGAGGTAATGCAAGACGATAAGCTCGATCCCCCACTCTTCCAAGAATCTCAAATGGACCAATATACCTCGGAGAAAGCTTGCCTTTCTTTCCATATCTTCGAATACCCACCTTAGGGGAAACCTTCAAAAACACAAAGTCACCTTTTTCGAACTCAAGATCTCGTCTCCGATGATCAGCGTAGCTTTTCTGTCTACTCTGGGCAGTACTCAAACGATCTCGAATAAGTTTAACCTTCTCAACTGAATCATTAACCATCTGAACACCCCAAATCTTGGCTTCTCCCACTTCATCCCAATAGATAGGAGACCGACATTTCCTTCCATACAAGGCTTCATAAGGAGCCATCCCAATACTGGACTGAAAACTGTTATTATAAGCAAACTCTACGAGAGGCAAATGAATATCCCACGAATCTGAAAAATCCACTGAGCAAGCCCTCAACATATCCTCAAGAATCTGGATAGTTCTCTCGGACTGACCATCTGTTTGAGGATGAAAAGCTGTACTAAATCTCAACTCTGAACCCAAAGCCTTCTGAAACGCTTGCCAAAACCGAGATGTGAATCTAGGGTCACGATCAGATACAATGCTCACTGGAACTCCATGTAACCTCACGATCTCATTAATGTACAAGGTTGCAAGCTTTTCCATAGAATAACCGATCTCAATAGGTAGAAAATGAGAAGACTTTGTCAATCTATCAACAATCACCCAAACTGCATCAAACCTTCTTCGAGTACGAGGTAACCCTGTCACAAAATCCATGGTAACATGTTCCCACTTCCATTCCGGAATCTCTAACGGTTGAAGCAATCCTGCAGGCCTTTGATGTTCAGCTTTAACTTGTTGACATGTTAAGCACTTGGATACATAATCCGCTATCTCTCTGTTCATATTATTCCACCAAAAGTGTTGCTTCAAATTCTGATACATTTTAGTACTCCTGGGATGAATAGTATACCTTGATTTATGGCCTTCATCAAGAACTTGGTGTTTAACCCCATCAACATTAGGTATACACAATCGACCTCTGAAAGTCAATACCCCTTCAGAACTGAGTGAGAAATCCTCAAATTTACCTTCCTTGATTTTATCCATAATCTTTACCAATTCCGGGTCATCCTTCTGAGCTTCCTTTATTTGTTGAACTTAAAGTTGGAAATACTCGAATGTTCGCAAAAATAGCTCCATGCTTTGATTTATAAGGACTCCAATCTCGAGCATCCTCCAACATCTTCCATTCCCGCACCATTAATGAAGCTACATAAGACTTCCGGCTAATCGCATCAGCTACCACATTTGCCTTGCCCGGATGATAGGAAATTGTACAATCGTAATCCTTTAATAGCTCCATCCATCTTCGTTGTCTATTATTCAACTCTTTCTGGGAGAAAAGATACTTCAAACTCTGATGATCTGTGAAAATCTCAAACTTTGCTCCATAGAGATAATGTTTCCACTTGTGTAATGCAAAGACAATAGCTGCAAGCTCCATGTCATGGGTAGGATAATTCTGCTCACTCGGAGTCAACTTCCTCGAAGCATATGCAATCACCCTTCCATTTTGCATTAATACACACCCGAGGCATTCTTTAGAAGCATCACTATAGATTACCAAATCATCATTACCATTAGGTAGGGCGAGAATAGGAGCTGTAGTCAATCTCTTCTTCAACTCTTCAAAACTAGCTTGACATTTTTCATCCCATACATAAGGAATATTCTTTCGAGTCAACTGAGTCAAGGGAGTTGCAATCTTAGAAAACCCCTCAATGAACCTTCTGTAATACCCAGCTAACCCCAAGAAGCTTCGAATTTCTGTAACTGATTCTGGCCTCCTCCAATTCACAATAGCCTCAACTTTGGATGGATCAACTGATATACCTTTATTGGAGATCACATGCCCAAGAAAAGATACTTCATTGAGCCAAAAAGCACACTTACTGAATTTAGCAAACAACTGCTTCTCACGAAGAATAGATAAAACCATTCGCAAATGCTGTTCATGCTCCTCCCGGGACTTGGAATAAACCAAAATATCATCAATAAATACAACCACGAAGGTATCGAGATAAGGTTTAAAGACCCTATTCATCATATCCATAAAAACAGCCGGAGCATTAGTCAACCCGAAAGGCATAACAAGAAACTCATAATGGCCATATCTACTACGAAAAGCAGTTTTAGAAATGTCTTCAGAACGAATTTTCAACTGATGGTACCCACTCCTCAAGTCAAGTTTTGAAAAGACAACTGACCCCTGAAGTTGATCAAATAAATCATCAATATGAGGAAGCGGATATTTATTCTTTATAGTTACCTGATTCAGCTTTCTGTAGTCAATACACAGCCTCAAGGACCCATCTTTCTTTTTAACAAACAATACTGGAGCTCCCCACGGGGATACACTAGGACGAATGAATCCTCGATCAAGTAACTCTTGCAACTGAACCTTCAACTCTTTCAATTCAGCTGGGGCCATTCTGTAAGGTGCCTCAGATATAGGAGCCGTACCTGGAAGTAAGTCAATACAGAACTCTATTTCCCGGTCAGGAGGCATAGCATACTCAGAAGAAAATACATCTGAAAATTCTTTAACAATAGGCACATCCCCAATATCAGGAACCCTTTTAGTAGTATCAAGAACACTAGCCAAATACCCCGCACAACCCCGATTCAACAACTTTCTAGCCTTCATATAAGAAATAATTCTAAACTCTCTACCCCAAGGAACAGTTTCAAAAGAAAATTTAGGAACATTTGGGGATAGAAAATGTGACCACTTTATTAGCACAATCAACAGACGCATGATATTTACCCAACCAATCCATACCCAAGATAACATCAAAATCTTGTAATGGTAAGATAACTAAATCAGCAGGTAAAACATGCTCACGTATATGCACATCACAAGAATGCAACACCTCATTGGTCACCAAACACTCCCCTATAGGAGTTGACACCTCTAACACATAAGGTAGAGATTCAGAAGACATATGCAATCGAGAAGCAAAATGCACAGACACATAAGAATGCGATGAGCCAGGGTCTATAAGTGTACGTGCCCTCAAACTAGACACAGAAATAATACCTCCTATCACATTAGAGGACTCCGAAGCCTGTTGCTGAGAAATAGCATAGACACGACCCTGAACCTTAGGCTTGCCTGAGGAATCCCTCTTCTGACCCTGAGAGGACCCAACCACACTTCCCGATGCTTGCATCCTATACTTAGGGCAATCCCTCTGAAAATGTCCTAACTGACCACAGTTCAAACACTTGCCCTGCTTCTTCCAACATCTCTCTTCTGAATGCCCTTCTTTCTGACAATAATTACAAACTCCTCTACTCTGACTCCCTGAAGTATTATTTTGATTTCTGTTACCTGACTGTCTTTGAGAAAACCCTTTAAATTGTGAAGATCCACCTTGATTTCCTCGATTATCACCACGTTGTGGTTGCCTAACTTGCTTCCCAGCGCCTAACAATTCCATTTTCCTTTTATATTCCTCAATGTCATGCTCCACCTGGTAAGCTCGATCCACTGCATCCTGAAAATCTTGCAACTTATGAGATACTAGCTGAGTTCTAATCACGGTTTTCAAACCTTTCACAAACCTCGAAGCCTTCCTCTCCTCAGTTGCCACTAGGTGAGTACAATACCTGGACAACTCTGAAAATTTAGCTGAATATTGAGCAATTGACATAGAACCTTGCTCCAAGTTAAGAAATTCCATCTCCTTCCTGTCTTGATCTACTCGAGGAATGAAGTGTTCTTTGAACTTTCCCAGAAAACTCTCCCAAGTATAAGGTACATGAGTCTCATCCCATTTTGTTTTCAAAGCTTTCCACCAATGCTCAGCCGCTCCATTCAATTTATAGGTAGCAAACCTGACTTGATCTTCCTCCGAACATCTCAAAGCATCAAAGATCTGTTCCATCGATTCAATCCACCTTTCAGTTTTAGATACATCGGGCTCTCCATCATACTCCATAGGCTTCATTTTCAGAACTGTTCTAGGCCATATCTTGGTGGTACCTGTTCCCTTTCTTGCCTCTGATCATTTATAGTTTTCATCGCTGCTTCGAACATTCCTTGGAACATAATTCGAGCCTCTTCTCTGGCATCCCCTTGCCCCGAAGAGCCGGCCTGATCTCCGTCAGTTTCACCCATTTTTAATGAATACCTGCATCAAACACTCAACGTTACTCACTCTATACTCTACTACCCTCCTAGGTCATTTAGTCATTCTAGACCATCTACAACCTAGCTCTGATACCAACTGTCGCGCCCCGTACCCGTGGTCCTACTTGGCCCCACGCTCGGGACACGAACGGAAGACGTTATAAAACCTTTTAGAATTTTTTTTTTCGAAATATACTTTTAGAAAGTTAAACAAAACACACTTGAAGTTCAAAGACTTCACTTAACTTGAAACAACCTTTTACAAACACTTTCACAACGAAAGTACTTAGCCCAAAGGCTTACAACTTTTAAACAAATATACATACATCAACATTTACCAAAATAGATGTGACCATAAGAAAGTACGGTTACTCTACCCAAAGGGTTTACATTTACATAATGTAACCTTCAACAAAACAAGTCCCAACTCTTACCAAACCAACGTCCTCCCGTGCCAAGTGTCCTATCCCCTGGACCCGACTTTATCTAAAACAGTAAACAAATAAGGGTGAGAATGAATCTCGGTAAGCTACTAAAATGCAACTACGTTACATGCTGATGTGATGATCATAAAGAAACAATATCAACAGTAATCATATAGCATATAGCACATAACATCATGTTATATATCACATTGCCCACACTCCGGTGGATACCAAGCCAAGGTTTACCCAATAACCATAACTGATGAGAATACCATCTGAGAAACCCATCAGAGAAAACCATCTGAACAGCATAAATAGCTGAAGCCGTCGGGATCCCGAAAACCAAACCATAACCAATAGAACCAAGTAACCAGAGAGGGAAATATGACACAAAGTCATAACCCAAATACTCACCAAATGGAGCAATTCATCCCATCCAAGGTCAATCTGGACTGGGGAAACTAAAAGGCACAGTGGACATCTTATAGTGAACTTGGCTTGTGTGCCACTATAATTCTCCCACCGCCTGACTCACAAGCTCCAATGGAAAACCTTATAGTGGACTTACCTGTACCACTATAATTCTTCCATTGGCTGACTCCACAACAAGACCAGCTGGACCTTTACAAAAGCACAGTAATGAATACTTGCTAAACAAAACCCGGGGCATTTAATCCAAGAAGGAACTAAGCCAAATACATCACAAGATGCACACAAAGAATCCTTATAAAGAGTCCATAAAAAGGACATTTAATCCATTACTAACATTCCACAACAATCATCTAAGTACTTTAGGACACTACCCAAAAACTAGACCAAGGTTGATCTCTAAACTCCTTAGTTGAAAACTCTAAACTTTTTCAGACAACTGGGCGGTCGCCCAAACAGGGCTGTGCGGCCGCCCAAAATGCTCTGTCCCAAGAAGAAAATCCTTCAGATAGATGTGCGGCCGCACACCCATATTTGGGCGGCCGCCCACATCACCCGGCAGGCCTAAAAACTTAACCAAAGTTTACTCCTTTTGTTTCACAAGCATAACATATATATACAAGATACTACCCAACATTAGTCACAACATTAGCAACTTTCATTAAGATTCCAATATGGTTTCTAAACCATTTCAACACTAGCTATAACTAAGTTCATCTACTCCCGTTGTCCCAAAATTACAAGTATAGCAAATATTACTCAAAACACAAGATTAACCAGTAGAAGTATCACATATAGCATATATGACTATTTTAACATTTAAAGGGGAATTAGTAACTTACCTAGTTCCGGAAAAAGTATCGCTGAAATAAGTTTTGTTCGGCTAGAAATGACCTACTCGACGCCCTGATCATTTTTATATAATTAGTTTTTAAAACGGGTAAGTAAATAAAAAGAATTAAATCAAAATGGGTCGAACTTACCTTTTTTCTTTAACCCTAAGAACAGAACGAGGAATGTTGCAGAAGAAAGAAAATAACACAGTGAAGGAAAGAAAGAAGGAAAGTTTCTTTAAATATCTTACCCATTTTTACAACTTGGTCACCCAACTTTCAAAGTTAACACTTAAGCCCCTTAACTTACAATTTCAACTAGGACCCTAAAGTTTCAACTTAATCATTTAACTTCTTTAATCATTATTTTTTACTAACTGAGTAAATAACACAAATAATCAAGTATGATATGCAAATCATAAAATATGATGCAACACATAAAATGCACATATAAGTCAAATAAAAATCCCCCAAAAATATAAAATAAATAGGGACGGGTTTTGGGGTCGCTACAGTTATCCCCAAATTTTCTCGTACTTTCTCTCTGTCTCGTAAAGAAAGTTAGGGTTTACCCTATTCTCGATCCCTCTTGCTTAATTATGCATCTGTTCGAAAATCCGACTCCGCATAAATGATCAGGGCGGTTAGTAGAGCATGTCACTAGCTCCCCCTTGCTTGTAATAACATGCATATATGTTATCCTTGATACTTGTACTTGTTAAATTCGTGATTGGGATGAATTTTGTGATACTTGTAAATTTAGGACAGAGGGAGTATTATAATCTCTGTAGAAAAGAAGGAAAATAAACTTGAAAGTAAAGTATACTCCTATTCGTGGGACGGTGAAATATTAACTTGATTAAATGTTTATACAAGTATATTAGAAAAATTATACTTATACTTGTGGGACGGTGAAATGAATGAAAGTATCCCTAAATGAGTATATTAGTATATTAGAAAGTTATACTCGTACTTTTGGGACGGTGAAATATTTAAATGGAATAAAAGGAAATAATCCTATTATTTGTGGGACGGTAAAAGAAATAAAATGAATTTGAAATAATGTCCTGGGTATGATACTTCACTCATAGGTACTCTTGGTATTGTTATTTGTTAGTAAAAAGTATACTCCTACGCTTGAGACGGAGAATTGTTAAGCCTGGAAAGAAATTGCAATTTGGTGGAAAAAGCACCGGGCGCTCGCCCGGGGTACTACCGAGCGCCCGCCCGGGTAAGAATGAGAGCCCGACCGGGTAAGAGTAAGAGCCCGACCGGGTAAGAGTAAGAGTGAGCGCCCGCCCGGTTAAGACCGAGCGCCCGCCTGGTCCCCTGTTTTAACAAAAGTGTTTAAATCCTAAATGAAATGAAACCTTACCCCTCCTAAGGCATAGAGCCTTAGTATAAGATGTCCTAGCAAGTGTATATGTACCTTTTGGGGCATTAGAACTTGGTCTTGAACATGAATATTCAATGATTTGAATAGAGAATTTGAGCTTAAGAGTAAGAACTCTTTTAATTGTCTTGAAAGTGCTATAAATAAGCACTAATGTGTTACATTGAAATCAATGTTTGTGTACCTTAGGGGCACTATAACAATGTCTTGAGCTTGAGTATCCTAGGAATAGGTTCATGAATTGTAAGTATAAGATATGTAACTCTTTTACTTAGCTTGAACTTGAAGTATAAGACAATTAATTCTTGTACATGTCTTGAACATCCATAGAATTGGATTGTGAACTCGAATATAAGATGATAAAATCTTGTACATGCCTTGAAACCAATACATATGTATGGTAGTAATCTTGTAAGTGTTATAGAACACTAGAAATATCAGGACAAGATCCTTAGCTTGAACAGGACAAGATCCTTAGCTTGAACATCCAAAGAATTGGAGTGTGAACTTGAATATAAAAGGAAGAACTCTTGTTCATGTCTTGAAACAAATACGTGTGTATGGTAATGAACTTGAAAGTGCTATGAACAAGCACTAACGTGTTAGAACTATCCTTGGTGTGTATGTGCAAATCTTGCATATAGCTACTTGATAGAATGTGGCTTCTTGACTACTTAATATATGGTATGAATATCTAAAGAATTGGAATGTGGAACTAGATAGAGAATGATCAACTCTACTACATACTTGAATCTAATATGTGTGTATTGAAAGTGCTATGAACAATCACTAATGTGCTAGTAATTGGTTTTAATCGTGCATATACTCAATGAAGTATATAAAGTATAAAGAAAATATCCTGTTCCTGAGATGGGTTCCTAAAGAAATAGGGACTAGTGTAATATGAAGATAATTCATAAAATTATGATTATTACGATTTAAGTCAACGAGAATGATTCCAAAACACAATATGTGTTGGAAAATGTATTCGATGATTAGCGATAAATATACGCGAGATATGATTGTGACTAGGTACAATACGACCTATTCGACTACGTGCTTAGAGTCTAAGATGTTGGGCTCTACTTGAAAGTAAGGGTATCGTGATAGACACATTAGTGTGTTAAAGGTTATATGAATATGTACGTGCAAATATTTCATATGACAAAGTGACATAAAATGACATACCCTACTACTTGGTTGGGGTCTGTTATTAATAGACTCTAATTTGGCTTGATTGTGTTAGGTGGACACATTACGTGCCATTGTTATACTGATTTGTATTCGCAAATATTGCATACGTGTACTGGTATTTGGTGAGCACATGATTACATGGTTCATGAAGGACTGGTCCACTACTTTTGGACTTAATTCTATTCTCGTTAGTTTTGGGTGAGCACATAATTATATGGTTCATGAAGGACTGGTCCACTACTTTTGGATTAGTTCTACTCTCGTAGTTCAAGTAAATACCTACTTGTGCATTCTTGTGTGAGTCCAGCTGGTCCTTGCTTGTTCGGAGATATATAGGTTCACGCTTATCGCGAGTGCTGGGGCTAAGTGATAATCGGGGATCTATGTATCTGCGCTTGACCCCTTACTGCAGGCCATAGTAAGGGCATAGCTTCCTTTATTAGAGCAATACGCCTGATAAAAGTAAATGCTAAACTCGTGAACACCTCGTGAATCTTGTTCTTGTTAGTGACACTGGTTACCGGGTCCTCTTGTGTACTGCACAGCAGCAACTTGATTGATCGTGATTTGTCAACTGCAATAAGCAACGACAACAATGGTTTACTTGGGAGGAATAAGGTTGGAATATCCTTTATAATGTGATAGTTTAGCCTTATGTGCTAGTTATTTGATGAGTTGGCTTAGCCTCTCATATACTTGTTACTTGATGACATATTGAGCATGATTACTTGATAATCTTCTTGATTTGCATGATTACATGATAACATGCTATGTACTTGTATCTAGTAACTTACTGAGATTTATCTCACCCCGTTCCTTGTTTATTTGTTCCCCCCCCAGGAAAGCAAGTGGTAATACGTTGTGAGGCTCGACTTAGCAGGGGCCTACTTGGCAGGTTGTTCTTGTTGGGGATTGTTATCCTTTCCAGTTTTGGTGAGGACGATTTTGTATCAGTTGTTTAGACTCAGTATATTGGGTAGACTTGTATAGTTCTTGTAGTGCCAGCTTATGTGCTAGGCATGTTTTCCGCTGTGTATAACCACATTTGGTTTAAATTTCTTGGTACATATTAGAAAATAAGTTATCATAGACTTAAGTGTATATACATATAGTGTAGGGGTCTTAATGTAAGTTGTAAATGTGTGGTATAAAATGCTCTGGCCAAACCAATTAGGGTTGTGCCTAGTGTTTCTCTCAGATTATTCTCTCAATTAACATGGTATCCAGAGCGGGTTCCAAGTTGGGATCGGGGTCGCCGTGATCGTGCGATTCATTTGAAATCGAGGAGTTCCGTCCAGATCGTGGTCGAGGTAGGCATTTGTAATTGCCGATTTTTTTTTCCGGAGAGCAGTTCGTCGATCGTGGTCGGATCGACTAATTCCGTCGAAATCGTACTCTTTTCCGGCCGATCTCTAGCATCGAGTCTTCGTCTACAACAGGCGACTCTCGATCTTCATCGACCGCAGCTTCCCGTCGCTGGAATCAAGCTTCACGCGCCGGCGCGTGTATTTGGGTCATCACCGCCGACCAGCGAGTGGGTTGGACTTCGCCGGCCGAACCATCAGAATTGAGTTCGCCCGGTTGCTGGGAGCTCGATTGCACGTTCGTTTTTCTGGTTTGGTGATTTTTCGTCTACGAATTGAACTATTTGCTATTCTGCAACAATTTTTTTTTTGGGTCCTCTCAATTGTTCTTGATTTTCCTTGCTGTTCTGGGAAGTTGTTGGCTGCGTCTGTCTATTAATCATGGTAAATACAGAGTCTTCTGATGCTAAGGTGATGGTCTCTGAAGCAATGTCTAGTGGGTCTAGAATTACTGACAAAAGATTAACGGGAAAGAATTATTTAATGTGGCGTCGTGTAGTTGAGATGAACTTCAAAGGGCAAAACAAAGAAGCTCATCTCACTACTGTTCAACCAGACGACGCCAAATGGATGAGAGAAGATGTTGATTTGTATTACAAACTGTTGAATTCTATGGATGAAGAAGTGGCTGAGTTAGTGGCACATACGTCTAACGTCCGAGATATGTGGGAATATTTGGCTGTTTTGTACGGAGGAAAAGATAATATGAACAGAATGTATGACTTGTCTTGTTCGTTGTTTCGCCAAGATCAAAGTGATCGCACCGTAACTCAATATTTTGCTGATTATAAGAAATTAGCAGCGGAGTGGAGTTCTCTTTTACCGCTGAGTACAAATGTTACTGTTATGCAAACCCAACGTGAACAGTTAATCATTCTTGGATTTCTTGCTGGTTTACGATCAGGGTTCAGTACTGCTCGCTCTAATATCTTATCGGGTACAGATGTGGGCTCTCTTCAGGATGCCTTTTCCCGAGTTCTTCGTTCTTCTTTAGAGTCGGGAGCAAGCAGTAGTAAAGGGGGTCAGAATGTTGTTTTGACACGTGACTCCTCGGCTCTTGTGGGTCAGGGATATCGGGTTCCTGATGGTGGTAGTCGAGGCAGAAGGGGACCTAGCAGAGGAGGTCGTCCGGGTGGTCGTGGTGGTCGAGGTGAGGGTAGAGAGATTACAGGTGGGGGTAGAGAGATTACAGAGGGACGAACTTGTTATCACTGTGGGGAACCAGGTCATATGATGCGCACTTGTTGTAAACTGCATGGGAAGCCAGAGAGATTTGCTCATGTTGCTTTTGATTCTATCCCTACTGCACCGTCTCCACCCCAGCCGACAGACACTAAGATGGTAATGATGTCGGAAGATGAGTTTGCTCGGTATACACAGTTTCAGGCATCTTCGTCATCCTCTACTGCCTCCTTTGTCCAGACAGGTAAACAGACTGCTTTCGTATCTTTGTTCGACTCTAATTGGGTGATAGATTCTGGTGCCTCTGATCATATGACTGGTAATCGAGGTATATTTTCTTCATTCACTCCTGTGTCATCTGCACCTACTGTCACACTGGCTAATGGTTCTGTGGCACCTATTCAGGGGCGTGGTAGTATACGTCTTACACCGTCGCTCACTTTGTCTTCAGTGTTATTCATTTCGGGCTTCTCTTTTAATCTCCTGTCTGTTAGTAAATTCACTCGTGATCATAATTGTGAAGTCTCATTTTTTCCTCCATATTGTGTCTTTCAGGATCGTTCAACGAAAAGGATTATTGGTAGAGGGAAAGAATCGGGAGGACTCTACTACTTTCGCTGCGTCATCGCCTACATGTTTGAATTCGGCTGTCACCCCTTTCCAAGTTCATTGCAGATTGGGTCATCCTTCTTTAGAGAGTCTCAAGAAGTTGTGTCCAGAATTTTCTCATTTGCCTACTTTTGCGTGTGATGCTTGTCAGTTTGCAAAGCATCATCGCATTTCTTATTTTCCTCGAGTTAATAACAGGGTGGATGCCCCGTTTGATGTCACACATTCTGATATTTGGGGTCCCAGTCCAGTCGTTTCAAAATTAGGTTATCGGTATTTTGTTACTTTTGTGGATGACTATTCTCGTGTCACTTGGATTTATTTAATGAAAAATCGTTCGGAGTTATTTGATATTTTCTCTGAGTTTTGTGCTGAAATTGAGACTCAATTTAATGTTCGTGTTAAACTTCTTCGTAGTGATAATGCTCAAGAGTATTACTCTAATGTATATTCTAAATTTATGGCATCTCGTGGCATGCTACATGAATCATCGTGTGTTGATACCCCTCAACAGAATGGGGCAGCTGAGAGAAAGAACCGTCACTTACTCGAAGTTGCTCGAGCTCTCTCATTCCAAATGCATGTTCCGAAACATTTTTGGGCTGATACTATCTTAACTGCTTGTCATCTTATTAATAGGATGCCTTCTTCTGTGCTTAAAGGCGAAATTCCATATCGTGCTTTGTTTCCCTCCCGGTCTCTATATAACGTTACCCCTAGGGTATTTGGATGTGTTTGTTTTGTTCGTGATCATCGTCCTGGTATTACCAAGTTAGATCCTCGGGCACTGAAGTGCATATTCTTAGGTTACTCTCGTACTCAGAAAGGGTATCGTTGTTTTTCTCCAGTGCTGAATAGGTATATGATTTTAGACGATGTTACATTTCGTGAGTTTGCTTCCTTTTATCTCACCTCTCACACACCTTCTGTTAGGGGTGTTCACGGTCCGGTCCGGTCCGGTTTTTGTCAAAATTTCACAAAACCAGGACCGGACCAATTGTTCGGTTCTGTATAAAATTAGAACCAGGACCAAACCAATATATTTCAGAACCGGATTCATTGGTCCGGTTCTATTGGTCCGGTTCTACATATTACATATCATACAATTTTTTGGCACAACAATTAAACATTAATATTGGATTGTCAACCAAAAAAACAATAGTTAAAAATAAGAAATAAGAGCACTTAATACATGTTTATGTTTTCAGACAACTTATAGTATATATTATCCTATCAAATTTAAGTACATTAAATTTATATGAAACTACCTGCCATCGAACAATATTAAAATATGAGTACTTAATACAAGTTTATGTAATCAGGGTTGTAATATTAACATTTCATGAAGCACTAATGTACCAACCCATAGACCTGTGGAGATTGGTGCATTTAACATTGTTGATAGGCAATAAAGATTTTGTTTTTATAACAGAAACATAAAATATAACCCCTTGTATTGATTCGAAGATGTCTACAATTAGGATAATCAGAATTTTGTTTTTATATTTTGGTGTAAAATCAGAAATATATATAATATATAATAGCATATTAGTAATATATATACATGTAAATATGATTGGTCCGGTCCGGTCCAGAACCGTGTATATATTTTTCAAAACCGGAACCGGACCAATTTACCGGTTCTAAAGGAATTTGGAACCAGAACCAAACCAATACCATTGGTTCGGTCCGGTTTTTATTGGTCCGGTCCGGTTTTGTTGGTCCGGTCCGGTTCCAATATTTTTTGCACAGCCCTACCTTCTGTCGAGTCAGTCTCTGATGATGACTTTCTCATTTATCGAGTTGTACACTCTCCTACTACTCCGCAAATAGTTCGACCTCCTATTCAGCATGTGTACACTCGTCGAGCGAGGGATGTTGCTCCTGATTCTACCTCTACCGAGCCAGTCCCATCGTTGCCTGATCTTGCTTCAGTTGATCCTCCCTAGGATCTTGATGTTCCAGTCGCACTTCGAAAAGATACACGTAGTTGTACCTTACATCCTATTTCTAACTTTGTTAGTTATAATGGTTTATCCTCTGAACATTGTGCGTTTGTTAATCTCCTTGAGTCTTATCCTATTCCTAAGTCTGTTTCTGAAGCAGTAGGTAATTCTGGATGGAAGAAGGCAATGCAAGAGGAGATGAGTGCTCTATTCCATAATCAGACATGGGATTTAGTTCCTTTACCGGTAGGCAAGCATGCAATCGGGAGCAAATTGGTGTATACTGTAAAGGTAAATCCTGATGGATCCTTAGCTCGTCTTAAGGCTCGCCTTGTGGCGAAGGGATATGCTCAGACATATGGAGTTGATTACTCTGACACATTCTCTCCAGTTGCTAAACTTGCATTTGTTAGTATAATGATATCTCTTGCTTCATCATATCATTGGGATCTTCATCAACTTGATGTGAAGAATGCATTTCTTCACGGTGATTTACAGGAAGAGGTTTATATGGAGCAACCACCCGGGTTTGTTGCTCAGGGGGAGTCTGGGCTGGTCTGCAAGTTAAAACGGTCTCTCTATGGATTGAAACAATCCCCACGTGCGTGGTTTGGCAGATTCAGTGAGGTAGTGATAGAGTTTGGTCTTACGAGGTGTCATAGTGATCACTCTGTATTTTATAGACAAAGTAATGCAGGTTCGATCTTATTGGTTGTGTATGTGGATGATATTGTCATTACCGGTGGTGACAATGCAGTCATTGTAAAATTAAAGGCATATCTTCAAAAGAAATTTCAGACTAAGGATTTGGGTAGTTTGAAATATTTCTTGGGGATTGAGGTTGCTCGTTGTAAACGGGGCATCTTCTTATCTCAAAGGAAGTATGTGATTGATTTGTTAACTGAGGCAGGGTTGTTAGGTGCAAAACCGCGTGACACTCCCATGGATCCGAATCTGAAACTTACAGTAGAGGGTGGCAATGAATTTGATGATCCAGAGAGATATCGTCGGCTTGTTGGGAAATTAAATTATCTGGCTGTTACGAGGCCTGATATTGCATTTGCGGTTAGCACAGTCAGTCAATTTATGTCATCACCACGAAGTATCCACTGGGATACTACTGTGAGGATTCTTCGGTATCTAAAAAGTGCCCCAGGACAGGGCGTGTTATATAGTGATCACGGACACATGCGAGTGGAGGGGTTTGCGGATGCAGATTGGGCAGGTTCTCCTTCAGATCGGAGGTCTACTAGTGGATACTGCGTTTTTGTTGGAGGCAACTTGGTTTCTTGGAAAAGTAAGAAACAACCCGTTGTGTCTAGGTCGAGTGCTGAGTCAGAATATAGGGCTATGGCTTACGCCACTTGTGAACTTGTATGGATCCGTCAACTATTGAATGAGATTGGTATACGTGATTCGTTGCCTATGCGATTATGGTGTGATAATCAGGCAGCCATTCACATTGCTTCCAATCCGGTTTTTCATGAGCGAACGAAACATATAGAGATGGATTGTCATTTTGTTAGAGACAAAATTCAGGAGAAGGTTATCGATACGAGTTATGTTAAAACAGAAGATTAACTTGCAGATGTGTTCACTAAATCTTTGAATGGTAGTAAGTTAGGATCTATTTGTAACAAGCTGGGCATGCATGATATTTATGCTCCAGCTTGAGGGGGAGTGTTAGAATATAAGTTATCATAGACTTAAGTGTATATACATATAGTGGGGGTCTTAATGTAAGTTGTAAATGTGTGGTATAAAATGCTCTGGCCAAACCAATTAGGGTTGTGCCTAATGTTTCTCTCAGATTATTCTCTCAATTAACAGTACAGATCTCGTTGTGAGCTATCTTAGCTCGTTCCTCTTGAGTATATATATGATGTCAGTTTGATATAAGCAGATGTCATTCAGTTTCTCGTTTCTTGTTAGTCACGCGCACCAGGTTCGAGGTTCTATTAGGGAATCCCGGGACTTGGGGGCGTGTCAATATCAATCGGATATGTGTAGCTTCAAAAATATCTTAAAACGTCATGTGCTAGTCACATGACATAAAGTCTATTAGAAAACTAACGCTCAGTTACTTTTGTAGTCGGATTGCAACAAAATGACAAAGTGAGTACCAATTGGCGAAATTGAAAAGACAGTATCAACATTGCAAATTTTGGAAAAAGTCAGGAACCAAATTGCAATTAACCCCTTTTTATATTGCAATTTGAGAATTTTTTTTTATTTTTACGTTGCAACTTTGAGAGAGTTTTTTAATGCGAGTTGAACATCATTATTGTGGGATTAAAAACGACTAATGCTTTCTTGGAGAATATGAAGTAGCACGAGCATCTATTTCATTCTAGCACAAGAGGTATTATTCTTGCCACCGTTGAAGAAATTCAAGTAAGTTGATCTAAGTAGAATTTTATTTTTTACCAATTGGTGTATGACCTTTCATTAACTTTGCCACGTTATGTTTTTTATATTACACATACTTGGATGTTGTTAATCGAAAACAGGTGGTGAAACTTTAGCAATAAAATGCATCCACGAGCTACAAAAGCGAAAAGAGTTTGGTAGAAAAATTTAGCTTTTCACCATTTAGTAAAATATTAACTATTTTTCCATATTTTAGTATTTTTGTTGTCCCCTTTTTCTATGGGTAATATTTTTATAACCTTTATTTATCTTCTCTATGGTTATTTTCCAAATGTAATTTTGCAATATTTTATTGTTTTCTTAATGTAAGTTGGAGATTACTATTGTTGTTTTTATTTTTTCTAGTGGCATATAAGCGTTGATATTTTCTGGAAAATTTGAAGGAGCGAGAGCCTCTTACCACTCAAGGTAATAAATATTCTACATTTTAGTTGTTATATCTCATGTTAATAAAGGTAGAACGAGAGTTTTATGCCAACAGTATACATCCACGGGCTACATTAGAGATGGTAAACCAAGATCGTTTTTCAACATTTGGCTAGTATGTCACCTTATCTAACCTTTTCCTATATTTCGTTTTATTGCCTTTTTTTTCTCATTTTATTGTCTAGTTGATTACTTCCGTTTGTATGATTTTTGTTGTTTATGATTCGATTGCAATATTAGGGGTGTGTGTCTTTTTCTTTTTCTTTTCTTTTTCTTTTTTCCTTTGTGTTTTGTTTCTGTTTTTGTTTTTGATTTTGTTGTTGTTTTTTATTTTTGATTTTTTTTTTTTTGTTTTTTTTTTTGTTTCCTTTTATTTCTCGGTTTTAAGTGCATCATGTGAAGTAAACAACTGTAGGTATGCCTCTCTCTCTCTCTCTCTCTCACACACACACACGCTTAACTGAAGAACCTTCACTCGCTTGAATGTTAGATGCTTTAGGAGTTGACAAAACTATGAGTCCACATCTTATGATTAGGGATGGCAAGGCCCGTCTCAATCATTATAGAGACCCTGTGCTAAATGTGAAAATTGAGGCCCTTAATATTTAAAAAATTTACACAAAAAAATAATTGCAATAATGTTGAAGTAATAAGCAAATAATTCATTACAATTAAAATACGTTATTAAAAGAAACTAAACTTTCTAATTAAGGTTTTTTTAAAAAAAGAAAAGAAGGGAAGGGAAGCCCAAAAATGGAAATCAGTGAAAAGCCCAAGTAGGAGAATAGAAGCCCAAAAATGAAATGAGAAAAGTCCAATAAGGAAAAAAGAAAATAATACAATTATATGCTGTTCTTGGGAATTGAACTCGGGCAATCTTGTTAGGTTACAACAGGCCTTACCATCCGGGCACTTAAGCAGAATTGTACAAATTTGGTGTCTGTTATTAATATACTGAACATATAAATTTGGGGCCCCCAATTTTTTTGGGCCCTGTGCAATTGGGCTGGTTGCACGGGCTCAAAACCGGGCCTGTAGAATGGTTGTCCATTCCGGTCGCCTTCTTCGCCGCTGGAAATGCCATACCATGTAATGCAGAAAAGAACGAAGGATACTACAGCAAAACTGGGAACTTTTTGAAGTAGCATTCAAGATATGCAGGGTAGAGAGAGAGAGGGAGAGAACAAAAAAACAGGTCGGGACTCGGGACGATGGGGACTGAAGCCTTTTTCCGGCAACAATTATTTGGGCAACATGGCTAAAGCGGGAGAGAGATCCAGCTTCTATTGGGCAGAGAAATTGGGGATTTAGAGAGTAAGAAACAGATAAGAGAAAAGGAGATTAGAGAAATGATGGGTGAGGTTTCTGCTTGTGGGTTTCTAGACAATCTGATGTGAGGATGTATAAGTGGGTGGGGTAGGACTGGGATATGTAATTACAAAAGAAATGAAGGGTACCATAGCAAATATAAAAAAATTATGCAATCGCACTATAGCCGGGGTCGGCCCGGGCTGGATTTTCCCCTCTTGCCAGACCCGAACCCGGACCCGACAAGTTTTGAATGTTGCTTACCTAACCCGACCCGTCTTGGGCCGGAGTGCTCGGGGTTTAGTAAAATTGTCATCCCTACATATGTATGGTGTATAAAATGGTCACTCATTTTTCTCGAATAGGATAACCAAAAATAATAGTCCCCCCGTCGCCAAATGAAACCATAATGTCGTATGATGATATTAATAAAGATATTTATGTATAAATGTTATTACAATTGCTTAATAATCAACTTTCTCAAAGTTCCCTTACAATAAAAAAAAATGGACATTCATTTAACCTACTAGCAACAATCCCGTGCTTCGCAAAGGATCTAGCAGACCGACATCATTTGGTAATTAAAAAATATGAGTGGTTTTTTTTTTATTAAGTATTATCTTGATAGTATAAAGTAATAATCTTTTCATGGATCAATCAGTAATTTATAAATATGGAGAGGACTTTTTGTAAAGTTTCATATGGTGGGATAGAAAATGTATATGTGTCTATACAAACTTAATTTATATAATTAATTTGATATTTATAATAAAAATTATAAATTAAATATATTGAATAATTACCTCTCTAAGTATAAAAAGACAAATGAAGTAAATTATGTATTTTCATCAAGAAAATTGGATCACTAAACAATAAAAAATTTAAGAAAAAAAATTATAATAACATAAAAATAAGAAAATGTTATAGTTGAAAATGGATGTGAAGTTCATATAACTTGGTAACTCATTTTTGCAATTGTATTACATTGATAAAAAAAGCAAATATATAGACATAGCAATTAAAAGGATAACTCACCAAAATGTAAAATAATTTTTTAAACTCAAATCAGAACTAAATTCAAATAACAAATATCATATAAATAACCAATTGGTTATATTCAAATCAATTAAAAAAATAAATTATGTCGACCTTTTCAGGTTCTATAACGAATTTGTATAAATGAATCTAAGTACTTCACATACCTAAGAAGTTTGGTGGGTAAAGTAAAATCAAACTTATTCCGTCTTAAAATAAATATATTGTGTTTTTTTTATGAAGAGAACAAATAAATATTTATTTTGGACGGAGGTAATAGAAAAATAAAATGATAAGCGGAAATCTAATGAGATAATATATGCAAAAATTATAGAGGTGAAACTTACTCAAATGATGCAATTTTTCTCAATCAAACTAATGTATTCTTCCTCATCAAAATTTGTCCAAGAACTATCTTCCCAACCTAAAGGAAAATTAACAAAAAAAAATTGTGAGAAATTAGTGAAAGCTAAATTAAACCATATACATAGACTGAGACATATAATGTTAAAAAAAAAATGGAACAATTGACATGAATGTATAAAGAAGAAGAGAAGTAGGAGAAAGTCTTTCATGTCATACAACAATAAACACAATATTCCGTTTTAATTTTATATATTCCGTGGAAAGGCCATATGTATCCCAAAATTAAGAGTCATTTAGGTCCTTTCATCTTCAAGCTAACGTAGGTATTGAATGGAGAATTACAAAAAATATGTTTGAAATAAATATATATAATCTTTCATATTCTTTATTAGTTTATTTCATTTAGGTGTAGTTATTGTAATTCATTCACTAACTTGAAATGCATTTTGTCTTATCCTATCATTTGATTAATGAAATTTGATCAATTGAAAAGTCACACTTTTAATGTAATTCATGCACCAACTTGAAGTGCATTTAGTTTTATCATATTATTTGATTAATAAAGTTTGATTAGTTGAAAAGTCAAAAGTCACACCTTTAAATGCACAACCTACCTAATGTATACTTCTATTCTATATATATAAGTATGAGTTCTATTAGATATTAACATGTTCTTATAGAATACTCTTCTCTTTATATATGTTTTCTATACAACTTATGTAAAGAGAAAAGTGATTCAATAGTATCCATTCCATACCTATTGTTATCAACTACTCTTATTATCTAGGTAGCCGAATGTTGACTTTGGAATTTGAACAATCATCCACATGGAAGCCTCACGATCAAGAGAAACCCTTTTGTTGCTTATGTGTCATTCCCATAGTGGTTTTGGCCAACTTTAAAATACTATAGTATAGATTTATGGAAGGTGGGATATTTTGTATGGTTCTTTGAAACATTTGATGTGAAATATAATCTCCGCCTACATATGACAAGCCCAACATATATGCGCTTCTATTTGCCCGGTGAGAAACTGTGGTATAAGTGTTTGTCTTTTGTTCATTAGTGTTGATTAGCATATTGGGCCAGGTTTGGTACGTGGAAATCTGGACCCAAGAATGGGTATTTGATTCATGTGAAACAAACTAGCTTAGGAAGCAGTAGCGAAGCCAGAAATCTAGTGGAATGGAGTCGAAATTATGATATAGTGTTAATTTTTTCCAAATTTAAGGGGTCAAAATTGCAAAAAAATGATATTTTTAATGATAAAAATGACATTTTTCTAAATTTAAAAGGGATAAAAATAACAAACTTCACAATCAAGGGGGCCGATGACCCCTAGGGTGGCTTCGCCACTGTTAGGAAGAAGACAAATTCTCAAATGCGGCAGCCTCCCAGCGTGCGGCGGTGCGGCGGGCCAAGCCCGCGGGTCAAACCCGCCCGACCCGGCTCAGATCCATTTGCCCACCCACCCATTTTCCAACAAACCAATCATTTTACGACACGTGGGGCGCTGTGAGCCACACGCTGGTGCGTCCAGCCGCGCGCTGCCACGTGTCACTCTTTTAAAAAAAAAAAACTCTAATAACTTTAAAATGCTATATCTTGAGATTTATAACTCGAATAAAAAATTAAAAATACAGTTGTGTTCGTCTAGACGAGACGAATCAAACTAGATAGGTCATGGTATGGTTTGATTTTTTTTTTTTAAACATACATTTTAACACACAAAAAAATTTGAGTTGCTCGTCACCTGAGATGTAACACTCTGTACTGATAAAAGTAACAGTTTCATCTTCAAAAAGTAACACTTTTTACTGTCAAATGTAACATCAGTTTTACAAGAAAATTTAAATTGTTTGATAGTTTTTGTGGTTAGAAAAGGTAATATTTGAAGTCTAACAAAGTGCATACTCCCTCCATACCAGCACAAGTAGGACTTCTTTCCCTTTTAGGCCGTCCCAGAACAATTGAGACTGCCCAAAATGGAAATGTTTTAATATATTTATATTCAACCAACCCCACCATTTAAACCCACTCATTCTCTCTCTTCATTTCCCACCACTCATTTTATTCAACCAACATTACTATTTACCCCACTCATTCTCTTTCTTCATTTTCTACCACACATTCACTACTTTCTCTTAATTATTGTGCCCACTCCTCTAGTCCTACTTGTGCTGGGACGGAGGGAGTATATGATTATAATTTTCTATATAGATGAATGCAACATTTTTATTTAGTAAATGTTATTTTATTGGGTTAATGATAATTTAGACCCTGAAGTACCATACCACCCTTCCAAGCGAACCTTGGGTGTCTTTTTTTGTCAAATCGGGTCTTGATGTTTTAAAAACTCGCCAGTTAAGGCTTTTTTGACGGATTTCGTTAAAAAGTCAGTTAAAAAGCATGTGCCATGCACGTGACTAACGGAATTGGGTGACTTTGAATTGATATTAGCTATTAAGGGGTTAAGTGAAAATTTTGAAACTTAAAGGATTAAAAAGTATTAATATATAAGCAATAAAGAAATGTATAATTTTATTCTTTTTCTGGCAAAAAAATACTCCCTCTGTCCCTAAATGAGTGTCCATTTTTAAGAAATCTTTGTCCCAAAATGAGTGTCCTTTTTTTAACACAACTTTGTACCTAAATTTTTTTTTTCGAAATTTTTTTTCACCGGTCTTTTTGTACTTGCAAAACTAAATGTTTGGAAATGAGAACACAAGATTATATATGAATCTTTGCCACCAAATTGTACAAAGAGTTGAGATTTTCAGATGTCCCTTAAAATGAAATTTGGACACTCATTTAGGGACAGAAGGAGTAATTTTTTTTAATTATTTAAAATCAGTTCATTTCAAAAAAATAATCTTAATTGGATATAATTAGTTAAATAAAACCTAGTCACTTAAATTGTTCATCCCATACCCAACCCCCCATCTTCTTCTTTTTTCATCAAAATCGTAAATAAATGACCTATTTACCCTTGGTGTCCCATTTTTCTTTTTCCAAAAAATCAAAAAATGACCTATTCCCCTGTTCATCTCTTTCAAAATTCCGGCAGGTTGTTTTTCTAGATTCCGGCGGTTCTTTCCAGATTCCGGCGACTTCCCTTATTTACACGATTTTTGATTTCTTGCTATTTAAAGTCAGATTATTCCATGAATCTTGCTTCTTTACACGATTTTAAACATAAACCTTGTGTTTTCCACCAGATCTGCGTTTTTCCGGCGATGTCTTCAAAATTTCCAGATTCCGGCGAGCCCTCTAAATCTCTTTCTCGCCATTTTCTGGTTGGATTCTTCCTAAAATATTACAGATCTATGGATTTCGTTCACTTTTTAAAATTTCCAGAAGGAAAATGGCTTGATTTGCTGTCGGAATTTCTCAATTCATCTTCTTCTTCGTTTTCCGGCACGTGCTCCGGCGGCTCCCTTCTTCTCCATTGAAACCAGCCCTTCCCCTCTTCCCTCTATTGGCTGGAGATGGTCGAGAGAGGAGTGTGTGTGTGTGTGGTTTGTCTGAGTGAGTTAGAGAGAGAGAGGAGAGAGAGAGTGTGTGTGTCTGCTTGTGTGTGTGTGTGTGTGTGATGGAGGAGGAAGAAGAAGGTGTATACTATAGTTTTTTTTTTTTTCATCCCTTGTTTTTGAAGATGTCATTTATAACCCCTTAATAGCTAATATCAATTCAAAGTCACCCAATTCCGTTAGTCATGTGCATGGCACATGCTACATAACTGACTTTCTAACGAAATCCGTCAAAAAAGACCTTATTTGGCGAATTTTTAAAACATCAAGACCCGATTTGACAAAAAAAGCATATCGGGGTTCGCTTGGAAGGGTGGTATGGTACTTCAGGGTCTAAATTGCAATTAACCCTATTTTATTTTATTTTTAGATAAAGAGTAAAATTCATGTATTCGGGTTTGTATCTCAATTGTTACTTTCTCAATAAAAATTGTTATATTTCAGATATAATGTTACATTTAAGAATATAAACTGTTACAATTGAGAAAAAAAATATTACATTCATTTTTTATAAAATGTAACATTAGTTTAGTTTGTCAATCTTATGTTAATTTTGAAAAAAAAATGTTACATTTGAAAAAAAGAGTGTTACATTCATTTATAAAAAGTGTGACATTAGTTTAGTTGTCAATCTTTATGTTATCTTTAATCTATTGCAGCAAAATTGTGGTACATTTTGAAGAAAAAAAAGTGTTACATTTGAAAAAAAAAAAAGTGTTACTTTTGTTGGGAGGAAAAAAAGTTGGGGGTGGCAAAAAAAAATAAAAAAATGAAGGCTCGGCTCCGTGCGCCGTCGCACGCCGTGCGGCGGACGCACAGGAGACTCCCTCTAGGAAGAAAGCATCTCTAAGAGGATTATAGTTCTTAACCACGGTTGATAGATATTTCAGCTACAATCTATGTGAAACGGTGCCATGCAATTTTGCAGAATGGTTTTTTTCTTCTCACATTCAATTTTCCTAATGCTACCTTTTACGATATTATCGTCTATGAAAGTATAAGTAACTCGTGCATATGTTTCAGTTTGTGATTGACAACCAAGTTCTACATTGTCTCTATCTTCATCTCACACAAAACAACAAGAAAATTATCAAGAAAGAAGCTTGTTGGGCGACCTCAAATATCACTACTAGGAGAAATCAGATACAGGTATAGACTTCTCCATCAACTTGGTATTTTCTGTAAAATTACATTTTCTAGCTGACTTTGCATTTGGCTTTTGTACAATAATACCTCTTTCGTAAAGTATATCACAAACAGAATTGCTACACCTCTGGTTGGAAGTGTTAGTCAATCACCATTTGAAAGATAGTTCAGAATTGATGTGAAGTTTGAGTATATTCTTATTGTTGTTATCAGGAAAAGAAAAGAGATAGAGAAAGAATATACTTCCTCCGTCTGGTTTGAAACTTCACTTATTTCCTTATTGGGTGTCCCATTGGCAAGTATTTCCTAAAATGTCACAACTTTATTCCTTTTTTACTTGCACTACATACTCACAACCACTTTCTCACTCACAATACTTTTAAATATAAATTCTTATCCGTTAATTCCGTGCCCAAAAAAAAAAAATGGTGAAGTTTCAGATGGGACGGAGGGAGTTTTCTTTTTTGTTATTTAACCAACTCTAACAAAGTTGTTATGTTCGTCCACTGAAACTTCCTAGAATAGCTGTTTCATCTTTTTCTTTCCAGTGGCACAAAAAACTGGTACAGATAAGTGATTTACAAGTTCTCCCACCTTAGAAGTTAGACCTATCATTCTTTCGTATCAAGTTATTCAGTCATTTTCTTATTTCCTGTCAGCACACTAAATGAGTACTTTTTTTCTAAACATTTATCAGAAGTCTGGTCTAGAATAAATGTCTGAAGTCCCTTTAGAATAGCAAACTGGTTACACTACTGACCCCGTATGTTTTTTTTTCAAGAGCTCTGTCAACTTGGTAAATCATGGCAATATACTCACTCCAGCCTGTAATAATATATCACGCTTCCCTTTTTGGTCCGTCCCATAATAAGTGTCGCTTTTTTTTCTGAAAAGGAATACAGTTTTTGTGCAATTTTATAACAACAGAAACAATGTTCTGCGGAAGAGAGGAGATTTTCCATCTTTTACTGTTAACATGTTTGTCAACATTAGGCTGTTATCAAGGCCAATATTATACCTCCACTGGTACACCTTCTTCAACATGGTGAATTTGACGTCAAGAAGAAGGCTGCATTGGGCATATCAAACGCTACTGTAGAAGGATCTCATGATCAGATCAGGTGTGCTTAGGTCCATTCAGGATGGTACTTGAACTTATACCACAGTTTGTTTCGAGTAAATGTTCATAGTTTTTTTGGTTAAATGCACATTATTGTTTTTCCAGTTATTTGGTGAGCCAAGGTTTGCGGCCACTGTGTGATCTCCTAATCTGTCCAGACCCGATGATTGTGATGGTGTGCCTAGAAGGGCTCAAAAACATCCTAAAAGCGGACATAGAAATGGGTACGGACAGTTTTGAAGTCAATCTCTATGCACAAATTGTCTATGAGTGCGATGGATTGGATAAGATTGAGAATAATCTGACAATACATGATAACGAGATTTGTGACAAGGCTGTGAAGCTCTTTGAGAAATACTGTAGAACAACGGGAGTTGAAGAACAGAAACTCATGGATTTATACTGTAAAGATTTAGAAAATTGGGAGGCCAACTATTTTGCAGGTGGTTTCAATTTTGAGTAAATGAACATATATTGAGTTGGGGCCTGGGTTTTTTTTTTTTTTTTTTGGTCTTTTAGGCCTCCGCGACATGTGTAATGAAATATATGGAGTTGCGCTGTTACATTTCATTGTTGCTGTAAAAGGGTCAAAGGTTCTTGTTGGTATTTTGACACTGCTGAATAAGTTTGGTGAATATTGACATGTTTGTTAATGTTGAAAATTGAGCTGAAATCATCTATTTGTTGCTGAAATTTTAGAAACAAATAATTAACTTTGTTTGATAATGACGGACTACATGTATGTATCTGAATTTTATCAAATTTTCAACTCTGCACTCAAAAACTTTATGAGTTGGTTTTGGGGGAAACTAGCTCCTCCATAATTTATAAAAAAGTCATGTTTTTTAACCCTTCTTAAACCCTAAAAGGCCTAAACCCTAAACTTTAACCCCTATAAAAACAGGACTTTTTATAACTTATGGATGGAGAAACTAGTTTCCCCCAAAATTTTCTCAAACTTTATTTATATCATTTCAATGATTGTTAAATAAAATAAAGTCAAATCTGACATGCTAATTACCGTTATTATATTTAAATTATATTTTAATATACTCCCTCTGACCCAGTAAAAGTGACACTTTTTTGTCAACTTGAGTACACTTTGATCAATAATTTAAATAAAAAATAATTATCTTAATTAAAATCTAAAAATTGTTATTGAAAATATTATCAATCGTGATACAATAACAATTTTTAAATTCTTATTAAGATCATTATTTTTTCTTCAAATTATTTGTTAAAGTGCAATCAAGTTGACTAAAAGTGCCGCTTGTGCTGAAACGGAGGGAGTATATTTTTGTTACTTGCTGAATCGATATCTAATAAAAAAAAATTAACAGTAGTATATATTCCTACTCCAATAAGAACATGAATAGTATAAAAACTAAAGGAGCAAAACAAAACCGTTAGATTAGAAAATAATAAATTGCTCAAATTATATTGTCACTAACACATGTGTGGTGGCATTTTTGTAATTAAGGGGTAGTAATGTAAAAGATTGCGTGGTGGCATATATGTAATTTACGCCGTAAATGAGTGCCTTGGATTCAATAGTTAATTAGCTACTGAATCCTAGATTTAGTAACTAATTAGCAACTGAATACAATTGTATTTTGAACATTACATTTTGATTCAGTAGGTAATTATCTACTGAATCTAAGTGTATTTTGAACATTGCACTTGGATTCAGTAGATAACTTGGAATCAATAGATACTTATTACTGAATCCAAGTGTATTTTGAACATTAATTATTTACTGAAAATTTAAATGTATTTTGAGCATTGCACTTGGATTCGGTAGCTAATTATCTACTAAATCTAAGTGCATATTGTGAACATTGCACTAGGATTCAGTAGATAACTTGAATTCAGAAGATACTTATCTAATTAATCCATGTGTATTTTGAACATTACACTTGGATTCAGTAGCTACTTATCTACTGAAATGTATTTTGAATATTGCACTTTGATTCAGTGGCTAATTATCTACTAAATACAAATGTATTTTTTAACATTGCACTTGGATTTGATTCAGTGGTTAATTATCTACTAAATACAAGTGTATTTTTGAACATTGCACTTGGATTCAGTGGTTAATTATCTACTGAATCCGAGTGTAATTTTGAACATTGCACTTTGATTAAGTAGATATTTATCTATATAATTCATATGTATTTTGGACATTGTACTTGGATTCAGAAGATACTTATATACTCAATTCATGTATATTTTCAACATGCACTTGTATTCAGTGACTAATTATTGCACTTGGATTCAGATATAACTTGGATTTAATAGATATTTATCTACTGAATCCTTGTGTATTTTGAATATTGCACTTGGATACAGGAGATACTTATCTACTAAATTCATGTATATTTTAAACAATAATCTACAATTCAGTAGATGTTTATTTTACTGAATACAAGTATATTTTGAAAATTTTATTTTTATTCATAGTTTTTTTTTTTTCAAATCCTATCTTAAGGGATACTCCCCCGTCCCTATTTACCTTACAAAAATGAGGTTTTGCACAAAGATTAAGAAAATGATTGTAAAGTTGATGTGTTGTGAGTGTAGATAGTTGAGTGGGAGAGATAAAGTGGGTAGAGAAAAGTAAGTGGATAGTTGTTGTGAGTATGACAAGTGGGTCCTACTATTTAAAAAATGTTTAAAAGTTTCTTTTTTGGGATTTTGTAATGTAAATAGGGACACCAAAAATGGAAATTTTTGTAAGGTAAATAGGGACGGAGGGAGTATTATTTAATTCGTCTCGTCGAGACGAAAAATCGGTGCTCAGGTTTTTTTTTCGACTTATAGATATTGATATACTCACTCCGTCACACTCGAATTATGACAAATTTTCATTTTGTGTGTCCCATTCGAATTAGGACAACCCAAAAATGAAAATGTTTTATTTAATGAGACCCACATTCACACTCACAACAAATTTCCACTTATTATTCTCTACCCCACTTTATCTCTCATACTTCACTTCTTATACTCACAACGCCTACTCCACTAACACTTTTTCCTTAATCCCGGTGCGAACCTTAAAATCTTAATTCTGGCGGGACGGAAGGAGTATTTGATTTTGAAATTTGAAGAAAATTTGCATGATAACGTGGTGGCAGATGGTGAAAACTAGTGATAGTCAATCTAACGGCCATTTAATCCGAGCAATTCACTTGTTTCTAATCTAACGCTTGTAAATGATTTTTATCTAACGGCTGTAAATTATGGTTACGATAGTTCGCAAACTACATGCCGCCGAGTACAGTAACTAGGTTTTGTAACACTCGCAATTGGTCAAAAATCAACATTACAACCCGAGCCCAAAGGGTAAATCAGTAAAACCGCTTGAGCCAGTTTCAGGGGAGTTTTCTCCCAATTTCGCCGACGAACACTGAGCTAGGGCTGCTCCATAAGTGGGCAACAATGGCGGACACTAGCAACAATGGAGACGAATACGGAGTCTTATTATACTACAAGTACACCCAAATTCCTGACATCGACGACCTCTACACCTTCTACAATACCAACTGCAAGTCTCTCTCCCTTCTCGGCCGCGTTCGTCTCGCCCCTGACGGCGTCAACGTTACTGTAATTCCATCTCTTTCCTCTTAGTTAACATAGGGCTACTTCACTGATTAATCTTTTTGAAATGCTGTACTCAACTTGTGATCGTTTGCCTTGTGTGATTATTGGAGTGATTCAAAATTTATTGGATTTTTGTGTTAGATTGGTGGGAAGTTATCATCTTTGGAGGAGCATATTTCTGCTATGAAATCGAATTGTTTATTTGATGGAACGGACTTTAAGCTCGCGTCTTGCAATAAACCAGCAAATGACCGGGTCGCTGAGGAATGTGGATTCACTTCTCTTTCTATCAGGATTGTCAAGGTCTAATTCTAATCTAAAGTTCCAATTTTAAGCGAAAACATTGTATTCACAACATTTTTTAAATCTGTTTGTAGTTTAGTTACTGTCATTGGAGCTCAGCATTATGTTACTGGATATGATTGTAATTTCAGCATTGAGTGGAAATGAAATATAGCTTCTTTTTTTCCGGTTGGGCTAACATTTGCGGGATTTAATGGTGTCACCCAGGAATTGGTTACGCTTAGGTCTAATCCTCTGACAAAATCACCTGAAATCTCAAATGCTGGAGAGCATCTATCTGCAGTTGAGTTTCATTCCGTTCTTGAAAATGCAGGTGAATATCTATGTGCCTCTCTAAAGGAACCTTGGTTGGTGAAATTTATTTTTCTTATTGATTTTCAAAGTGATCGGACTTGTTGGCTGGTTGTTTTAGTCAACTCTTCTATTGGAAAGGAAAGTCAGTTTTAGTTGATGCAAAATCATACTTGGAACTCATAGGTTATGGCATGGGAACCACATTTCTGGGGTTTCTGCATGTGGATATCCGCTCTCAGCTAAAATTAAACTAATGTTTTCTACTTGCGATTGATTGTTAACAAAAGTTATATTTTACCAGCACAACTACAGGAAAGAGAGAGTGCAAAAAAGGTTATTTTGCTGGATGCAAGGAATTTATATGAAACGAGGATTGGGAAGTTCCACACTCCAAATGTTGAAACTCTGGATCCAGAAATCAGGCAGTATAGTGATCTCCCCTCCTGGATAGAAGCTAACTCTGAGCAATTGCGCGGGAATCAAGTCCTTATGTAAGTGAACTTTGAACATCAGCCTTTTTGTTTCCATCTCCAACTTAAAAGTGTGGTAAAAAAAATTCATTACCACTTCATTAAAGCTGTTTGCTCCATTTACTCATGGATCTTATCTTTGCTCTTTATGAGTTGATGTAGTCGTTATCTGCTCATCTGCTTTTTAGTAGGTGAACAGTGAACACGTGGTCAAGCTTTTTTTATAGTCTTGGAAAAGGCAAAATCAGTTATTTGAGATTCTTACTTTTATCATGAAGAGCAGTCATGTCATGTGTAGAGGTTTTCACAAGTTCTCCAAGTCATGTGTAGGTTTTCACAAGTTCTCCAATCCTATTTGTCTGATTATTTTGCCCACCTAGGCACCTGCTTTTCTCTTTGAAAAAATTCTATAGCCCATTGATTCAATATACGTTGTGTGCTGCACCTTCTTATCTCATAACTTTCGAGAGATAGCAGTGTTTTTCTCTCTCTTTCCTTTTTAACGGTTGCAAAGAATCAGGTACAGGAAGTGGATGTGAGTATATGGACCTAGACTAACATATTGTTGTTCGTGTATTCTGATTTGTACACTTCTATTGTACGTACTGGCTTCAATCATCATCCTCCAGCCCTTAAAAGTTACTCCCTTTGTCCCAAAATGACTGTCCATTCTTGATAAATTTTACCCCAAATTGACGGTCCATTATAATAGAAATTTACTACAATCACCTTGAAAAAAAATACCATTTTAGTATTCACTTGTATTTTATTAGTCTATAAGGAGATATAATGAGGATGACAATGATACTCATTGTTGAAATTGCTCAAGTTAAAACTCAGAATTCCCTACAACTTAAAAAAGGACGATTATTTAGAGATGGAGGGAGTATGATATGATTCTTTCCTTGCGTGCTTGACAATATTGCATGGGATTGTCATGGATGCCATTTCGTATCTGTCTGAACAACTAAAGTAACTTAATGCTCCTACATACTTGCCTTTTGAACTTTTTTGTCATTTGGTCATTGTAAACCTAGTAATTTGGTGGTTTCATTGCTGCACCTTGTTTCTGAATCAGCACTTGTTGATTTCAATAACCAGGTACTGTACTGGAGGTATTAGGTGTGAGATGGCATCCGCATACCTTAGATCTAAAGGTACTGGTTTTGAAAATGTATATCAGGTGAGCTCTAAGAAGTCTTGATATTTTTTCACCTTGGACCTGGACATCTTGTGACTTGATTTATTGTTTGTGTCCTAATGATGCATGAAAATCGTAGATAAATTAGTAACTACAAAGCGATTTATAATATATTTCTATATGTTTGTTCCGCTGTTGATGCCCACAATATTATCCTGAACAGTGATTAATTAGCATAGATATGGCCATTTCCTTCAATCTCATTCACAAAACAATGCCTGGTAGATACTAATGCTTCGTTGTTATTTGGTAAATGTTTGGATTCCTGAAGGTTATTTTGCTTTCTTAGTTTCTTTTTGGAGACAGTGACTTGCAGTGTTCATCAGTTCCAATAAACTGATTTGTATAAGATTTATAATCCTACATAATGCTTCGATCAACTCAACTTACCCTTAGTCCCGATGACTTGGGGCCGGCAACATCAATCCTTTTCCAATACTCAGTTTAATCCAAAGCATAGTTATCAAAAGTCCGCCTAGGTGCCGGGCACACCTTTTGCGCCTTGGTGCGCCTTGGGCCTTTAATAACTATGGGACGCACCATAGTTATCAAAAGCGCGCCTAGGCTCCGGGCACACCTTTTGCGCCTTGGTGCGCCTTGGGCCTTTAATAACTATGATCCAAAGCATGGTCATCACCCACACCATACTCATTTCACATTTTCTTTATTACTTGGCTTAACTATGGGCTACTTTGTTGGTACTCGAACCATCGTTAAGCAAAAAAAAATTCTCGTTTCATACCACTTGCTTTCTCGTTTCATTACCACTTGCGATGATTTTACCACATATCCATTTTAACATTGCATTTCAGTTACCGCTCTTCTTGGTAATGTGTTCTTTCTTTGCAGCCCAGCATTTCATTCCACAAAGTAGGATGTGTTTAATATCTATCCCATAAAAAGTTCCTTTCAACTGGACCGACATTCGTTGAGCACGTAACACTCATGATGAACTTCTCAATTTTTATTGTATGACTAACATCATATGTTACCTCCTTAATAATTGGTCCTAAATTATGAATTGTTCCTTTGTGGTATTTCTCTACTACCTAACTTGACTAAGTTTCCACCCATATTCCTACCGCTAAATTTGCATTCATATATTTCGTTTTACTTCTACATCATCTTGTAAATGTACAAGTAATCCATCCAACTATCACTATGGTAAAAAGATGAGCAGTTATGGTTATACCTTGGTGTAATGCTATCGTAATTGAGAACTTGTCCTGGACTTTGTCCTTGGATCCTCAAGGCAGATTCACTCCCCCCTCACTCTAAAAGTCGTTCATTTGGGCTCAACATGCAATTCATATTCCTTTGCATGATTCTCTTTGGAAGTCAAAAATTCTCTTGAAATTGAAAGTTTTTGCATGATCTTTAGTGCTTAATCGTTTGAACACAAATGATATTCGATAATGGCAACGCCCTTACAAGGTTTCCCCCCCGGACATTTGTGACATGCTATAGTCAAAGAGAATCTCATTGTCATCTCATCTTGCATTGTTCAGTGGCTTGGAGCCACTGGTGTGAGTTGTTCTCTATATTGGGGGGGAGTTGGATTTCAAGGATACATAAATTCCTTCAAAGTTATTTTTGGGGATTGGTAAGGAAACTGACTGTAGTAGAGTAAGGAAGTGTGGGGTTTTTCCTATGTTGTGGTGCATATGGATAAAACGGAAGGCCAAGATTTTTTAAGAGTATATCTTTATCTTTTCTTCTACTCAAGGAGAGGATTGTATTTCTTGCTTCTCTCGGCATCGGCTATGGCAGCTTTTCAAGTATTGTCTATAACTGACTTATAAAGAGACTTAAGAGCTGCTTTACATTAGTTTGGTTTTTGTAGCTTGTTGAATAGTTAGTAAAAAAATATTCTCCTTAAACATGTTTGAAGGACACCTTCTATATTCTATTTTTCTCCCTTCTAATTAACTTTCTTATTTGATCAAAGAAACAAAAACACTCAAATGTAAAACTTTCGTTCCTCTTTTGTATCTTTCCATCAATCTCAATACAAGGTTTTCTTCTTTCCCCAATTATATACATTGCACTCAATCTCTATCCTGAATTCCCAATTTTGATGACAAAGACAAATTTTGTGGTGCAGTGGATATTCTCTACATTGCCTCTAGAGTAATTCAAATTCATGTGTGTTGGCAGCTACAATTTTTTTTTCACTTGAGGATGATGTTTGTTGTTACTATTTGAATGCAGCTATATGGTGGGATTCAACGTTACTTGGAACAATTTCCAAATGGTGGCTTCTTTAAAGGAAAGAATTTTGTTTTTGATCACAGGTATTTAGTTGATAATTTCTGTATTTTAAGGTGGATATAGAAAGATTTCTAATCACAATTTTGACATTCAGATGCATTTCTTTCTATGTATTCTGTTGACCTGATTATTATTATCTTAATCCGGTAGTAAATCAGCCTAATCAACTTTCTCTGGATTCCTATCCTGAAAAAAATATGATAGCGAAAACTCTTTAGCAACTTGTTTGCTGTACTTTTATCTGCTTACTCTTCGTTCAATATCAGAGTAGATGATGATATTTCGGGGCAGCAAGTCTTTGAGAATTCCAACCCAGCTCACTTTAAGTTTAGGGAGTATTAGTCAGCTGTCTGTCTATGTACTATGATCATTGTTGGCTAGCTAGATGAATTCTTTTCCAGTATCACTGAAAACCCTTTCTGAAGCTAAATAGAAGCTTGGCTTGTCTTATACTCCCTCTGTCTCAGAAAGTTTGTTCCTCTTTTTTCGATGTTACTACGAATGAACTTTGAGTAATAATTAAGGCTACTTTTAATTATCCTAATGAAAAATTTAAAAATTGTTATTGAAACACCATTATAAATACTATCAATACCAATTTTTAGACTTCATTAAGATGATTAAAAGTAACCAAAATTATTGCTCATCGCTCATTCACGTTAACAATGAAAAAAGAGGGACTAGCTTTCCGGGAGAGGGAGTAGTTTGAAAGTGGGTTAGGACTGGCTAAAGCTTATAGATGATTTGGTAATTAAACTTGGTACCTGAGTGCTGGTCAAACTAGTGTCCTGCATTTGAGTATTTCTGCTTCTATATACTCCTCAGTGTTATTAGTGTGTATGATGT
This sequence comes from Campanula takesimana, assembly GCA_026119855.1. Taxonomy (NCBI): domain Eukaryota; kingdom Viridiplantae; phylum Streptophyta; class Magnoliopsida; order Asterales; family Campanulaceae; genus Campanula; species Campanula takesimana. The sequence continues at coordinate 247,169 of JAOWBW010001284.1, read as the reverse complement.
AGTATATGATGCACCCAGCGATGCACCTTGGGTTATCTTCCCGGATTCTGCACTTGAGGGGAGTGCTAAGGCGTCGTACATTGTTGAGCCATCTGTCTAACACTTGCGTTTGGATAAATTTTGCTTTTACCTTTTGCCCGTCTTCACAGGGTTTCAGTCGGCAGCTCCGATGAAAATGTCCTGGGTACGTGCCTTCTTTGTAGCTCCTCGTTTGATGATTACTCTTCAAGGAGCAGATGCGCTTACTGCAGAATGCTTGTGTTAGTCTGTGGTAGTTGTCAGGTTTGTAATAATGATAAATTTCTTTTCTTTCTTTTTTTTCCATTGTTTTGATAGGAAAAAAAAATTGCACAAACTAAAAGCTACTGAAGACCCGTGAAGCATGGAATCCACCTTAAGTGAACATGTACTTCATAAATATAAGTAGACTGAGGCTGTTTTGGTAAAATTTAACTGAGAGTGTCCCGCAGATCTGCAGCTGTGAATTGGCATCATTGTGGTTGCCCTGAAAACTCACATCATTAATGCACCTGCATTGCCATAATTCAAGAAGTGAAATATATTCTCAGTTTTCTCTTATAATTAGTTTTCATCACCCTGTACTTTACCAAATATTCTTTCTATTCAAAGTTAATTACGTGAGCTTACTTCATCAACTATTTAATTTTGTCTTAACTTATTTAATGCAACTCCATGCTTATCTTTTCTAGGTTTATGATAGCAGATTCTAGGTGTGGTTGTGACCTTCTTATAAGTTTGTGATACATTATAGTTAATAGGTTTACTTACATTAGAATCTCAACTGCGAACGACGTTAGTTTTTATTTGGTATTACTTGCAGGCTTGTGACGTTTCTAGAATAGAAATGAAGGTTTGCCTAAGGTCAGACACTCTCTTAATTTAGAAAATGGCCTGGGAAGCATTTGTAGCCACTCCAACTAATAGATGAAACCTGCTGAATTGAGGTCTTGTATTTTTGGAGAACCATTTATCACCAAAGCCCAAGTACGCTTGAAATCATTCATTTATTGACTTTTATGAACAATGTTCGGTGAGAAGTGCATAATATTCTACTATCAGTTATACCCAACTTTGAGTAGAAGGATTTAAAGCTCTGTTTCTGTTGAATTTAGGTTTACTAAGAATAGTGTAACCTTTTTTTCTGGCAGGAGAAAGCTTCCCTGTATGTTTGTGAGCTATGCCAAAAGTATGGTAACAGTGTTGCATCAATTCCAGCTTCTTACGGTGAGAAATCGCAAGAAGCATCATCCATTGAACTGGAATCCCCTTCTACATTCGGCCATAGTGCAAGTCCAACTGAGTTGTGGAGTAATGGTAAGTTCTGTAAACTGTATTTTTTATTTGGGCCACATTTCTGTGATTGGAATCATAATGCAGATTCAGTAATGCTGCATTTGTTAATTACTCCCTCTGTCCCAAAATCATCTTCCCACTTTTTTTGCCGTTACTGCGAAGGAACTTTGAGCAATAATTTTAGGTCGATCTAATTACACTAATGAAAATCTAAAACTTGTTATTGATACACCATCAACAATACTATCAATAACAAGTTTTAGATTTTCATTAGTGTAATTAAATCAACCTAAAATTATTGCTAAAAGTTCATTCGTAGTAACGGTGAAAAAAGTGGGAAGATCATTTTGGGACGGAAGGGGTATGTGAAATTGATCATCCCTTTTGAGTTTTTGTCCAACACATCATGTAACATGACCCTATAACTAAGTGTCTTGTGAGCATTATAAACATTTTTTTGCAGTGGTTTTGTGCTTCATACATCCTAATAAATATTATGCTGCAGGCAGCAGGACTTCTAGAAAGTTAAGGATTTTATGCTTGCATGGGTTTCGACAGAATGCCTCTAGTTTTAAAGGAAGAAGTGCATCATTGGCTAAGAAACTCAAAAACATGGCTGAACTTGTTTTTGTTGATGCACCGCATGAGCTGCAATTCATTTGCCAACCTGAGCCAACAGATCCAAATCTTAGGGATACATCACCCGCGACAGAACCAGTTCCTCCAAAGAGTTGCAACAAGAAGTTCGCATGGTTAGTTGCTCCAAACTTTTCCGGGGAAAGTGGTATTGATTGGAAGATAGCAGACGGTCCATTTGATTCTCTGCAGTATCAGCAACAAACCGAAGGGTTTGATGAATCACTTGCATATTTGAAAACAATCTTTTCTCAAGCAGGGCCTTTTGATGGGATATTGGGATTCTCACAAGGAGCGGCAATGGCTGCTTCACTTGCTGCACTCAAAGAGAGGTTGAAAGGAGAGATGGACTTCAGATTTGTGATTTTGTGCTCTGGATTTACCATTAATTTAGTGAAGAATGAACGAGAATCGATCAACTGCCCTTCACTTCATATCTTTGGAAATGACCATGGCAAAGACAGACAAATATCAAGCAACACCAGTAGAGATCTTGCCTCCTTATTTGAAGAGGGTTGCTCTGTCGTTATTGAGCATGAGTATGGCCATATCATACCTACAAGGTCACCATATATTGACGAGATTAAAGACTTTCTTCAACGCTTCCTCCAATCTGAGTAGCATGCTGGTTCAAGCATGCAAAGTACACTCATTGTTCCTTCCAACAACGTTTGTAATCTTGTCAGGTTAGGAATTTGTTCTCATCTATTGGCCAACCTTCAAAAGATCTATAAAACAAATTCATCTTTTTTATATATGGATGTGATTTCTGTATGGTTTACATCCGACATACCAGACATGCATTGCGGAATATTATGTTCTTGGTGTTTTAACATGCTTGTGCTGCGTCCTTTCAGTTGTTTGGTATCTGCCTTTTTGGAAGGAGTGTCATGGCAACTTATTTTGTTAATTACTAACTTAGCATGTGTCTTCCTTTTTCCTTTCATGTTAAATAAACATAGCATTGAGTATTTGTGCATCCCATGAGCATGAAGATTGAGTTTAAATGATGTACTAGGGAGAAATGCTCTATGTTTACGTAGTTTCTTTATGGAGTTCCGCTGATTGAATTAGTAGTGGTAAGAATCTTGCTAGCATTAAACTCTCACCGGTGGCTTCTTCCTACTGCAGTACCTAAATTATCGAAGTATGCATTTGTCCAAGAACACAAAACAGAAACGGAAAGAAAATATGAACATGAATAGCATAATGAGTTTTCATAAGTAATCTTTATTTCCAATTACATCCATAAAATAATCACACTATCCCTTCTCTGAGGGGTTTCTTAAATACTTTATACTAATACACTTCCAGTACGAAATCAAGCAATACAAATAATGGAAATTACAACCCTAAGAATACTTGAATCAAACTTGAGTGAGGACTCCATTTTCTGTTGTACCATTAACTAGTGCTGCTTCAGCCTTTGGTTCATTCTTCTTTTTGTCTTCCTCAGCGTTCAACTTCACTTCTTCCTCAGCTTTCAGCTTTGCCTCTTCCTCAGCTTTCAGCTTTTCCTCTGCTTTTAGCTTTGCTTCTTCTTTTGTCTTATGAATAGCCTTGACCAAGTTTTCTAAGCAAGTGTTAGCATCCTCTTCTGCAGATTTGGGCATCAAGTTCTCTGCAACATCTGCCGGAGTCATATTGGTTTCCTCCAATAACTGACTAATGGTTGCAAACAGAGGATGCGATTCAAGATCTAAATAGTTGTTTGCGAGTACTTTAAATGCTTCAAAGCAACAATAGGACAACTCAATATGCTTATCCATCCTTCCTCTACGAATGAGAGCAGGGTCAAGCTTCTCCACGTAATTGGTCGTAAATACGATAATTCTCTCCGTCCCACAAGCTGACCACAGCCCATCAATAAAATTCAGTAGTCCAGATAATGTGACTTCGCTACCCTTTTCCTTTGGACCTTCTGTCTTTTTCTTTATAGGATCCTCATCTTTATCTCCATCATTCTCCTTTTTTGCCTGCCTTTGACCTGTGAGATCAAGCGAACAGTCAATATCCTCGATCACAATGATAGACTTACTTGATGTGTCTATAAGTAGCTTCCTCAAGTCCGTGTTATCCTTAACCGCGGTTAATTCAACATCATAGATATCATATTCCAGAAAGTTGGCCATGGCAGCGATCATACTGGACTTTCCAGTTCCAGGAGGACCATAGAGGAGATATCCTCGCTTCCATGCTTTGCCAATCTTCTTGTAGTACTCTTTTGACTTGATGAAGGTAGTAAGATCGTTGAGTATATCTTTCTTTTTCTTCTGTTCCATTGCTAAAGTATCAAAAGTTGCAGGGTGCTCAAACACAACATGGCTCCACATGGTCCTCTTATATCCGTACCAATTTTCTTTTTTACTGTTTGTGTAGAGCTTCCTCTGCCTGGTTCGGATTGCGATGGCCTTCCCTTCTTCCAACACATGGCTCAAATAAGCCGTGCTGATGATATCGCGGTGTCGTCTATGAAAGGTCAGTTTATAAAACCTCTTCTCATCATCATTCCTGTAGGAAAACAGAGGCTTTGTTTCTGGAATGTTCTTGCTTGAAATCCAGGTCACTTTAATTCCTTTGAATTCGTCTGTGATTTCTTCATAATCATCCATGCTTAGTACTACAGACTGACCGTCTTTTACAACATCAGCTTTAAGTCGCTTAGCTTTGTTGGAGGAGTTGGCACCGAGGTACCTTTCTATAGCAACATAGGCATGGCTTCGCTCGAACCAATCTCCTTGGTATTCACGGAAAGTAATCTGGATATAAGGGTACACAAAACCCACAATCTTGTCCCCATATCTCCTAATAGGGCGGCGAAGGTCATAGGGGAACCATTGCTGAAACATGGCCCAAATGAACATCACACTAGCCATCACTGACCCTACTTGTGTCCACTTCTCCCCAACTGAAGTCATCCTTTTTTTTTCTCCCTCAACCTAAACCAGATTTGTTCAGATGAGTTTGCTGTTGTGTCTCTTGCAATGTTAATCTATATATAGAGTTATATGTGGCATGGTCAGGGCCTTAGCGTTTTGTCTTTTTTCGTCAGTTTGCGGAAGTTTCCTCTCATTAAAGAATAATTGCAAGATCTTAAAACACACATAATATCTATATACATTTGTTTATGTAGGCTGCATGAGTAGGATAAGTTGTCGTTAGCTATAGTAAGTGACATGGGAAGATGGCATGTTATTGCACTCCCTGCCCCAAGTCTTTGCCATGGGGTAATGTTTGGTATTTTTGTACTGTAAACAATTATACTCAAAGACTTATTATAAGACTATGTACCCAAATCGAATCTTCTGGCCATTGGATGGAAATTTTAATGACATCAACCTCATTGCATCATGGTGGTTGCGTTACCAACCTGAAAGTTTGAAGCTTATGAGGAAATACCACAGAAATGGTGCCCATACTTTTAAATTTAGTTAATGAATGACCCTTGAAATCGCGATTGAGCTGTCTTTTCATCCTTTTACAAATATTATCCCAGAATTTTCTCTATATTGGTAAATGACTTCTTTCTTCACACTTTTTTTCTCATTTTCTGATTGTGTTCTACCATATCTCTACTTTTTGCTGTTTTCTCACCCCTCTTTGACGATTCCATATGACAGTTTTATCATTTATGTTAGCCGACTCCAAATCATTTTGGGGGAACAAGGCTTTGTTGTTGTATGTTTGGAAATGGCTTCTTAACTGGTTATGACGACAGGAGTTTTCTTCAAGGAGAAATTCAGCAGTTAATTGTTTGCGCCCTATTATACTACTGCTGTCCCAAAGACGTTCCCATTGTATAAAGACATGCTTATTAAGGGCGTAGCTTCATTTGCATGTTACTTCATAAAATTGCAAGTATTTTATTTTATCTTTTAAAATGTGACGTTTTTTTGGGGATGAATGAAAGTGCAACCCTTGTTTTGGGACGGAGTGAGTGCTAAGGAAGTTCTAAGACAACCAAAACAACCGAGTTTTAACCTTGGTTACATGGTAGAACAAACCTTTTTTACTGTTGGAGAAATTTCTTTCCTTTGGGTTTCTGTCAAGTGTTTGTCCAGTAATGAGAGATGTGTTGTCTCCATCATCAATGCCCAATCATATTTATGCACACATAACCGAAATTGAGGAAATATTTTTCTGTGAATCCTATTTAGCAATTGTGATCTGCAAAGGAATTACACACTCCTCCTTTATTACAGCTACAGGATGAAGTCCCTCTAACATAATGAGGGATACTTGCCAAATCGTAGATGTATTTTCAACTAAATCTTGCATACAATACGCTAAATAACGCATTAGAAACCAACTAATCTCTAGAAATGACCCCGTTTTCTTTTTTTCCATTAACTAGTACTTCATCAGCATTTTTTGGGGTGTTTTTCTCTTCCTCTGCTTTCTGCTTTGCATCTTCCTCTGCTTTCTGCTTAGCTTCTTCCTCTGCTTTCTGATTAGCTTCTTCCTCTTCTTTCAGCTTGGCTTCTTCCTCAGCTTTCAGCTTGGCTTCTTCTTTAGTCTTCTCGAGAGCTTTAATCAAGTTCTCCAAGCATGTCTCTGCATCTTCTTCAGCAGACTTGGGCATCAAATTCTCTGCAACATCAGCTGGAGTCATATCTGCTTCCTCCAATAACCGACTGATGGTCCCAAACAGATGGTGAGATTCAAGATCCAAATAGTTGTTTACAAGCACCTTAAATGCTTCAAACCTACAATAAGTCAGTTCAATATGCTTATCCATCCGTCCCCTTCGAATAAGAGCAGGGTCGAGTTTCTCCACATAATTAGTCGTGAACACAATGATTCTCTCACTTCCACAAGCCGACCATAACCCGTCAATAAAATTCAACAGCCCAGATAAAGTTACTTCACTACCCTTCTTCTCCTTTTCACCTTCCGCCTTTTTCTTAATAGGATCCTTCTCTTCTTTATCCTCATCCTTCTCCTTCTTCCCCTCCCGTTGACCTGTCAGATCAAGAGAACAATCAATATCCTCAATCACAATAATAGACTTGATCGATGTGTCAATCAGCAGCTTCCTCAAATCCGTGTTATCCTTAACCGCAGTCAGCTCAAGATCATATATATCATACTCCAGAAGATTAGCCATGGCAGCAATCAGAGTTGACTTTCCAGTTCCCGGCGGACCATAAAGAAGGTAACCCCGCTTCCAAGCCTTGCCTATCTTCTTATAGTAATCTTTCGACTTGGTAAAAGTCATAAGATCATTGATTATATCCTTCTTCTTCTTCGGCTCCAAAGCCAAAGTATCAAAAGTGGCAGGATGCTCAAACACAATATGGCTCCACCTAGTCCTGCTCGATCCGTACCCACTCTCACTCTTGTTATTAGTATAAAGCTTACGCTGCCTACTCCTTATTGCAATAGCCTTCCCCTCATCCAAAACATGATTCAAGTAAACATTAGTAATAACATCCCGATTTCTCCTATGAAAAGTAAGCTTATAATAACGCTTCTCATCACTATTCCCATACGAAAACAGAGGCTGCGTTTTCGGGGTGTTCTTGCTAGAAGCCCACCAGATCTTGACACCTCGAAACTCATCAGAAATCTCTTCGTGATCATCCATACTGAGCACCACAGATTGATTGTCATGAACGACATCAGCTTTGAGTCTTTTTGCTTTTGTGGACGAGTTTGATGCTAGGTAACGCTGGATTGCTACGTAGGCACTGCTGCGTTGGAACCGGTCTCCTTCGTACTCATGGAAGGTGATCTGGATGTACGGGTAGACGTACCCAATCATCTTCTGACCGTACTGTTCGATATGGCGTCGAAGGTCGTAAGGGAAGAACTGCTGGAAAATGGCCCAGACAAACATCAGGCTGGCCGTGACGGTCCCCACTTGAGTCCACATTTCTCCCATGGTCATCATCTTCTTCTTCTTCTCAGGTAACTTGAACCAGAGTTGTTTAATGAAATGATCCTTTGTTGGTTTTGGTCCTGCTGATGGCTGAGGTCTGTATATTATACATATACTGGAGTATATATATTGTATTGGATCTACTGTTGGTAAGATTAAACTGAAGGGCTTAGCGTAGTGAGCAAGACTGGGATTGTATTGCTACTTTAATTTGTGGTTTCCACCAAAGTTCCTATGTTGAACATGTGACGAATCTTAGTACTAGGGGTTGTTGTTTTATCTTTGGTGTGAACGCAGGAAAATACCAGGAAAATGGCTCGTTGACGTGGACGGGATGGGAGGGAGAGGATGTGTAAGGCTCCTCAAGTTGTTAAAATGAAGTAGCCTTTTTACATATTTTATTTATTTTCTACTGTACTGCCAAATGGTTGATAAAGTATGTCACAGAATGAATCTGGACAAAAAAAACTTGTAGTATCATGACTCGTCTCATAGTAAAGAAGGGTATTTTTTTTACCTATGACCCGGATCCATGACCCACCGGCCCAAAAAATATATACTCCATTCATCCCATTCGAAATAGGATTCTTGGTCCCGACACGGGGATTAAGGAATAATAATCTTTTATTATAAAAAGTTGTTTGAAAAGTAGGTATTGTGAGTATGAAAGAGAGAAAGTGGGTGGGGAATAATAAATGAAAAGTTGTTGTGAGTATGACAAATAGGTCCTACTAATAAAAAAGTAATAAAAGCTTTCCGTTTTGGGATGTTCTATTTTGAGTGGGACACCCAAAATGGCAAAACGTCCTATTTCGGCTGGGACGGAGGGAGTATATATTATTATTTTTTTTATTTTTATTTTTGGTATTTTGTCGGTTTGTCAAAAGTAATAGTTACTATAACTAAATGTAACAAACGTGTTACTTATATGTAACAGTTTATATACATAAAAGTAATACATATATACAGAAAAGTAACAGTGTTTTTTTTTAATGTATTCTTCGTATGCCAAAAGTAATACTTATTACAACTAAAATGTAACGAATGTGTTACTTATATGTAACAGTGTTTATACATAATTGTAACACATATGTATAGAAAAAGTAATAATTCAACCATTTACATTTTTAGAGCTAAAAACACTTGATTAGTATTACATGTAAAAGTATTACATTATCCATAAAAATATGTTATAATTTCTTTTATTAAAGTGTTACATTTACTTGTACAAACAATTACATTCATGTATATGAGTTGTTGCTTTTCAAATGTTACTTTCTTTCAAAAAATTAAATCAAAATACACAATATTTTACAGTTTTGCAAAAGCACTATTACATTTCAGTATAAATAATTATATTTAGATATTGTTTGGGTTACACGTAATTATAGTTAGTACTCCCTCCGTCCCAGAGTAAGAGTCCTACTTTCTATTTTGGTACGTCCCAGAGTAAGAGTCCTATTCCTAAAATGGCAAATAATCTTTACTATTCACCCCACTCATTCTCTCTCCTATTTTACTTTTATACTCACAACACCAATCAATTCACTATTCTCTCTCACTCATTCTCTCTCCTACTTTACTTTTACTCACAACATTTACATCACTTCCAATATTTATTAATAAGCGTGCAAATGAGGGGTAGGACTCTTATTCCGAGACGGAGGGAATATTACATTTGAAAAAAATTGGTAAAACGAGTTTTTGTTTGTGTAAAACAGGTGTTACGTTTACTTATGAACAATGTTACTTTATATGTATACAGTCATTACATTAAGTTATGGTAACTATTACTTTTGGTAAACGACGGAAAAGTTGGGAAAAAAAAAAAAAACTTGTTTTTATTTTTTTTTGGGGGGGGAGGGGCAATGGTTGGTTGCCACGTGACAGGTTATGCCCCCATGGGTCATGGATCCAATTCAATGGGTCGGGTCAGTGGGTCAAAAAATTTGTCTCATAGAAGAGACGGATATATGTGTTCTCATGGGAGACTAGCTCTTTCAAAAATGGGAAAAAATCTTTAAATGGGAAAAAATCTTTATTATTCCTTTCACTCATTCTCTCTCCTACTTTACTTTTATACTCACAACACCAATCAACCTACTATTCTCTACACCCATTTTCTCTCTTCTCTCTCCTACTTCACTTTTCACACTCGCAACAACTACCCACTGGAGTACTGTTATTCCCTTAATTTCGTGCACAACTCATTTTTTTCTTCATATGATTATAGGAAGGAGAGTGTATTTTTGTTATTTGTAATATACTCACTCTGTCCCAGAAAGATAGTCTCATTTTGACTTTTTATGGTCAACATAAATGAACTTTGACCTAACATTAGTGTCAATCTAATAATAACAATGAAATGTTAAAAATTATTATTGATTAAATCACTTAATGATTTATCAATTACAATTTTTTTAATTTTACTAGAATGATTAGATAGACATCAATATTCGGTCAAAGTTTATTTATGTTGACCATTAAAAATCAAAATGAGACTACTTTTCAGAGAGAGTGGGAGTATGTCACATGGTGTGACACTTGGTATTTTGGAAATGTTGCGCTGCATTGGTCGGTAATTGCTCCATTGGTAAGTTACCATCTGCCTCTTTGAATAATAAATAGTAATAAATAGGCGGCTATGAGTTATGTGTGGGGTATAATGAACATTTTTTTTCCTGTGAAATAAATTGTAGCCACTCGTTATAAAAAAAAAAAAAAAAAAAAAAATGGCGAAACAAACTACTTGAGCTCAAAGTAGAATCATTCTGACTCTATTAATTTTTATTAATTTTTAAAATGTGTCATTTTCATCCTTTTAAATTTTGAAAAATATCATTTTCATCATTAAAATAAGTGTTTTTTTTTTACAATTTTGACCTCCTCAAATAATAATAAAAAATCACTATATTACAATCTCGTCCCATTTCATATAAATTTATGTTTTTTTTTTACCGTATGTGACCTCCATCTAACCCAGTTGTTGCAAGAATAATTGTAGCGATTCTTAGTCCGTGATAATTAGCAATCCAACGGTTACACAATATCTATGACGTTGTTCGTGATATAAGAGTTATTAATTACTGACCGTTTGATCACATGTAAAACACAAAACAATACAGTATAAAAAATGATTCAGAAGATTTTAGTTCTCAGTACGTATGGATCAAATAGCTGTGCTCAGTGTTTTAAAAGACGTCCGTTTAGGCCACTTAGGCACTAGGCGTTCATGAAACGCCTAAGTCCCGTCTAGGATATTATAACTAATTCTGAATTTTCGGCCTCGTCTAAGTTCCGTCTCCCGCATAGGCGCTGCTGCGGCGCCTAGCGACCGCCTAACGCTTTTTAGAACCTTGGATGTGCTATGCTAAAGACTGTATTGCTAAAGTTGCATAAATAAAGTCTTGATAATTAACTTCCAAGACTGATACCCTCTATATGGATCTCTAAGACGACACGATAAGATGAGAGGGACGTGTAATTAAATCAAGGTAATTTAGAGGAACGCAAATTGGTAATTGGCTACTAACTTAGGTTCCTTTTAAAATAGTTATAGTCCATTAACCCTTTAAAATTTGATTTATTAAATGTGACCCCTGAAAGTTTGAACTGCCACTCTACTTTTTTAAATTAATTACAGAAGGACCAATGGGTGAAGTGAATGTGTTCTCTTTTTCAAATCGTGACATCAGGATCAATTCGTCATCCTCATTTTATTTGAGGTACCGACATTACTTAGTTTAGTTTAATTTAATTTTTGGAATTTAAAATTACTGATTTTTTACTGCAAATTTCTCCATCATGTTCCCAGAACAAGACAAGTAATCTCACCTAATCAGCATAAGCGTATATTTAAGGAAAATAATTGTTAGTGATTTACAACAGAAAGAACAAATACAGAATAATAAATTGAACAATAAACTGGAAATACAGAAAGTAAAATTCGATTGTCGTTTGCACGAGCCCAGTTGGTTACTGTCTCCTTAAGACTTATTCGTCCCCTCACCACTTGTGCTTGAGTTTTGTCGGGACGCTAGCCTCCCAGGATAGAACGTGCGGACCGGGGGCACTTTGCACCTAAGTTTCCCGGCGAACTGAATTGCGCTTGGACAGAATCACCACTATTAAACAATGCAAGGAGGCCAAGGAAATCGCAGAACAATATGCAGCAAAAGAAAGATGGAGGAAGATTGTTTTTTTTTTTCAGTGTATTTCATCCAGTTTGTGAACACTCCTTTTTATAGCTGCACAAAGCCAAGAATCCGAAACTGAAATCTGCCATTAAACTCGAAATTAAAACTCTGTTTTAATTTGAATCTTTCAGTTTTTATTTGCTGCACTTAATCTCGAAATTAAGACTGCAATTAACCCATTGATACTTGGCAGTTACAATGTTAGAAATCAAAAACTGCTCATTATTTTTGATTCACAAACCAAAAAATTTACCAAAAGGTGGGTTGGTCCGACTAGGCCATTTCGGTGCTACATTCGTGTCCGCAGGACGCGCCCATGCACGAGTACGCACCTCGCAAGCCAAATTTGGGATTTGATTTGCACCCCCCCCCTGCGCGCGAGAGAGAGCCTCTATGCTACTTAGTCTTGAACATTACTCTAGTGTCCAAGTCTTTATACTAGCAAAAGGTTCATTTCCCTTCCAATGTGGGATATCCACATTTTCACTTTCCAACCCACTTACTTTGAGCATTCATATCTCATTCATCCAATAACCATTTTGGACAAATTAATACTTGATTTCATTCTTCTCATGGAGTAGAACACAAAACCATAATCAATTTTGTCGTTGGACAAAATTACCCTTATGGAAATTCCGCATAATTTCCTTCAAAACCACACTATTTCCCAACAATCCCCCACATGAAGGAAATTCATGAGGATAGGTGATAAAGTCCGGCAGTCGAAAACCTGCATAGGATAGGTAAGGTCTGCCCTTTGAACCTTCCCTTGCAAGATATATTTACTCTACTCGCTAATCAGTAGACACGATGTCCTTGAACTGCTAGCTTTTTATGTAGCCGATCATATACTTTGCACAGGTATCGCCCTAACACAATTCAGCTCTCATAGCTGTGTCCATTATGGCCCTGGAGCACAATGCCTGGTTCTGTGAGAAGGTCTAAGAATTAAGCCTCACATAATTCTTCTCAAAGCGGCCCACACTTCTTTCTCACATAGGTGATTCTTTTAAGTAACCCATTTTACTTCACATAAGAATCATTAAAAGCCAACGGCTTAACCTCATTCCTCTCGGGATGTCACTTTTAAGGAATGGGTATGGGGTAACCCCCACAGTGACGCTACAAGTCTTTTAACAGTTAGGTTGTCCCTTTTGAACCTAAATCTTGGGATCTCCAGTCAACTAGGTTGGGTTTTCCGCTGTGTTTAACTTATCAAGAGGCTTTAATCCCATTCCCAATGTCAACTTTGCAACCGCTTCTTTACTTAACCCTTTGGTTAGCGGATCCGCCAAATTATCTTTTGACTTTACATAGTCAATAGATATGGTACCAGTTGCAATTAGTTGCTTAATGGTATTATGTCGTCGACGTATATGTGTAGACTTACCATTATACATATGATTTTGTGCCCTACCAATCGCAGATTGGCTATCGCAATGTATACAAATTGCTGGCACAGGTTTATCCCAATTTGGAATATCTTCTAGAAATTGGCGTAGCCATTCGGCTTCCTCACCACATTTATCTAATGCTATGAACTCAGATTCCATGGTTGATCTAGCTATAACAGTTTGCTTAGAAGATTTCCATGATATAGCTGCACCTGCCAATGTGAATACATATCCGCTCGTAGACCTTGAGTCTTTGATATCTGATATCCAATTAGCATCACTATATCCTTCTATCACCGCTGGATGTCTATAGTAGTGTAGTCCAAAATCACGAGTATATCTTAAGTACCTTAGTACTCTTACTATACCCTTCCATTGATTTGTTCCAGGATTACTAGTATACCGGCTCAGTTTGCTCACAGCATAAGCAATATCCGGCCGAGTACAACTCATCAAGTACATTAGACTTCCAATAATTCTTGAATACTCTAATTGAGACACCGGATCTTCTCTATTCTTTGAAAGATGAAGATTTTGGTCAAACGGAGTACTCGCAATTCCATTGTCATCCTTACTAAATTTCTCAAGAATTTTATCCACATAATGAGTTTGACTTAATACAAGTCCATTGGATATTCTAGAAATTTTAACTCCAAGGATTACGTCCGCAACGCCCAAATCCTTCATGTCAAATTTTGAATTCAACATGTCTTTGGTGGATTTAATCATCTTATCATTACTCCCAATGATAAGCATGTCGTCTACATAAAGACACAAAATGACATAGCCATTTTCCGTGGTTTTAGTATAGACACATTTGTCACATTCATTTATTTTAAATCCACTTTGCATCATGGCGTTATCAAATTTTTGATGCCATTGTTTTGGTGCTTGTTTTAAGCCATATAATGACTTTACTAACTTGCACACCTTGTTCTCTTGTCCATGTGCAACAAACCCCTCGGGTTGTTCCATGTAAATTTCTTCTTCTAAATCTCCATTTAGAAAATCCGTTTTTACATCCATTTGATGTATTTCAAGATTTCTCAAAGCGGCAATTGCAAGTACAACTCTTATTGATGTTATTCTTGTGACGGGAGAATATGTATCAAAATAGTCTAGGCCTTCTTTTTGTCTATAACCTTTAATTACAAGACGGGCCTTATACTTGTCAATTGTTCCGTCCGCTTTCATTTTTCTTTTGAAAATCCACTTATATCCTAGTGGTTCACTTCCCGGAGGAAGATCCACTAATTCCCAAGTGTGATTTTGCAAAATGGAATCAATTTCACTTTTAATTGCTTCCTTCCACAAAGGTCCTTCCGAAGAGCTAATAGCTTCTTTATAACTTTGTGGTTCACTTTCTACCATATAGGTTAGAAATTCCGGACCAAAGGATTTTTCAACCCTAGCTCTTTTGCTCCGTCGAGGTTCCACCTCTTCTTCTTCTTCTTGTACATGTTCTTCTTCTATTGACTCTATGACCCTAGTCGATGAGCTTGCCTCATTTCTTGATTTACACGGGAATATATTCTCAAAGAAAGACACGTTTATTGATTCCATTATAGTATTCTTGTGTATATCTTCAATTTTTGAATCATACACAAGAAATCTATAAGCACTACTATTATGTGCATACCCTATAAATATGCAATCAATAGTTTTCGGCCCAATTTTCACTTTTTTAGGTGGAGGTACGGCTACCTTTGCAAGACACCCCCACACTCGCAAGTGTTTGTAACTTGGCACTCTTCCATGCCATAGTTCATAAGGGGTTTTGTCTTGTTTCTTTCGGGGTATCCTATTTAACACGTAGTTAGCCGACAACACGGCTTCTCCCCACATGTTATCCGGTAATCCCGAACTTATTAACATGGCATTCATCATTTCTTTTAATGTCCGATTTTTCCTTTCGGCAACACCGTTTTGTTGGGGTGTATAAGGTGCGGAGGTTGTATGTTTAATTCCATTTTGTGCACAAATTGCTTCAAATGGAAATTCATATTCACCTCCCCTATCACTTCTTAGCACCTTAATTTTCCGGTTTAATTGATTCTCAACTTCATTTTTATAGAGAGTAAACTTCTCTATAGCTTCATCTTTACTTTTGAGAAGATACACATAACAAAATTTTGTGCCATCATCTACAAAAGTCATAAAGTACTTATTGCCTCCACGTGATTGTATTGATTTAAAATCACATAAATCCGTATGAACCAATTCAAGTGGTTCACTATGTCTTTCAATTGAATGGAATGACCTTCTTGTTAATTTTGCTTCTACACAAGTTTCACACTTTTGTTTACAATCAACTTTAAATTTTGGAATAAAATTTAAATTTGTTAAACGACGTATAGAATCAAAATTAACATGTCCAAGTCTAGCATGCCATAAATTAGATGACTCAAGCAAGTAAACGGAAGAGATATTCATTTCATTAGCTTTTGGCTTAACCACCATTACACTTAGCTTGAACAAGCCATCATTGACATAGCCTTTTCCTACAAACATTCCACTCTTAGACAAAGTAACTACATTGGATTCAAACACAATACGAAAACCATGCTTAATTAAAAGCGATCCGGACACCAAATTCTTCCGGATATCGGGCACATAAAGCACATTGTTGAGAGTTAGCTCCTTCCCGGATGTCATCTTCAAAACCACCTTCCCTTCACCTTTGATTTCAGAAGTGGCCGAATTCCCCATAAATAGCTTCTCGCCATTTTCCTTAGCAACAAGAGTACTAAACATGTCTTTGTTGGAGCACACATGTCTAGTAGCACCGGTGTCAATCCACCACTGATTTGGGTTTGAACCCACCAAATTCACCTCGGAAATCACAGCCGCGAGGTGCATCTCGGACACGTCCTTAGCAATGCCTTCCACCAAATTAGCTTCACGAGCCTTCTTGGGCGCCTTGCAAGCATATGACTTGTGGCCTTCACCACCACAGTTGTAACAAGTTCCAAGGAACTTCTTCTTGGAAACACCACCCTTAGGTCCCAAGTTGGACGGTTTGGACACAACCTTCCCTTTCCCCTTGCCATGGCTTTTTCCTTTGGAGCTTTGACCGTGCTCCACAACGTTAGCCTTAGCAACACCGGAGACAAACTTTTTCTCGGCATTTCTATTGCCTTCTTCAATACTCAATCGAAGAATGATCCCCTCAACATCCATTTCCTTTCGCTTATGCTTAAGGTAGTTCTTGAAATCATTCCAAGAAGGAGGCAATTTTTCAATGATAGTAGCCACTTGAAAGCTTTCACTTATGACCATACCCTCGGCTTGAATTTCGTGCAAAATAGTTTGAAACTCATCAAGCTGAGACTTCACACTCTTGCTGTCCACCATCTTAAAATCAAGAAAACGGGCAACAATAAATTTCTTTATTCCCGCATCCTCAATTTTATACTTGTGGTCCAAAGACCCCCACAATTCCTTAGCAGATTTCTTGTCATTGAATACATTATACAAAGAATCTGAAAGCGAATTCAGGACATGGTTTTTGCACAAATAGTCCCCGTGTTTCCATGCTTCAACCGCAGCCAAAGTGGTAACATCAGTTTCATTCTCACTAACCTTTGGCATATCCTCTTTCAGATACTTAGCCAAATTCAAGGTAGTAAGATAGAAAAGCATCTTTTGTTTCCAACGCTTGAAATCATTGCCAACAAACTTCTCGGGTCTTTCAGCATGAGGGGTCGTTATGTGAACTGTTGTGGGATTAGTCAAATTAGCCGAGCCACTTCCACTCCCAGTTTGGGTTCCAGTTTCGGGTCCTTTTCCAGTTTGGGTTTCCTTTCCAGCAGTGTTTCCAGCAATGATGGTATCAGTCGTCATCTGAAACACAACAACCAGTTAGTACCTTAAGTATAACCAGTTCAAACGAAATCTGTAATGAGTTCCCTCTGCTGGGAAGATAAGTCTTAAGATTTTTAGTGATTTACAACAGAAAGAACAAATACAGAATAATAAATTGAACAATAAACTGGAAATACAGAAAGTAAAATTCGATTGTCGTTTGCACGAGCCCAGTTGGTTACTGTCTCCTTAAGACTTATTCGTCCCCTCACCACTTGTGCTTGAGTTTTGTCGGGACGCTAGCCTCCCAGGATAGAACGTGCGGACCGGGGGCACTTTGCACCTAAGTTTCCCGGCGAACTGAATTGCGCTTGGACAGAATCACCACTATTAAACAATGCAAGGAGGCCAAGGAAATCGCAGAACAATATGCAGCAAAAGAAAGATGGAGGAAGATTGTTTTTTTTTTCAGTGTATTTCATCCAGTTTGTGAACACTCCTTTTTATAGCTGCACAAAGCCAAGAATCCGAAACTGAAATCTGCCATTAAACTCGAAATTAAAACTCTGTTTTAATTTGAATCTTTCAGTTTTTATTTGCTGCACTTAATCTCGAAATTAAGACTGCAATTAACCCATTGATACTTGGCAGTTACAATGTTAGAAATCAAAAACTGCTCATTATTTTTGATTCACAAACCAAAAAATTTACCAAAAGGTGGGTTGGTCCGACTAGGCCATTTCGGTGCTACATTCGTGTCCGCAGGACGCGCCCATGCACGAGTACGCACCTCGCAAGCCAAATTTGGGATTTGATTTGCACCCCCCCCCCTGCGCGCGAGAGAGAGCCTCTATGCTACTTAGTCTTGAACATTACTCTAGTGTCCAAGTCTTTATACTAGCAAAAGGTTCATTTCCCTTCCAATGTGGGATATCCACATTTTCACTTTCCAACCCACTTACTTTGAGCATTCATATCTCATTCATCCAATAACCATTTTGGACAAATTAATACTTGATTTCATTCTTCTCATGGAGTAGAACACAAAACCATAATCAATTTTGTCGTTGGACAAAATTACCCTTATGGAAATTCCGCATAATTTCCTTCAAAACCACACTATTTCCCAACAATAATAAAGTTACAAAAGATAGCTACAAAATGTGGCTTACAAAATGAGGTGTCATAATTGTATTGGTGTTTTTAATTGGAGTGTGCCGGGTCTACTATCGATAAAGTCAATAAAATATCGCCACCACATCTTGTATCCTTCATTTGGTAAACTTCTTTTGTAAGCCTAGCATTGCCCTATATTTAAAGATCGGATACTTAGTGAACTTATAAGCCCATTTGTCAACAAAAAAAAAAAAAAAAAAAAAAAAAAAACAGCAAACAAACAAACAAACAAAAGGAAAAAAAATAATATACATACTTGTTTGGAATTAGTATTTAGTTCCTTAGCATTTGTATACACCAATGAACATGATGAAGGGCAGGAGTGTGTCTTGTGGAGGGGGTTGTTTTTCTATTTACGGAAGGAGCGACTTTAATGCTAAAGACAATCATTGTAGCATATTGGTTTTCAATGGTTATTAGTACTTCCATAATTTATGATGTATATGATGAGGCTCGACTTTTATGAAGTGTCATCTTTTCATTACATGTGATAAACGAAATATTTTTTCTAAAAAAGAAAAAAAGAAAAAGAAACATGCGACACTCTGAGTGACTGACATGACCATCCGACAATTAATTACAATTTTTAATTTTTAATTAAATTCATTTTGGTGCCTAATCTTTCATCATAATTTCACTTAAAGTTTTGAAGTACAATATATTCTACGTAGGATTGAAAAAAAGCATTTTTTATTCCAAACACCATCTTATATTTAACTGATTGTTTAAAATTTGGTGGGTCTCGATATGTGCCTAGGACGTTTTCTGATCACTCGCCCTTCCTTATCTTCACATAAAGCTATTGGAAGGAAATCTTCACGTAACTTCTTGCCCAAACAACACGATATATTTTACGAGTGCATTATGTGGGGATGAGCTAAGGCAGATTATATGAAAAAAGTTTCAAGGAGATTAGAAGACATATGTGTCTCCTAGTTTTTGACACGTGAAGAAAAAATGTCAATTTCACTTGCATTTTAAATTGACCATTAAGTATAAAACCTTATTTGGGACAAAAAATAAGTTCACGACACTAATTGAACCACATTATAGTTCAGGATTTTAAACGAGATTATGATGTGTGAATATCACGTTCCGATGCAACAACGCATGTGAAGTTTTATGTGATCAATTAAATAGTCGGACTGAAATGGGATATTCTAATGGACTCGCTTTACTAATTAAAAAGTTTTATTAATTTTGAGAGTCGCCACACCGTTTATATATAGCCCAAAACATTGAGAAAAGGGTTTGGGGGTCAAGTTACAACACGAGAAGAATATTACATGTGATCACTCTTATCGTCCGATGGATTGGACTTTATATCATGATTAAAGGGGTGTAGGTTGTGTGCGGTGTTTACGGGAATCATGCCCAAGGTGGAGGGGAGAGAAAGAGGTTATTTGATGATCACATCTTAGAATGATGATTACACCATCAAAAGGATCGATCTGTGATCATCACCATTCATCATTAGAGAATTGAATGATCATGGAACGTTATAGCTAAAGATCATAGTAAGAAATAGTTCCTAGATCTAGTTTGGGTTTGATGAAACTCTATTGGCTATTAAATAACATAAAATTATGAAAATCGAAACCTTAAATCTAGCATTTATATTGAAGACCCTAAATCTAGCATAAGAACATCAAGACTATATGAATAAGCATATTAATAAACATCCTAAAAGTATGCATAAATAGATCTAAACTAGAACATGCATAAGAACATGAATAAAAAAACACTAGAGGACTAACCAATAATGGCAAGAACTAGTGTTGAATCTTCGTAGAGATTCAACGGATCTTCGGGATGCTAGAAAAGCTTTGACTAAGGGTTTCTTCGTCAGTTTTGACTCCAAAACTCTGTGGGGGAGAATTGATGGTTGAAATGGTGAGGAAAGGACCACTATTAATACTTTTTGAGGGGCGGAAGAAGTAGCCACCGGCCAGGGACGGAAGTGGCCGCCCATCCGGTCTTTTTGTTTGGCGTGGTTCTCAAGGTTAGGCTCAGATCTGAACTCTGGGAATACAAATTTAGGTTTATCTTTGGTGATATTTCGATTAGATGAAGTTATCTTGATATATGGGCTTTTCTAAAAATTCAAATTAAGTCCATTGTAGTTTCTAAATTCCTATATAGTCCTAAGGCTTTCTGAAATAACAAAATAACTCATTACAAATTCACTATCCTTAGGCAAATTTTTTTTTAAATTCGAAGACAACAATGTACATTAAACATATACAGACAGTCAATCTACACAAAAGTCGAGCCCTTCAAAATCATCTCCAACACCGATATGATCACGATAAAATGTTAACCATCAATCAAATAAAATCCCCACTTTTACCTTCACCCTCTTTAATATAATCCACTATTAAATCCATGTTTCCAACCGAACCAAATCTTCTTTTACTCAAAACCCTAGCCATAAATGAAGTGAGTCGAACTTAGACCTAATTGTAGGAGCCGATGGAGAAAACCGAAAAAGGTAACCTAGATTTAACCTTCATTTTCATGAAATAGGAAGTTTAAAATCCTCATTTTCAGTTTCGCTCTTTCATATTTTTCAATTTTGATTGGGGTTGACGGCTATTGAATGTTGGTGATTTTTAAATCCATCTATGCTCGAAATGATTTCGCACCTTTGTTGAAAGTCTTGCTTTATTGCTTTTGTATTTTGTACTTAATTGTGGAATCATTAAGGGATGTTCTTAAGTTGTCTCACGAATAAGAAGAGGTTATCCTTCTCAAATTCGTTGCTCGTGTTATCCTTATTTATTGTATGAGAACATTTCTGTTATCACTTTGCTCGCCGTAGAATTAGAATAGATGATGAATATTTTTTCTGAGGAGGTAATTGACGAGATATTTCATGGGGCATTGATTTGATACAATGGCAAAAATTACGTATTCAAAAAGATGCGTGCGAATTATTTGTAGTGATCTTAAGTTGTTCAGTCTAGCAATGTTTGAGATGCTTGGTTGATGATTTATCGCTAACCTGGAGGTTTTAGTTTTTTGTGATCATAAAGCTAAATATTTATTGTGGGTAAATTTTGTGAATGCTACTATAGAGCAGTATCGAAACTTTACTTGAAGAGACACCTGTGTGTCTCAATTCGTTGTTAAGAGAAGTACAATATGGAAGATTGAGAATAGTTCTCAAACTCGACTTCACCATCCCTCTTTTTGCATTTCACATGTACTTTTTAATGGAAATGTAGTAAATGTTATTTTTATCTCGAGTTGCTTGACTTTGCAACAATTTTAATATTTGAGCTAAGCCTCCAATATTTTATGAAGAGCTTGCTATATCATCCACCGTTTGTATATAATCTAACATTAGTTTGATTTAAAAAATTAAAATCCAGTGTTTTAATAGACGGCCACCTAGACGCTAGTCGGGGGTGATCCGCCTCGACTTTCGTCATATTGGCCAACGGGCTAGGTGGATCTAGGCGGAGCTAGGCGAGCTTAGCGGCTAGGCGGATTCAGTGAAAACTTTTTTGTTAATATTTTATCAATATACTACTCTGGTCCGGCCACTCATATAAGCAAAAAAAAAACCCTAACTTTTCACATATTAAAATATAAATTAAAAATCTAGGCGCTAGGCGCTACTCCGTTAGTTAGATATTACAAAAATATAAATTAAAAATCATAGAACACTTTCAGTAATAATTCATTTTTTGTGAAAATTGAAATATACATAAATAAGTGACATTATTGTTTGAATAACTACATACTCCATCCGTCCCAACACAAGTAGGATTTCTTTCCCTTTTATGTCCTCCCAAAACAATTGAGATTGCCCAAAATGAAAATGTTTTAATATATTTATATCCAACCAACCTCACTATTTAACCCCACTCATTCTCTCTTCATTTTCCACCACTCATTTTATTTAACCAACACTACTAATTACCCCACTCATTCTCTCTTCATTTTCTACCACACATGCACTACATTCCTCTTAATTATTGTGTCCACTCCTCTAGTCCTACTTGTGCTGGAACGGAGGGAGTATATATTTATAGATTTATAAAAAAATATTAAAAATGCGCTAATTTCTCGGCCCCGCCTATACCCCGCCAAGGCGATGCTCCGCCGCCTAGCGACCGCCTAACGATTTTTAGAACACAAATAAAAAGTTAGAAAAGTGAGGGAGGACCTTAGAGGAACAATTATTCTTACCTGCAACCAAGGTTTTAAAAAGCGTTAGGCGGTCGCTAGGCGCCGCAGTAGGGCCTAGCGCCTAGGCGGGGTCTAAACGGGACATAGGCGAGGCCGAGAATTCAGAAATAGTTATAATATCTTAGGTGAGACTTAAGCGTTTCATGAACGCATAGCGCCTAAGTGGGGCATAGGCGGCCTAGACGGGTGTCTTTTAGAACACGGCCTACTGCAACCGCAACGGCAACAAAAAAAAAAATAATAAAAAAATGGAAAGCGCTGAGAAACAGACGCTTTTCCAAGAATCTTGCTGATGTTTTGAAGAAAACCCCCCTAAAACCCTAAAACTCGCCCACAGAATTCGCTATTGATTCTCGCAGGTGGAGGGAGAATTGCAGGAAAAAAATTCTACCCTCATAATACCAATAATCACACACAGAAGATCGTTGTCTATTTAATTTTTAATTTTTGGAGCAGAAGAACGTTAAACAAAGAATGCAGCATCTTCGAAGCAAAATTGTGCAAAATTCATCTTTCAGATTACTCAATCAAGTTCGTATCTTTCTCTCTTTATTTATGTTTTCTAATACATTGACTTGTTTTCTTAATCCAATCAAGAGCACACCATCTGGAACTGTGTTCGATATCTGTTTGGTATATGATATGCTTGTTCTGTTCTGGTCTGTTTTGTTTTAATTTTTTGGATTTATTTTATTTGATATTCTGATTGTAATTACAATCGCCTGTTTAATCTTTGAATCATCATTCCTCAAAAATGTACTTGCACTTTATTAGGGGAGTTTTGTCACAAATTCATGGTTTTCTCACGTATTATGGTTTTTCTGATGAAAAAGAATTTGTGCAGATGCTATACTTTATTACTCCCTCCGTCTTTTAAATGTCGAACTTTCACTTGTTGTCCAAAATAAGTGTTTGCTCTTCTAAATAAAGAAATAATCGTAGTGCAATTTTACCATGGTACAAGCAATGCACAAATAAGTAAAGCACAGTCTTGAAAAATTGACTAGTCAACTATGACACTATTATGGGACGGAGGGAGTAGAACACTCCAAATTATAAAATGGAATACATCCCCAGCTCGTCAAGCCGCTATGTTTACTTGATAGATTTTTCAACATGTAACTTTTCTGGATAATGAACCCACGGCTATTTGCTTGTTTGAGTAAATACATTACTGCATGCTTAACTACTTCTTTGGATGCATTTTCTTCATATTTTGGAAAATTATATCGCTTTTCATTTTTTGTGTTCATGATATCGTTGCAATGGCATATGGCTTCATCTTGGCCAATCTTTTCATGGGTCGTACTCATTTTAAATCGAAACATTGGTTCTGATTTTATGGTTTATTTGAAAATGAAATTTCCCTTGTTTGATATACCCTTTTAACTCGCTCTCTTGATTCTTATCTCACAATCATGCTGATACACGTGAACCACAGATAGCAGCAGGTCATCCTTATTCTACAAAAAAGTTGCATGATGTTGGGCAGCCAACACACAGTACCCATCCTGAGGTGATTCCACTCAAGACTTAGTAATCATATTCTGTTTATATAATGTTCTTTTTTTCTTTTGTTTAATTGTAAGTTTTTCCTGCTTCTGACTGTAGTTAATGAAAGAAGGGGAGATTACACCAGGTATTACTAGTGAAGAATATATATCAAGAAGGAAAAGATTGTTAGAACTTCTTCCAGAGAAGAGTTTGGCAATAGTTGCTTCTGCTCCCGTGAAGATGATGACTGATGTTGTACCATACACTTTTCGGCAAGATGCTGACTATTTATTTATCACTGGTTGCCAACAACCTGGTGGCATAGCCGTGTTGAGTCACGACTTTGGTTTATGCATGTTTATGCCGACAGCGAGCCCTGCAGTATGTGCTTCTCTCTCTCTCTCTTTTCTTCCTTTTCCCAGATCCTTATTCTTAACACTTAGAATACACTTAAAATAATCCTGCTTTAGAATTTCTTTTTATTTTTTTACTCCCTCCGTCCCAGAGTAAGAATGGCAAAGGATGGGACATAATGAATAGAGTTTTGGACAGAGTAAAACTTTGGCTTATGCATTTTTATGCCGACAGCGACCCCTGCAATATGTTCAAAAGTTCTCTCTTCCCCCCCCCCCCTTTCCAGATCCTGATTGTTTGAGATAATCTAATCTAAGCTTACAAGTCCTTCTAGTTGACGTCAACTAACAGGAAATGCAAGTGCCAGTATTTAAACTAAATAAACATCAGTTTTTCCATGTAGCAAACAAAACAATTAAGATCATTCTTAACACTTAAATTCTTTTGAACTGAACCTGCTTTAGAATTTCTTCGTACTTTATTGTATTATTATTTTAAATGTAAATCTTCCTTGTGTGCAAGTTTCACAAATTAAAACTCTACTGAGTCAAACAGAAAAGAAATACTGAATATCTCGTATTAGCTTACTTACCGATGAGGAAGTTGAAGTTTAATAGTTTATCCTGATTATCACTGAAATATATTACAGGATGTTGCTTGGCAAGGTCAAATTGCTGGAATTGAAGCTGCTTTAAACACATTCAAGGCTGAGCAGTCATATCCTATGAGCAAACTACATCAGGTTAGTCTTCTTTGCTACATGTTTTTATGCTCGCGATACGGAAAAATCTCTCTCTCTCTCATGGGATATTTGTTGGATTATGAAGTCTAAACAACCTAGGAACATTGTTGGGGTAAAGTCTTAACATTGAAGAGTTTGGGTTGGAGCAAAACTAGATCGGAACGAAGAAAAGAGACCAAAAGGAGTGGAAAAGCGGCCTGGTCACCAGGCGAGCGCCCCAGACGCGCACTCACCTTGCCAAAGCGAAGTTTTGAGAAAAGGCGTGTGCCCTAGACGAGCACTCAGATTTACGTAAGGGGGACAACGATCTTAGTTACACACCCAGAACTAGAATTCAGTTTTTTGGGCTTTTCCTCTGTGGGATAGGTTCAGGACAATATAAACTTAGTGATGGGCTGATGGCTGTTAACACATTGTAGCACCACTTAGTTGATTTGTTCAACTATCTGGTTTACGAAATCTTTGTGTTCTCTCTCGTACATTGGAAGGGTTACCACTAAATTCCTAACAGTGTTAGTGTCATGGCCCTCGCTGTAGCATTTAGAAAAAACCTTCGTCAGCCCAGTATATCCAAACCCTCATGTTATGCCTCAGCTCTACCCTGGTAATCCCAGAGGGTGGAAGTATACAGTGGGGCCTTCCTAACCTTTGGGGTTCAATATGTGCATTTGAAATAGTAGGGGCTACTTGTAGGAATGGGGATAAATGATATCTCTGTGACGCGTGGAGCTTTTATTGCTATGGCAGTGGGCCCTCATAGAGACCTATAGCACTTTTCTCATGGACATAAGTATTTTTTTGTTTGAGAATCTCGTAGTAAAGGTATTATGGGGTGAGGACTCACTAGGATGTACTATGCCTAATGGAGAAAATCCCTAATAGTGATTGGAGGAATTATTACATCGAAAACATATACCTTTAGCCCCAATATCGTAGTCAAAGCACTTGCTAATGTCATATGGAGAAAGGGATCTCTTGAAAACCCAAATATAGGCTGGATTCAAGGACAGGCGTAGAGACACCACTAAGTCTGTGTGAGAATGGCTTTCCGAGGGTTTGGCCCCCAGAAAATGGAGATGCTCATGGGGATTTTGTGCAGCCATTCAAGATCTTAGAAAATAAATAGGAGAGTGGTATGAACATTTGGTCAAATTGTGTGTACTTCCACTATGCAGGGCATGACTACCTGGCAGTCTGGGGAGGTACCTCCAGCTCGCTTGACATGTCTAATATGTTTTTCTACCTAGTTTCTCAAGACTTCTTGCCTGTTTCTTTATATTTCTTGCCTAGTTGCTCAAATCATCATGTGTGGTTTCCTTAGTTATCTTGTTGTTAATGCAGATTCTTCCAGACATGATACAAGGTTCTTCCAAATTGTTCCACAATGTAAAGACAGCTGCCTCAAGTTATATGGATTTAGAGGCCTTTCAGAAAGCTGCTTATGGTGGCAAAGTACAAGATTTCTCCAAGTATACTCATGAAGCCCGATGGATAAAATCACCAGCAGAGCTTGAATTAATGAGAAATTCTGCATCAATAAGTTGCCAGGTAATTTTTTCTGGTTCAAGACATTTTATTGATCATGGTGTGGTTCAATTATTATCATTAGTATGCTAAAATTTTTTGTTTCACAGAAGAGAGATCAAACTTTGTGAAAAGCAGGTGGATTGGCTACACCACATGAATATTTCAACTGCAAATTTTATCTTGTTTGAGCTAAGATGAATTATGCAACTGCGTTGTAAAAAAATAACATTAGCAACTAATATTTGTGACCAAATTTGTGACTTTTGTGTGCCCGGATCATTACTCAATACAACAATAGTTAGAAAACCTGTCTTGATGATCTCAATTGGTACATATCAAATATCAGCTTCAGAAGCTACCCAAGGAAATGGGAATAGCCCACTGTAGCCAATACTCCGATCCATACACAGCTACGGATTGTTTGATTAAATTTGAATACGCAGGAGATAAAAAAAAGGCTTCGTTATCGCATCAGGATAGGAATTCGATGATTTTGCAGCCTTGGCATGGTAGGAACCTTCCTCAAGACAGGATCCAAGTTCCCATCCTTTTCTTCTGTGGTGGCTCCCAAGTTTGTTGGTGAGCGATCAGATTTCATGAGCACCTATTTCCCTTTTCGAAACTCTGAGATATTGTTGATTTGAAACAGCTAATCAGCACTAGCAGGCTTTTGAAAGCTGAGCAGAAAAGAAAGAACGGAGAGAGAGAGATCAAGAGATCAGGATATTGAATTTAGTAGAATTCTTGAAATTGTTGAGAGAACTCTCACTCTGCAACATTCTTATATAGTCCTTCCGTCCCAGCTCACTTGACACTTATTTCCATTTTGGTCCGTCCCAGCTCACTTGACACTTCCCAAAATAGCCTACTTTTTATAATTATATTCACTCTACCCCACCACTCATTCTCTCTCTTCATTTTCCACCACTCAATTTATTCAACCAACACTACTATTTACCCCACTCATTCTCTCTCTTCATTTTCTACCTCGCATTTTCCTTATTTTATTCTTTTTCCTTAGTTATTGTGCCCACCTCTTGGGTGTCAAGTGAGGTGGGACGGAGGGAGTATAAGAAAATTACTCACTCTTTAACATTTGGAGCGCAACTGGTCATTGTAAATTACTGAAATCAACACCATCGCATCTCTAAGTACCATCATTAAGCTATATAATCCGGCTATTGTGGCAATCTCTTGTTTGGCATTAGATTTGATGATGGAAGACATTGTAAGATCGGATCTCTATAAGCTTGTTAGGTAATATAGTGGTTGTTTCTTACCAGCAATGTTTTTGTCTTGGATAGGCTCTTTTACGGACAATGCTGCATTCAAAGTCATGTCCCCACGAGAGTATTCTATCTGCGAAGGTGGAGTTTGAGTGCAGATCTAGAGGTGCCCAAAGAATGGCGTAAGTTTTTTTCCTCTTTTCCAGGGTTTTATATCTGTTTAGACTTTTTCTTGTCACACTGATAGCTGTTACATAGTCATAGACTCATCAAACTTGCATCAAGTACCAAGTCAGAAAAATTGACTCTCAGAGAAGGCCTGTATCTATCCAGAGCATCTATTGCATGTCCAATAAATCATATCTATACCCAGATCGTAAATAACACTCTATATGTGTTCCTGTTGTTTGCTTGTTTTTGTTATATCGAAGTCCCTGTTCAGATTGTCAAGTAAATTGCTAACTTAACAAAGGGAATCAAATTGATATATGAAAGATATAAGCATGTTCCGCGACCTTGTTACTCAATTTGGAGATTAGGTAGACCTGACACTTAAATTTGACCCTCATGTCCCCCATATAGAAGCCTATGTAATAAATGTATGTTTATTCCTTATCATAATTATCCTATAAATCTTCTTTTTCTCCTCCAGGTTCAACCCTGTGGTTGGTGGTGGACCTAATGGCAGTGTTATACATTATTCACGAAATGACCAGAAAGTGAGCTAGTTCGTTGAAAAACTTGTGTTCGTATTTCATTTTTGTAGATCCCTCTTATAACAAGCTGTGATATGTATTTGACAGATCAGTGATGGGGACCTTGTATTGATGGATATGGGATGTGAGTTGCATGGCTATGTTAGTGATATTACTCGTACCTGGCCTCCTTACGGCAGGTTTTCTTCATTACATGTATGTTTTTTTTTACTTCATTCTACCTTCTCACAGTTTTAGCTTTGATGGGCCACAAGTTGATATATTTCTTGTTTGGTTGTGCTTGCTTTTTCAAACAAAAAAACAACATGAATGCTTAAGTTCATACTTCAAAGATGGTATATGAATTAAATTAGAGATGGCGATTGGTGTGAGAATGCATAGAGCAGTGAAGATTTAGTGACTAATAACCGAATAAATTTACACTGGTCCTTAACTTCAACATCAGCACATCTATACTCACAAACACCAGGGGCTGATGTAGTTTTTCAAACAGTTCTTGCTACTGAGCACAACAAAGCGGGAATGGATATGTCAATTAAGCATCTATCTTATGTAAACGACAAGCTATATTTGATTACTCTACCGTCGAGCTTTGTTAAATGCGTTTTCTGTTTTTCTTTGTATTTCTTTTCCGTTTATCATATTTCTCTTTATTCTATTTTCTGTTTTTCTTTTTCTT
The DNA here is from genome assembly GCA_026119855.1 of Campanula takesimana. NCBI lineage: Eukaryota > Viridiplantae > Streptophyta > Magnoliopsida > Asterales > Campanulaceae > Campanula > Campanula takesimana. The sequence continues at coordinate 217,833 of JAOWBW010001284.1, read as the reverse complement.
TCTTTCACCGTCTCCTGGTTGAGTCTTCTTCCTCCAAGCTACTAAATCTTTTTTCAGTAAATTAAGAGGCTTAAAAGAAAAAAAAATTACTCCTGTCCTGAAATAAGTGCCAACTTTTGACTTCTAAGAAAGTGAAAAAACTAGAGTTTCAAGCAATTTTAGTAGCAAATATACTCAAGTACTTGTACTATCAACCTTAATAGACTTATAGTATTCAAGTATGCATTGCTATGTGATACTCCCTCTGTCCCAAACAATAGTCATACACTCCTTTTTAGTTTGTCCGAAAAATAGACGTGTTTAAAAGAGGCAAGTATTAAAGCATAAATTTACGAAGTTACAAACAAGTGAAGCATGTTCCATAGAAAAGTTGACTTGTTAAATGAGGCAACTTTATTAAAACGGAGGGAGTACTATCTATAGGTGATTATAGTGACTTCCTTAAAATAGACACTCATTAAGAGAAGGGGAGTACTATTTTGTCTATGTTTTGAATTTATGTTGGAAATGGACTTATAATCCATCTACTTCATGTCATTTCCCTTTTGCCTCGATCCTTTCTAGCTTCCAGGATTGGGTGATGATGAGGATCAAACCCTAATTGCAAAATCAAAATCCAATTGGCGCAAGGAACCATTGGAGATTGATGGAGGTCCGATGACACGCGGAGGAACAAAGAGGATTCAGAAGCTTTGATGAATCATGTTGAAAAAATTAAGTTTAAAGTGAGAATGGAAGATGTTCAAGGCCAAGAAATAAAGTCTGACTGTTTTCTTGAAACCCTAGAAATCAAATCTATGATCAATATTGAAGAAACGAGGTTTGAAGATGATTTGGAAAGTTAAGCCGCCGGGCCTGTTAGGAAAAAGCTGGAAAATGGCGTGCCTTGGCACAAGGTCCTGGCACATGAGTTGCTGTTGATGTCTGCTGTCAATTTGGTTGTGCCGTTGTGCCATGCCATGCTGTCAACATTGAAACTCCAAAAATTAGTCTTATTTTCCTATTTTTTTTAAGGATTCCTTAATTTCAAGTATTTTAGGGTTTCTTTAGGTTTCTCAAGCCTTTATAAGGCGGCTGTTAACGTTGTTTTTAAGGGCCTCTTTGTTAGATAATTTTGAGTGAATGAATCAGTTTTCTTATTAATTGTGAGTTTTCGAGATTTCTCCGATTGGAAATTCTCACCCATTGAACTTATCAAGTTTGATGAGCTGCAAGCTTGTGGCGTTCCGTAGCTTTGGTTCATTGTTAATTGCAACTATTGGGTCAAGGTTACACCCCACGGTTCTAGATTGAATCACCGATTTTGGGTTTGGAAGCTCCTTATCTTTATTCAATTCATTGTTTTTTGGACTTTCCCCAATAACGAAATTCGTCGTGTTGGATCTCTTTGCATCGATTTAGGGTTCACATCGTTGGAGGTAAAAATTTCAACTTTGCATGTTTAGGAACATGTACTTGGTGTTCAAAAAGTAGTTTAATCCTGAGAAACCGACTTTTGAACTCATCCAGATAGAATCCAAGTGACTGTTTCTCATTTATGTCCAAATGCAACTGTATAGTATGTTCATGCATTTGAAGTGCTCTGTAGCTCTTTCTCTTCACGAGATGTTAACTATTTTCCACACTATCTGCTCAAGACATTGCTGTTCTGTACTTCTCTTAACTTCTTAACATATAATGAAACGGTTTAATATTTCCACTCATACAACATTTTTTGAGTTAACTGATTGATTCATTGATGATTGCTGTTTTGCTATTTTCTTCAATTCATGGTGTCTTTGCACACTCTCCAAAATGAAGATAATTTTGACTGTTAATGTTTCTTTCCGAAACCATAATATGTCAAGTGACCTAGTTCTACTGAAATCATCTATCTTTCCTAGTATTTGGATTGGCTGTGTGGATTTTTTCTCATCACTTCGATCGGTTCACACTCCACAACAAGTTCTTACATGATTTTATCCTTGTGATGAACATCAAGAGAGCTGATTATTCCTTCTCACCATTCTGTTCTGTCTAATTTTTATGAGAGCTGTTTTGGATAATTTTCTCACTTGTATTCCTTCTACTAGTGTGGTTGCATTCAACTAACTCTCTTATTCGAGATCAATTTTGAATGTTCTTGGTTCCTACAATTTTTTCCTAATGGATGAAGCTGGAATCAACTGAAAATATTAATTGTTGCCAGTTTCTGGATTTATGTTTCTATTACCTTTGAGGTAATTAAATGTGTTTTACAACATACCAAATTCTTAGGCCAGAGCTTCATTATGTCATTTATAGAAGTTTAAATATTACATTTAGCTGCCACACATGTTATATCTTTTTTGGCTTGCTATGTCAGCTTTAAGTTCATTGCTCATTGACATATGACACTGAAGCATACAACTGGTATGTGCTGATTTCAGGGAGAACTTTATGATCTGATTTTGGAGACCAACAAGGAATGCATAAAGCTCTGTGAACCTGGCGTTAGCATTCGGTATATACATAATTACTCGGTAAGGTATTTAGTTCAATTAGCGTTATTTGATTTCTTGTTTCATTTGCCTGCATTCGGAAACAAAGCTGGTCTCTTTTTCGCTTCCATGCTTTTGTTAATGCTGTATTGCTTTTTAAAACATATGAATTGAACCCCAGTTAAGAAAATACTGCATTATGCAAATGTACCAGTGCAACGAAGAAGTTAGGATATGTTCTTAGTTAGTTTCTGATTTTTTTTTTTTTTTCCATAATACTGAAGTCGATCAAGATACTTGATACTTAAATTTCCATGCATGAGCATTCCTTTGTGGTTGTAGTATATTGCTGTTGGATTTTGTTGTGGTTTATATATTATTAGTTTAGGTTTTCTCTGAAAGCTTCAACCAGCTATTGTTCGGATGTGAACATTATTTATTCCAAGCCATAAAACAGTTCATACCATTTTCTGGTTTCTGGATCTCTACATGTGTATTTATATCAATGAGAAACTGGCATCGGACTGCTTTACTGGGTGTAACATAAAAAAAAGTATATTTTTGTATCTTATTAACATAAAATAGAATATAGTTTTGTATCTTATCACTTATTCATGATAATATATAGCCTTTATTTAATTAAAAGTCCAGATCTAATTTTTGTCTTAATACATGCATGATAATAATCCATGAAGCAACATTGTCTGGATGGACGTTTTATTATCTTCTTCAAAAAGTAGTCGTATAGAGGAAACATCTTGTTTTGTGTTGAGTCAAGTCTCATTAGCTCATCCATTTTTAAATTTATCAAAGATATCTTTTGTAAATAATGACAGGCAAACATCAATATAGATATAGGCTGTGGCGGAGCCAGGAATTGAAGGAAGGGGGGAGGCAATTTTTTTTTGGAGCAAAGGAATGATGAACGGGGGTTCGCTGCCCCCGATTTTTTTTTTTTTTGGAGTGTTCTTTTGTATTAGTGCTTCCCAAAGATGAAAGTTACCCTTCAAGTGCGACAATTCAATAACGAATTGATGGATAAAATCCACTGTGTAATAAAAATACCTTGCAAGTGTACAAGTGCCGAAGCAGCAGTATACAAAAGTAAGGGTCGAACCACAGAGACTTGTGGATAAACAAGTAGATTTAATTAATGTAAAGAGTAACCAAAGGGGGGGGGGGTTTGATTTGATTTTTAATTAAACTACTTTTACCTACTAAACAATAAAAACAACTAACTTAACTAGCACAAGGAATCAGGGCTTTAAACCAAGAGATAACAAGCAGTTCACGGATTGGTGATCACATTTACACTTTCTTTATGCTATTTTGATGATATAAGAAATAATCTTGATTTTAGGGTTCATTCGCTTATTTAAGAATTGAGACGGTTAGGTGGCCGGATTGCAATTCTATTATCCTATGTAAATTAATTCTTCCGCAAGGTCTAATTAAAACACACAGAATTTATTAAGTTTCAAAGAACATAAAAACCTAGTTTGTCTCTTTTTCCGCAAGGTCCAAGATCCAAACTATTTAACACACCAATGGCTATGTTTGACTCTCCACGCAAGTGCAAGAAATCAAACCCTAATGGTTAAAGAGCCAAAAATATCTATCAATATAATTGAAACTCAAAAACGGAATTGAATCTATTGTGTTAAACTAAAACTACAATTATCATCTCATAGCATAAAGATCATGCAATTGTTCACAACCAATCCGCAGACCAAGGAATTTAGCTACTCATACCGATAGCAATTATCACAAGAAAACAATTAGAAATCATAAACGTGGATAATACGCTTGATGTTTGAAAGATCTCAAAATCTTGATTACAACTTGAATCCTTGATAAAACCTAAAAGAAAAGCCTAAAGAAATAAAATACTGCAGTCTACTATATATACTAGGAAAAACTAGGGCCCAAAAAATAGGTAAAATTGGGTCAAAATGAATCCCGAAATTCTGTACGGAAGGAGTGAGCGGGCGCCTGATGGTACCCAGGCGGGCGCTCATTTGGACAGAAACATTGGTTCTTCAGAATTCGAATTGAGCGGCCGCTCGGTACTCTGCAAGCGGGCGCCTGCTCTGTTTTTCTGAACTTCCTTGTCTTTTCTCCATCTTGACTTGCCCAACTTCCAATTGACTTCTGGTTTTGACTCACGCGCTCCTGGTCTTCACAATTAGCCCTTGAGGACTTTGTTCACCACCACAAATGACACTAAAAGTGTTCAAAATATACAAATAATAACCAAAGTTCCTCAAATCACAAATGGACCAAAATTATATCAAACTAGTCTAAATTACAATCAAAAGTCAATAGAAATACCATGAAATTGTAGAGATTACATACATGAAAAACCAACCATCAAATTCCCCCACGCTTAGACCATTACTCGTCCCTGAGTAATATTCCTAACCCCACATCTAAGCACCGGTCTAATTAGCGTAGCATGGAGGAAAATGATACCTATCTCCTCTACAACTCCCATCTCAACCAAGTCAATGTAATAACAAATCACTCGGAGTATAAATGACTCCGCTCCTTATAACTCCAACACGAAAGATGACAATGAACACAAAAATGGCTCTAATTGATTGCACACCCATAATATGACTATAACACGCTTATCCAACTAGGGCCCACTCAAAAAGCTAAGGGAACTAAAATGTCCTAAGCTTCCCCCACGCTTACCTTTCACTACATCCTTCCTCAAAAAGAAATCAAAGTCAATATAGTTCAACAATGATTTACCTCATCATAAGCTCCAACACCCCTTATGACTCCCAAAACGAGTGAGGATTTCTAACCTAACACCACTAAACCAAACCTCCTACTTCAAAAATGTCCTACCCAAACACTCCAAACCGCCCTTGTGTCACCTACGCCATGGAACTTCTTTTTCTTTCACTCCCTCTCATTTTGCCTAGGCGCCCTTTCGGGTTTTCACCTAGCCTCTCTTTTCTTTTCATTTTTTTTTTTTAGAATAACTATACAACAAAGCAAGTGATAACATGCATCAACCAACAACCAACCGATATTCCCACCCCAGGTGAAAACCCGAAAGGGCGCCTAGGCAAAAGGAGTGAAAGAAAAAGAAGTTCCATTGCGTAGGTGACACAAGGGCGGTTTGGAGTGTTTGGGTAGGACATTTTTGAAGTAGGAGGTTTGGTTTAGTGGTGTTAGGTTAGAAATCCTCACTCGTTTCGGGAGTCATAAGGGGTGTTGGAGCTTATGATGAGGTAAATCATTGTTGAACTATGTTGACTTTGATTTCTTTTTGAGGAAGGATGTAGTGAAAGGTAAGCGTGGGGAAGCTTATGACATTTTAGTTCCCCTAGCTTTTTGAGTAGGCCCTAGTTGGATAAGCGTGTTATAGTCATATTATGGGTGTGCTATCAATTAGGGCCATTTTTGTGTTCATTGTCATCTTTTGTGTTGGAGTTATAAGGAGCGGAGTCATTTATACTCCGAGTGATTTGTTATTACATTGACTTGGTTGAGATGGGAGTTGTAGAGGAGATAGGTATCATTTTCCTCCATGCTACGCTAATTAGACCGGTGCTTAGATGTGGGGTTTAGGAATATTACTCAGGGACGAGTAATGGTCTAAGCGTGGGGGAATTTGATGGTTGGTTTTTCATGTATGTAATCTCTACAATTTCATGGTATTTCTATTGACTTTTGATTGTAATTTAGACTAGTTTGATGTAATTTTGGTCCATTTGTGATTTGAGGAACTTTGGTTATTATTTGTATATTTTGAACACTTTTAGTGTCATTTGTGGTGGTGAACAAAGTCCTCAAGGGTTAATTGTGAAGACCAGGAGCGCGTGAGTCAAAACCAGAAGTCAATTGGAAGCTGGGCAAGTCAAGATGGAGAATAGACAAGGAAGTTCAGAAAAACAGAGCAGGCGCCCGCTTGCAGAGTACCGAGCGGCCGCTCAATTCGAATTCTGAAGAACCAATGTTTCTGTCCAAATGAGCGCCCGCCTGGGTACCATCAGGCGGCCGCTCACTCCTTCCGTACAGAATTTCGGGATTCCTTTTCAAGACGGGTTTTGACCCAATTTTACTTATTTTTCGGGCCCTAGTTTCTCCTAGTATATATAGTAGACTGCAGTATTTTATTTCTTTATGCTATTCTTTTAGGTTTTATCAAGGATTCAAGTTGTAATCAAGATTTTAGATCTTTCAAACATCAAGCGTATTATCCAGGTTTATGATTTTTAATTGTTTTCTTGTGATAATTGCTATGGGTATGAGTAGCTAAATTCCTTGGTTTGCGGATTGGTTGTGAACAATTGCATGATCTTTATGCTATGAGATGATAATTGTAGTTTTAGTTTAACACAATAGATTCAATTCCGTTTTTGAGTTTCAATTATATTGATAGATATTTTTGGCTCTTTAACTATTAGGGTTTGATTTCTTGCACTTGCGTGGAGAGTCAAACATAGCCATTGGTGTGTTAAATAGTTTGGATCTTGGACCTTGCGGAAAAAGAGACAAACTAGGTTTTTAAAGCTTTAGATTGTGAATAAAATAAGTCGTAACTTTAACCAGTCAATCAATCTTGATACATTTGATTCATAACTCATAACCTATCAGGTCATCCACTTGTGTGACCTGTCTAACTTCGCCTATGAAATTTATTTTGACCTCAATAAATTACTTATTCTTATTTTCTATTCAATAAATTTGAACATCAAGAGAGCTGATTATTCCTTCTCACCAGTCTGTTCTGTCAAATGATGCATTGTGGAAATAAAGATATTCAGACTTCCTTGTCTTTCATTGTATAGGTTAATAAACTGAAGAAAGGATTCAAGGAGATCGGCATATTGAAAGATAACAGTCCCCACAGCTACAATCAGCTGAACCCTACTAATATAGGTAATTTCAGATGACACTGTATGTGTAGTGTGAAACCAAATATATACTACCCCCGTCCCAGAATGAATGCCCAAAATTTCAAATTTGCTCTTGATCAAGAGTAAATTAGAACACTTTTTGGACATTCATTATGGGACACAGGGAGTACATTTTTTTTGTTGTCTAAGCTTGTTTGGCTCAAAAATTTCCTGACTCTAGTAGGTCTAGAAATGAGGATGTCTGTCACAATTTTTGCTGACAGTTTAGCTTTTGGTTCATCCATGTAATGGCCAGGTCACTATCTGGGAATGGATGTCCATGATTGCACTTCAATCAGTTATGATCGACCTTTGCAGCCAGGTGCTGTAAGTCTTCTTCTTATTTCATTAGCAACTTTTTGATACTTGTAACCTTTTCATCTCATAATATTGGTAGCGTCTAATCGTCTTTGATCAATTTTCTCTTTATTTCTTTACATATTATTGAAGTAGTGATACTTATTTATTTGAAAAAGTTAATTTCACAAATATCATTATTCAAGAAATGAACTTTCAACTTAGTTCTGTTCCTTATCATTGTTTAATTTGGTATAGTAGTTGGAATCAGGATATTTGCTTGAAGTATGATACTCTTAAGAAACTCAATACATAAATTCTTATGACAATGGGAAATAATATTTCTACTCATTAATGAACTACTGGCCTTAATGTTCATTGGTGGAATCACATGTTGCAGTTGGGGTAGTTGCTCCTGTAGAATCTGGTGGATGTAATATCTTAAGTATGGATCTACTGAATCCTAATCCCTCCGTCCCAAAATGCACTTTTTTTGCCGTTACTACGAATGAAGCTTGAGCTATAATTTTAGTTGATATAATTATACTAATGAAAATCTAAAACTTGTTATTGATAGACCACCAACAATACTATCAATAACAAGTTTTAGATTTTCATTAGGATAATTAAATCAACATATTTTTTTTGCTCAAAGTTAAATTCGTAGTAACGACATAAAAGTGAATGATCATTTTGGGACGGAGGGAATATTAAAATGTTCCTTTTTCTGTTTTAGGATCTATTCTGCAAGTGGCTTTCAAAATCAGGCTTAAGACATTCATGGCAGTTTTAACATAACCCTTAATATGTTAGGTAAAGATTTTAGGATACTTTTTTTGGGAAATTGGACTCTCAAAACTGGATAGAGGCTCCTAAAATATATAACCCCCCCCCCCTCCCCGTCCCACTCAAATTAGGACATTTTGCCATTTTGGGTGTCCCACTAGAAATAGAGCAACCCCAAAATAGAATTGTTTTATCTAATGGGACCCACTTTCACACTCACAACAACTTTTCGCTTATTATTTCCTACCCCACTTTCTCTCTCTTACATCACTTTTCATACTCACAACACCTACTACACTAACATGTTTCCTTAATCTCCGTGCCACTCCCAACAATCCTATTTCAACGGGGACTGAGGTTGTAATCCTATTGCACTTTGCTTTATTAGGGAAAGCTGGCTTCACCAATATGTGAAATAGTCTTCTGAGCAATAATTTTTTGGGAAGGCATCCAGCTTTCACCAATAATTTTGAAATCAAGCTGGCTGTGACTCAGATAATTCTATGGGTTGCCAAGATATGATACCAATGCTTATAATGCAATCCTTTTGGAGATTTGTAAGCCCTTCAAATTTTAAGGAGCAAGTAATGATGGGGCTATACTCCCTCCGTCCCACCTCACTTGAGACTTATTTCCATTTTGGTCCGTCCCACTTCACTTGAGACTCCCCAAAATGGTAATCTTTTTATAATTTTATATTCAATCTACCACACCCACTCATTCTATCTCTTCATTTTCCACCACACAATTCATTCAACCAACCTACTATTAACCCCACTCATTCTCTCTCTTCATTTTCTACCACACATTTTCCTTATTTAATTCTTTTTCCTTAGTTATTGTGCCCACCTCAAGGGTCTCAAGTGAGGTGGGACGGAGGGAGTATTTTGTTTGTTTCCTTTGACTCTGAAGGGCGACGTACAAAGTTGGTTGAAATAACTGCATGCATGGGAATACCTCATGTAGAAGTTCCTGATCATTTTTCTTACTTGAAGATACCGAAGATGAGAAACTATATACCACCTCTGTCCTAAAAAGATAGTTCCAATTGGTTTTTGATGGTCAATTCAAGTGAACTTTGACCAAATATTAATGTTGATCTAATGATTCGAGTGAAATTCTAGAAATTGTTATTGATAAATCACTACTCCCCCGTCTCATTTATATTGGCCACTTTTGACTTTTTTTTGTCAAAACAAGTGAACTTTGACCAAACATTAATGTCAATCTAGTCATCCTAGTGAACTTCTAAAATTGATATTTGATAAATCACTTAATTATTTATCAATAACAATTTTTAGATGTCACTAGGATGACTAGATTGACATTAATGTTTGGTCAAAGTTCACTTGTATTGACCAAATAAAGTCAAGAGTGGCCAATATAAATGGGACTGAGGGAGTAACATTTATCAATAACAGTTTCATGAATTTCATTGGGATGATACGATTGACATAGATGTTTGGTCAAAGATCACTAGCCTTGAGCATAAAAATTTCTGGGATGGAGGGAGAGGGACTATCAATATTTGCACAATTTGATGGAGAATCAGTGTATGAGGTTGAGAGAGATGTAAGGAACTTTTAAGGATGTGTCCACACCATAAGCTTCTGCGATGCATCTTTCTATTTTCTACAGTTGATTGAAGATGAACAGTTTTGCGAGATTGATGCTGCAGCTGGCGACACGTTATTGAATAAAGCCCATACGAGAGTCGAGTCGACTCGTTGGATGAGCTTTGATAGAAAGGCTATCATTGGCATCAGATGAGAGAAAACCGAGGAAGGTGGTGGGAGTCGTTGAGGTGGATACATATACTCCCTCCGTCCCACAACAATGTGCACAAACTTCCCTTTTGGGCGTCCCATTGATAAGTCACACTTTTCTAAAATGGAAAGTTTATATACTCCCTCCGTCCCACCTCACTTGACACCCATGAGGTGGGCACAATAATTAAGGAGAATGAATAAAATAAGGAAAATGTGTGGTAGAAAATGAAGAGAGAGAATGAGTGGGGTAAATAGTAGTGTTGGTTGAATAAATTGAGTGGTGGAAAATGAAGAGAGAGAATGAGTAGTAGGGTAGAGTGAATATAAAATTATAAAAGTATGCTATTTTGGGAAGTGTCAAGTGAGCTGGGACGGAGGGAGTATATATTTATTCAATGGGACCCACTTGTCATACTCACAACAACTATCCACTACTATTCTCTACCTCATTTTCTCTCTCATACCTCACTTTTCATACTCACAACAACTACCCACTACTATTCCCTCATTAATTCCCATGCGCACTCAAAATTGTGCACATTGTTATGGGACGGAGGGAGTATTTCCTAGCAGCTCAACTTGAGGCCTTGAACCCGAAGATGATGAAATGGGATGGTTCAGAAGTGTATATTTATCTTATCCTTTGCATAAAAATAAATCTGCACGTCTAAATAAAACTCTTAAATTTAACTACACTTAATTCCCTAAAAAATCCATACTCTAATAACTTCATACTTAATTGGGAAACTTATGCCACCATAATATGCAACAATGTTGTTTTGATAAAAGAAGATGTCCTAAAAAAATCAAAATAGAAAGGAAAAAGAAAGAAAACATAAATTACAATGTAATCTATCCAAACCAAGCCAAAACCGCTCTCCTATCTCTACTCAAGTCGGTCAATGATAATCCTCTAAAGGCTCCCAAAGTTGACGCCCGCAAGGAAGCAAGGAACACAATCGTCTCCTTCAGTAGGAGAAAAGATAATGACTTATTTTCGAAAATCGTGTCGTTCCGTTCCATCCATATACACCACAACATCACAAATGCACCACAACATTGCAAATACACCAAACCACCATAATCTGCTAGCATCTCTCCTTTTCAAATCCCTGAAATCGACCTCTAAGAAAACCATTTACTGTAGAAGGGTAAATCCAGCACTTTCCAAATATAGAGAACAACTCACACCAGAGATGGTCATGAAATTCATGTTGACTCTAGCACATCACACAAATGTTCGAGAATAAAGCTTTCCATGGTCTTCTTCTTTGTCGTAGATCATTATTATTCGGCCAAAATTCATTTTTGTCCACTGTACTTTTGAGGCACTTTTACTTTTACCATTTTACTCTTTTATTAACATAAAAACAATTATACTAATTTTATCTCTCCTCCACAACCCCAAAAATTAACCCCGTTAGTTTTTAATGGGTGGGAATATTTAATTCTTCACACTTACACCCCCTAAAATTTTAAATGGAGGGACACATCACTACCACACTCTCAACTTTTGTTAACACCATCATCACCACCGCACTACTACCACCACCTCCACCACTGCACTACCACCCCGACCACTACTACACACCATTGCACTACCATACCACTTCCACTATCGCCATCACAGCACCATCAGACTACTCCTCACCACTGATTTTCTCACTTACACACAAACACTTCTCTCTCACAAAAACACGCACTAATTCCTTTTACTTTGTTCTATTCAGTTCTCCTTCTTTACTTACCCCCCTGCCTTTTCTCTCACATAATATTCACTCAATCTTCGTCATTTCACCCACTTTTTGCTATTGGTTAGAAATAGGAACGAAATTAGATTAGAGAACATGAGTTGGAGTGTGTTTACGGTGCCAATAATTTCAACATTGGTGGGTGGTGATGGTTGTGGTGAGCTGGTAATGGCTAAGATGGTGGCGGAGATAGTGGTAGTGGGAGTTGGGGTGTAGTGACGGCGGCGGCGGTGGTGGTGGTGATGGCGGCAATGGTGGTGGTTGTAGTGGTGTGGTGGTTATGGAAGTTGAGGAGTGGAGGTGGTGATGTAGCCCTTCACTTAAAACTTCAGGGGGTGTAATTGTGAAAAAATATAGTTTTTCATCCATTAAAAACTAACAGGGTTAACTTTTGGGGTTGTCGAGGAGAGTTAAAATTAGTATAATGGTTTTTACGTTAATAAAAAGTACAATTGTAAAAGTGAAAGTGCCCTTAAAGTACAGTGGACAAAAACAAATATTGGCCTTATTATTCAAACGGTAAGCACTAAAAGTCCATGCAAAAGCTTTCAATTTCGAAGGGACTTTTGACTTCCAGATAAAGTCATCCAAAGAAAAAATATTTGGATTTTTAGATTGATTGAGAGACTCTAAAAATGACCAAGAATAAACCAGTATGTCAACTGCAACCTTACTAGTAGAAAGAATGCAAAAGAGAAATTTATCCAAAGCAACTCTCTTTAAAAAATTAGACGGAACAGAGTGGTGAGAAGGAATTATTGCATTTTGATTCTACCGGCTTGGATCCTTTACAAAGGTTATACAAACCATTACTTTCTTACCATTACAGCCTTCTTTATCTATTGTGCAAACTGTAGAACGAGGTCTGTTTATCTCGTTCTACACCACAAAGTAACAAGAGTATACTCCCTCCGTCCCACCCGAAATAGGATTTTGGTAAACTTGACTTTACTTTGACCGAGTCTTTTGAAGAAAATATAATGATCCAAATAAAAATTTAAAAATTGTTATTGTATCACAATTAATAATATTCTCAATAACAATTTTTAAATTTATTTTAGGATAATTATTTCTTATTCAAATTACATGGTCAAAGTATAAAAAAAGCTACCAAAATCCTATTTCGGGCGGGACAGAGGGAGTATTAAAGATGCTCCAAACGTGGAATTTGAGTTAATACTTGCATTGATGCTGCATTTGTAATTACTCGACTGTTGGTTTGACTAGTCCACAACCCTTACGTGCAGGTGATAACAATTGAACCAGGAGTTTACATCCCTCCAAATTTTGATTGTCCTGAGAGGTAATTACTGTGCTTTACAATTTAAAATGCTCCTGTTAACAATCCTGACTATGATATGTACTACCTCTGTCCCAAAATGATCTTCCCACTTTTCTGCTGTTACTACGAATGAACTTTGAGCGATAAATATAGGTTGATTAGTTATACTAATGAAAATCCAAAACTTATAATTGATATACCATCGACAGTACTCAATAACAAGTTTTGGAAATTCATTAGGTTAAGTAAATCAACCATAAATTAGTGCTCAAACTTGATTCGTAGTAACGACAATAAAAGTGGCAATATCATTTTGGGACGGAGGGAGTATTGCATAGGTTGTTACGCCTCAACCGCTATGATAAGAAACTGTTGTGCGAACCACAGACACATTTCTACGTAGTATAAAATTCCTTCATTAGGGGCTTTCTCCTTCTTTTTTACTTCGAACTCCACTATTAAACTACCTCAATAATTATAGCCCGCAACCTGATTTTTAGCATAGAGTCGGTTTGGAGCTTTTTCAAAGACTTGACATTTAAAATACGATTTACATTTTAGGTTAAAAGGTTATTATTTATTTTTTTTCATAGAAAACGTAGCACAGAAAAGTCCATTGGACATAACAGTATAAATGTGGACCGAGTGAACCTTGTATTCACTTTCTTCTCATCAGATGTTTTTATTTAATGTTGAACATATTTATTCATACTTTTAGAATGTTGTAAATACAGGTACCAAGGTATTGGTATCAGGATTGAGGACGAAGTCTTGATAACTGAATCAGGTCATGAGGTATGATTTTACGCCAAGACATCAATATATTTGTATCATGCTACTTTGCAACCTATGTTTTTAAACCTTCACCCCTTTTATTATCATACTTGTACATGGTCCAATGTGCTCATTTCTTTTCACTAATCTTTCTTATATTAATTCAGGTCCTGACCGGATCATTACCCAAAGAAAAAGCACACATCGAGTCCTTATTAACCAACTACAGTCATTAAATGGCAACCGAGACGGGTAACTTCACAAGAGCCGCTTCCAGGCAAGTACAATGAAGTTCCCAGAAAAAAAAAAAAAAAACCGTTAACTTTAGGAGAAAATTGTGAGGATGTTATATCCCGATATTCCTGGAAGGTGTTCACAGTTTCATGTGGATCAGACGGAATGCCTTGGGCTGGACGTCGTCATTGTGGAGGTTGTTTCGACTCTCTAAATAAAATCTTGTATGCCAAACTGTGTACATTAATATGTTTATTCTGTTTTGGTCATTTTATTGATTCCAATGGTTCATTTTTATTTTTTAACAGTAAACTGCTGGAAAATATGGAGCGTGTTGCGGAATTTTAGGTTCTCGCTCCTGAATTCTTTTGTCTGTATATTTTTTTTTTCTAGATATTATTATCATAAAATAAAATCTAAAGAGAACAACCATTTACTGTATGCCCTTATTTTGTTTCAGTCTTAATTCAGAACACTTGACCTTGACTGCAATTCAAAATTATTTGAAGGGGCAATTTTAGGTTTACGTGTTTAGTTAAACTATATTACAGTATTATTATTTCTTAATACAAAAGCTATGTTAAAAAAAATTACTCCCTCAGTCACTAAATTAATGTTTATTTTCAGGTTTTTTTAAAAAAAACTTAATCCTTAAATGTTTTCTTATATATATATTTTTTTACTAGTTTCCTTATATTTTCAAAACTAAATGTTTGGAAAGAGTATTTCAAGAATATGATTTTTTGCCACTAAATTGTATAAAAACGAAAGATTTTTCAGATGTTATTCAGAATGAAATTTGGACATCCGTTTTGGGAAACTGAGTGTTTATATTTCTAGCCCGACTGAAAGTTAACCTCAATACATTTATTTTATGGGGTCTGACTACTTAACCAATTATCAAATTTCTATCATCTCAAAATGAGAAAGAAAATGCCCTACCAAAAACTGTCATCCTCACCTCATCTTCTCTCCTTTTCCATGTCCAGATTTCCTCTTCCTTGATTTCTTCATTTTGGATCTTTAACAATTAGCAATTGTTATCTTCTTCCTTGATTTAATGTTGTTGTAAATTCTAATTTTGCATTTATTAATCATCAATTTTGATTATTAATAAATGCAAAATTAGGATTTCTTTCTAGATTTGTTTTTTGTTATTGTTGTTTTTGTTGTTATTTTATTGAATACGTCGCCTTAAATCTCGTTCTATTATTATGCATTCTCCCTTTTGTTGGGACCATTTGCGTTTTCCCCTGGGACCATCTGCGTTTCACTTTTGTTGGGAACCTTTGTCTTCTCCCAATTGTTCGGAGCCTTTGCCTTCTCTCCGACGTGAGAGTCTTATAATGATTAGGGATGGCCAAACCGGACCGGAACCGGACCAGAAAAGCCCGGAACCGGAGCAAACCGGGGAGGAAACCGGAACCGGACGAACCGGAACCGCAAGGCATGCGGGCCGGTTCAGGGTCACATATATGCCGAACCGGACCGGAACCGTACCGAAAATCCCTTGTTTTTCAATAATTTTAAAGGAGATGACCGGAACCGGACCGGAACCGGAACCGGACCGAACCGGAACCGTATTGTGCCTAACCGGAACCGGGGTAAGTGCGGGCCGGTTAAGGGTCACCCTTTTGACGAACCGGAACCGGCGGTTCCGAACCGGAACCGGGCCCGGAACCGGTTTTGGCCATCCCTAATAATGATGTTACTAGTTTTTCTTAGTTCAATGCTTGCGATGTTTGGTTGCGCATTTACTGCCAACTCAAATGCATCGCTTTGTCGTGTTTTCAAAGTCAATTTTTTACCGTGCATGGGTTTACTAAAGGCCTATGTTGAGCCGTGTCCAAATTTTGTTTGGAGAAGCACTTGTGCGTCGCAAGTTTTAGTTTCCAAGGACACTGTTGGAGATTTGGCTCGCGTTTGGCTATGACTACTCGAGATATATTAGGCTTTTTATGTGTAGATCTTAATTGCATTCATTATACTTTGGACGAGCCTCTGACAGTTGTGGAGCGCCGTCTTATTGACTTTTATTAATGCAATTATGTGTTTTTTTTTTTTTTTAAAAAAAAAGAGAGAGAAAGAAAGAAAGAAAATGGATGAAATGGACCACCATATCTTACATGTAACATCGTATAATAGGTCACATTCACTAGTAGACCCGCCTAACAACTTTTAGTCCTTTGGTCATCCTTAAAAAGGAAACGATCTTGAAAGTAGAATGGGTCAAATGAACTTTTTTTTAAGTACTTTTGATAAATTTGCTTAGCCCCGTTCGATTGATTTTTTCACGTTAGGCGCTTGGGTGGTATTTAATGGATAAAATATATGCCCCGGCAACAACAGACTATTGATCTCAATAACATCGTTCGTTTGAGGAATGTGACAGTCAGAGTCCAAATCATCTGTGCCACTTTGTGTACCCACTAATGTGACCGTCATCACAACTCATTTTAAGGGACATTGAAAATCTCAACTTTGTGTACAATTTGGTAGCAAAGATTCATATATAATCTTGTAATCTCATTTCCAAACATTTAGTTTTGCACGTATAAAGAAACCGGTGAAAAAAAATTCGAAAAAAAACATTTAGGGACAAAGTTATGTTAAAAAAGACACTCATTTTAGGACAAAGATTTCTTGAAAATGGACACTCATTTAGGGACAGAGGTAGTACTATAATTCCAATATTCATTTACTTTTCTTACACTAAAAACTCAACATGATTCCAAATATTTCACTTTCCCTACTGGATTTATTCATGTCCATAATATAATGCGTATACTCCTCTAAATTTTATGTATGGCGTAGGGGTAATAAATTAAGGAGCATAAAAACAAATGATTTTATCTAAATTTCAACTCTCTTCCTAATTCTTTATAACTCACATGCAATGTGGAGTAATGGACTAGTATTACTATAGTAAGTTAGATCAAACATGGCAATTCTTCATGACTTCTTTATGGTCTTGTTATTGGACTTACACTTGGGGTATGTTTTACAAGTTCAATTTTAAAACTTACATGACAATAATAAAATTTGTGAAGCCACAAAATTATACTACTATTCGTCTCAGAGTATATATTCATCCTCTCATTTGCACGGAGATTAAGAAATGGTAGAAATGATGTAAGTGATGTAAATAAGAAAAATGAGGTAGGAGAGAGAAGGTGGGGTAGGGAACATTTTTGGAAGTGGACATATATACTTTCAGACAGACTAAAAAAGAAAGGTAGACATATAGTCTGTGACATAGAGAGTAAGTCAAGAAACATTCAGTATTCTTTTTATATGAAATTAGGGGTTCAATCAATATCACATGATTTTTAAATATTACTTTTGTAATAAATTAAATCATTCATCAATTCTTTCAAAAAAAGAAAAAAATCATCAATAAAAAATCCAATTTAAAAGAAAAACTTGAGAAAAATGAGAAACTAACTCAAATGGTTATGAGGTAGTCCCCACAAGTTAACTGAAGCCTTCCAATTTGAATGAAAGAAGAATTTGCCTTTATTATGGTTGATTTGATTCCTCAAATCTTCTCCTTTTTAGTAAATTGGAAACCAGCTTTTTTTTTTTTTTTTTTTGTAGAATCAAGTCCGAAAAGGGAAATCTATATATATATATATATATATATATATTAAAGTTGGTGAAAAGAGTCATGGTGTTGCCATGTGGACAAGTCATGAGGAAAAGAAGCATTTGGTGATGCCACATAAATTTCACCCTAATAAATACGTGACTTTTCAATTTTTTTTCTATTAGCTAATAGTATTGGATAAAACAAAGACTCATGTGAGAACAAGGGGATCCGTCTCATGGGTGAGACGGGTCGGATCCTTGCCCATGACCCGGTCCATGAACAAGATCCAAGGCCCATGGGGCATAACCCGCCACGTGGCACCCTTTCATAGGTTCTTTTTTTTTTTTTTTTTGCTGCTGCTGCTCCAGGACCCATGGGCGACCCTGCCACGTGGCAGTCTCTCATAGGCCCGAAAAAAAAAATCTTTTTTTTTATTTTTATATTTTCATTTTTGGTTTTTTCGGTTTTTGAAAAGTAATAGTTACTATAACTAAAAGTAACAAACATGTTACTTATATGTAATAGTTTGTATACAGAAAAGTAATACATATATACAGAAAAGTAGCAGTGTTTTTTTCTATGTTTTTTTCATTTGCCAAAAGTAATACTTATTTACAACTAAAATGTAACGAACGTGTTACTTATATGTAATAGTGTTTATACATAATTTGTAATACATATGTATAGAAAAGTAATATTATATCTATATGTTTTCATAAATTACAATGGGGTTCAATTTATCATGATACATGTAAAAATATTACATTATCTATAGAGAATCTGTTACAATTTTCATCTATCAAAGTGTTACATTTACTTGTATAAACAATTACATTCATATACATAAGTTATTATTTTTCAAATGTTACTTTTTCCTAAAAAATAAAATCAAAATACACAATATTTTATATTTTTGCAAAAGCACTATTATATTTCAGTATAAATTATAATTACATTTAGATATTGTTTGGGTTACATGTAATTATAGTTAGTATTACATTTGAAAAATGGGTAAAAACGAGCTTATGTTTTTTTAAAACAGGTATTACGTTTACTTATGAACAATATTACTTTATATGTATACAGTCATTACTTTAAGAGATGGTAACTATTACTTTTGGTAAACCACTGAAAAGCCGAAAAAAAGATATAAAAAATAAATAAATAAAAATCTGCCACGTGGCGGGTCATGCCCATGGGTCAGGATCCGACCCGTCTCACCCATGAGACGGATCCCC
This sequence comes from Campanula takesimana, assembly GCA_026119855.1. Lineage (NCBI taxonomy): Eukaryota > Viridiplantae > Streptophyta > Magnoliopsida > Asterales > Campanulaceae > Campanula > Campanula takesimana. The sequence continues at coordinate 198,738 of JAOWBW010001284.1, read as the reverse complement.
TTGTTCTCATGGGAGATCACCTCATTGGATAATAGTAATAGTTACTATATAAAGGGTAACTATTATAGTTAACTATTATAATAAATAATACTTATAATAGTAATAGTTAACTATTATAATTACTAACTATAATAGTTACTATTATAGTTAACTTATACTCCCTCCGTTTCATGTCACTTGAGACCAAAAATTTTGGCACACAAATTAAATAAAAGTAAGAGAGAGATATAGTGGGAGGAGGTGTTTGTGAGTATGAAAAATTAAATATGAGAGAGAATGGGTGGGAGGAATAGTAAGTTGATTGGTGTTGTGAGTGTAAAAGTAAAGTAAGGGAGAGAATGAGTGGGAGGAATAATAAAAATTCTTTACCATTTTAGGTAGTCTCAAGTCACATGGAACAGACGAAATAGAAAATAAGTCTCAAGTGATGTGAAACGGAGAGAGTACTTATTATAGTAAAAGTTACTATAATAATTAACTATAATAGTTACTATTATATACTATGGTAGTTAACTATTATACTCCCTCTGTCCCGTTTGAAATTGCAAAACTTGCCATTTTTGGCGTCCCATAGAAATTGCAAAATCCATAAAAGGAAAGTTTTAACCCACTTGCACACTCACATCCACTAACCCACTAACTATTCTCTACCCCACTTTCTCTCTCCTACTCATCTATCAACACTCACAACACATCACTTTTTTCACTTTTTCCCTTAATTCTTGTGCCATAATTTTTTTGTGCAATTTCCACCCGGGAAAGAGGGAGTATTTCACTATAAATAGTTAAATATTATATTTAACTATTAATAGTTATCTATTATAGTTACAAATTATACAATTATTATGATTTAAGATTAACTAATACCATTAAATAAAATATAAAAGGAACAAAAGGTACTAAAATTGGTAAATTGGCTTCCCGTGCAGAGCACGGGTTACCCACTAATAAGAGAACGAAAGGGAACTAATTACTCCGTACTAGTTAGAAGAGAAAAAAAAGGAAGACAAGGACTTGGGTGAGACCGTCCCACCTTGTGAGACTGATCCACCCATAGATCATGCCCACAACCCACAAGCTTAACCCGCCCAGCAGCCCCCTTCCTCCTCCCAGCGCGCGACACGTGGCACACATTTAAAAAAAAAACTCTCATAATTTTAAAATGCAATATCTTGTGATTTTGAAGTCGAAAAAAAAATCTAAAAATACCGGTGTGTTCGTCTCAACGAGAAGAATAAAACTAGATAGGTCATGATATAGTTTGATTTATTTATTTTTTTTTTAAAAAAAAACATACTTTTTTAACACACACAAAAATTGGGCTGCTCGTCTCATGAGATGTAACATGTTTTTATGAAGAAAGTAACAGTTTGGTCTTTAAAAAGTAACACTTTATTGTAAGATGTAACAGCAGTTTCGCAAAATAATATAAATAGTTTTTGTGGTTAGAAAAAATAATAATTAAATGTAACACAGTGCATATATGATTGTAATATGTTATATAGATGAATGTAACATTTCAGGCGATGCTCAGCCTTTTTGTTTGTTAAAAATATGATTTTACAAAAATAATTCAAACCCACATCATCATCTATCTAGTTTGATTTGTCTCGTCGATAAGAACACAACGGTGTTTTTAGATTTATTTTCGACTTCAAAATTTTATGATATGCCATTTTAAAGTTGTTGGGTTTTTTTTTCTTTCTTAAATTCGCCACATGGCGAAAGCTGGCGCGCCGGGTCAAGGCTAGGCGGGGTGCACCTGAGTGGGCGGATCGATCAGTTGGGGTTCCGTCTCACAAGGTGAGACCGTCTAACCATAGACCGTCTAACGATAGACCGTCCAACTTTCTCTCTCCTACCCAACCATCAACACTCATACACATCACATTTTCCTTAATTCTTGAATCCAAAAGTTTTTTTTACTCTTTAGACCATGTACAATGGTCCAACCCCCTAAAATAATTCAACTACCCTAATATCACTACACCTCATCTTCTCTCTCCATCCACTTAATCATTCAACTACGATCTCAACTATACCCCCCACAATGACTAGTTTAGTTTAAAATTCAACTCCTCCCAACTCATCATTCTATACCCCACCACTTTTATTTAATTTATAATCGTTATATTTATGATTAATAAAATAATAATTATTATTAAATCATTTATAATTAAAAAAATACTTCACACTTAATTAAATTTTTTAATTGAAATTAAATAAATATGGAAATTGATGATAATTATTATTTAAAAAATAATCACACTTAAAAAGATGTTGAATTTTTTAAATAAGGGTTAATAAAGTATAATTGAAAATTTTATATTGAGAAAATAAGCTTTTTTTTTCGGTATCCAAATCAAATGAAACTTACATCAATTTATAGAGGAAAAAAATGATAAATTTTGGTGATTTTCTTTTTTATAAAAAAATTAATTTACTATGAAGTAATTAAGCTAAAAAATTGGGATAAAAAATTAATACGAAAATATAATGAACCAATGGGTATGAGACAAGTGTCCCAATTAGAAAAAATGAAAAAAAAAAAAAAAGCAATGAACAAACACGCCAGAAAAAAGGAAAAAAAAACGGAAAAGGCAGCAACTCGCCGGATTGGGAGGTGTGCTGCACTCGCCAAGTGTTGGCCAATCCCAAGCCGCCACGTGTCTCTTCCGGGCCCCACACAAATTCCTTCAACCTGGTTGGAACTTCTCAACCCTTCCCTTCAACACCCCCGCTCTCAACTCCCCATTGTCCACCCTCAATTAAATTAGTTGACACCCTCTCAAGCCGTCATTGTAGGTGGTTGTAGGTGGTCTTAAAAGTTGGGACGCACAGGGAGTATAGATAAACTTATCTCGAGACCTAACCAATACTACTAAACTAGCATGTGCTGTACTTTTGAATTCGTGCAAAATTAGTCCTTTCTCAACAAACTTTGACAAACAATGGTATTTTCGTAGTTAACAACAAATCCAAGGGGAAATATAACACAACTCAACTATATAACCAAACCCCCCTCTTCCCCATCTCCATCCCACTCAACCTTTGTAACCCCACCCCACCCCCACCCCCACCCCCACCCCACCCAACAAAAATCATGTCTTTAGTAACAGAAGAAATCAGAGCAAGTGCAACAGAGTTGTACCATGGAGATGCAATCTGCCAAGTCAAATCAAGACAACTCCTCCAAGAAGTAGGCTTACCAAATGGCCTCCTCCCTCTAAAAGACATTCAAGAATGTGGGTATGTCAAAGACACTGGCTTTGTTTGGCTCAAACAAAAAAAAACATCCCAACACATGTTCCATAAAATTGGGAGGCTTGTTTCTTATGCACCTCAAGTTACTGCTTTTGTTGACAAAGGAAAAGTCAACAAGTTGACCGGAGTCAAAACTAAGGAAATGATGATGTGGGTCAATATACATGAGATCACCCTTGATGAAAATGAACCACCTGCCGGAAAGATTACTTTCAAGGCACTTTCCGGCTTCTTCAGGACTTTTCCGGCGACGGCGTTCATGGTTGAGGGTGATGACAAGAAGGGGGATCTTAATGGGAAGATTGGTATGGCTGTTAATGGAGCTAAGGAAGTGGGAGTCAAAGATGTTTAATTTGATTTTATTTTATTAATCATTAATTACTATGTAATTATTAATTAATGATTCATATCTATCCTAAATTAGTTGATTTCTCCGCTAATTAAGTTGTCTCTATTTTTATGTTTGTTGTTTTATGTATTTTGAATCCTTGATATGGGAGGGAGTGTTAATTTTGTTGGAAAGAATCTCTTTTATTATTCGGTTTCCTTATTTTTTATAATTTTATAAAGAATTGTAAATTGGTTTCCAACACCTTTTTTTTTTTTTTTTTTTTTTAACTTGATTTTCAATATACAATTTGATGCAGTCTAGCATAACAACGGATAATTTGATTTTCAATATTATACAATTTGCTGCAAACTCAGATCCAAATATCAATCTAATGGAATTTAATGATCCATATATAGTGTACCAAATCAGTAAGCTAACTTAGAAAATTGATCATCTGTATTTATTTTCTCCCGTTCGGAGCACGAGTTATATTGACTTATCAATATACAAAAACATTAATGGAATAGATTCTCGTGCGGAGCACGAATTACATACTAATTTACTTTTTTAAAAAAGTGAGTCGTAATGGAGAGAAAATGATACTTGTAAATAAATAGAGACACCCTTTTAATGAGTACACAAGCAAGCACTCTTTGAGAGGGCTAGAATGCAATATTCTAGTATTCTTTCTCTCTCTAAATAAGAATTAATAACTAAATACTCTCTTCGTATCATAATTGTTGTGGGTGAAAATCAACAAGTATGAAGATGCAACAAATTCAAAAGACAAATATGTTACAAAATTTACCTCCCCTGTTCCACTCTTTGACCAAATTTTCACCACCTTCCAGTGAAGCCCTCTCAACAAAGAAAATTTTTCCTTTCCACCCTCTATCACTCACAGATGCTTTGGAGACCATTAAACCCTTTTTTGGCTTTTTCTTAAAAACAAACCTTTTTGACCCAAAAGATTGTAGGTCATAGCAAATAGCCATTTCACTCAAACCTATATTTAAACCTTTCTCTCGGTTCACTCTCAAGATAACATCAAAAACTCTCCAAGTCATGGGCATCATTTGAACAAATGCCAGTTGGGTTTATTCAAAAAACTCAGAAACCAAAGGGGGAAAGGGAAAGGCAAACCCTAGAGCAAAGGGATACTCGTAAAAGCAAATCCAAGACTCAGAAACAGAATCGGCTCTTAAAGACACATCAAAAGGTCGGAAAACAGTTTGATTAGGGAAACATTTGCGAGCTTGCAGGGCTGAAATCAAAATATTGTTGAAAATACATATCTCGTCATCAGGTCTAGCAAGTAAACCCTCAGAGACAAAGACATTAGGATCATCAGGAAGGATTTTCGAACTACTAATGTGAGAAGATTTTAATGTCTTCTTCATTTTTTCGATTGAGAGATTTTTGCAGAAAATGAAAAGTTGAGAAGAAGAAAGGAAGAAAAGAAATACCTTGATTCCACCGTCTGAAGATTATGAGTAGGAGGGAGGTAGTTTAGTGGGATTTTATGATCCTAAGAGTCCTTAGGATTCTAGACCCCTCTTCTCCCAAGACACAATTGAACGATGCATTGGGTCGGAATTGCCGGTTAATTAACCGTCCCATCACAGCACGTCTTTTCAGAAACTTATCTTCTCCTTATATTACTAAGACAAGTTTGGGGGAAATTGTTGTGGGTGAAAATTCAAGTTGTCACCATCTTTGTTCTCCTTCAAGATTGTGATATCTTGAGCAACAGGTATATTTAAAATTATTAATTATATCCTATTTAATTAATTAATATTTGCAGGTGTTCGATATCATATAGCACACGTGGATAAGTTACTCAACAACCCTCAATGGCATCATTGACCACGTCTCCTCTCCTTGAAAATAGAACCCGAGATTATAGGAAAGTTAGTTATTGGTATATCTTCAAGATGGCGACATCTTGATCAAGATGCAGACGTCTTCACCTCTGGCAGAGTTCTCAACAAGAAGACCAAGTCAAAGAGATAGATTCCGGGTTTTTAGGATAGTTTGATATCTCAATTTGTTTAGGACTCTTGTTATCTTATTTCTTGTATAAATAGAGTCTTGGAGGTACATAAACACACACGCACTCACCTTCTGTAAACCTCCATAGCTCGAAAACATAAAAGATCAATACAAACGTTTGGGAAGGAAGGTGCTCTTAATCACCTCCCGAGGTTTTGTGCCGGCGAGATCATTGTCTCTAGGGCTTTCCTCGTTACATCTTTGTGCAACTTATCAATTCTTTAGTTTTAATTCCAATCGTCTCTCCTTTATTTTTGATTTCAACTAAGATCATACTCTATTGTTTTTTCTACCAAAACAATAATTATGTGGACAAAATGTGCACAAGAATTAAGGGATGAATAGTAGTGGGTAGTTGTTGTGAGTGTGAAAAGTAAAGTATGAGAGAGAAAGTGGGGTATGAAAAAGTACGTTGATTAGTGTTGTGAGCCTAAAAGTAAAGTAGGAGGAGAGAGAATGAGTAAGAGAAATAGTAAAGATTTTTTACCATTTTAAGAAAGTACTCCCTCCGTCACACCACAAGTAGGACTAGAGGTCCCGCACGGAGATTTTGCTTCTTTCTTCTTCTTTAACGGAATGATGGCGAAGTTATCTAGATCTAGTGTGCTAGTGTCGAGGCTTTTCTGGTCCACCTCCATGATAAGCCTGTCTTTCCACTTTGTTACAAGAAAAAAAGAGTATATGTCTGGTAGAAAATAAAGAGAGATAATGAGTGGGTAAATAGTAGTGTTGGTTGAATAAATTGAGTGGTGGAAAATGAAAAGAGAGAATGAGTGGGAATTTAAATATATATTAAAACATTTCTATTGGTAGTCTCACTTGTGGTGGGACGGACCAAAAGGGAAAAAAGACTCACTTCTGCAGGGACGGAGTGAGTATAAGTTATTAATGGGATACCTAAAATAAAAATTTGTCCATATAATTATGAGACGGAAGGAGTACTTCCCAAACCCCTAAAGGAAAAGTCACACTTTTGTAGTTGCTTTCAAGAAAAAGTAAGTCGCATACGCACTTCTAATGAAACTATGAAAGTAAATTAATCCCTCCGTACTTGAATTACCTTTTGAGATTGAAGACGTACTAGAAAATATTGATTTTTAATCATGAGAAAGATTTATGGGAAAACTTTGGGAAGTGCTTTTTGAAACTCCGCGGGTTTGGGATACCATTAGCCCGCCCCGTTTAAACCTAACCCATATAAATCATAGTTTTATTTATAATATTTTATTTTATACTAAGAATGTTTATTTATAATTATAATTTATGTTTATTAATAAACAATATTTTTTGTTTTATATGTTATTCAAGTCTTTATTTTCATAAGAAATAAAAAGTAAAATTAAAAATAATAGCACTGCATACAAAATAGTAGTATCGTTTCTTTACAAGTTTTATGTTAAACAAGGCGGAGCAGGACGGTTCGAGTTTTGAGTGTACCGGAGCGAGGCGGGTTTAGGGTTTTGAATAGTGGCGGGTTTGAGAAATGTTAAAACTCATACCGAACCTGCCCCGTTGCCATCCCTAACTACCACCTCACCTTTTTTAAGTTTTTTTTTTTTTTCTTTTCAATTTCGTGTTAATATAATTGATCAATAATAAAGGCAGTCTCAAAAAAAGTCAAAACTTGTTATTTTCTTGCCTAGAACTAGGATGGACCAGTAGTTAAAGATAATGAGAAGCCAAAACAATCAACAACGTAAGAGGCTTATTAACTCACCAACCTCCATAAATACATTAACATACATACTTCCTCCGTCCCGCTCGAGTTAGGATTCTTGATCAAGTAATTTATACTTTGACCAATAATTTGAAGAAAAATAATTATCTTAATAAAAATCTAAAAATAGTTATTTAGTTTATTATTAATCGTGATACAATAACAATTTTTAAATTTTTATTAGCATCATTATTTTTCTTCAAATTATTGGTCAAAGTGTAAATTAGTATAAATTGTTTAACCAAAAATCCTAATTCGAGGGAGACGGAGGGAGTACATACATACAGTTTCGTGTGCTCAAAACGCTAACTATCTTTACCTGTATGAGACTAACTTTGATGGCCAATTTAACACGTAAAAGATTACTCAAAATTGCCTTACCAACTTCACCTTAACCCCCTTCATAAAATCCCTAACCTAACTAAAAATAACATTGATATTACAGGTGTCAATCAGGTTTATTTTGGACAATTTTGTACGATGATTTAAATTATTGTACATAATAATAATAATAATGTACTACCTTTGTCCCTAAATGAGTGTCCAAATTTCATTTTTAAGGGGCATTTGAAAATGTCGACTATTTGTACACTTTGGTGGCAAAGTTTCATATATAATCTTTTAATCTACTTTCCAAACATTTAGTTTTGCACGCATAAAGAGACCGACAAAGTTATGCTAAAAAAAGACACTCATTTTGGGACAAAGATTTCTTAAAAATACACACTCATTTAGGGACAGAGACAGAGGGAGTACAAAAATTGTTTAAATCATCAAGCAAAAATTACACCGGCCGGATTAAACCAAACTGCCTTCCTAGCTGAGATGCAAATAAAGTCAAAGTTGTTCTTCAGTCACAAGTCAGCAAATTATTAAAAGGGTTAACAATCATAATTGGAGTTCTAAAGGGTAAACGGATTAAAGTAGTAACTTTCCTGATTCGACACTACCTTTTTCACTTTCCTCGACTGTAATCCCGCAAAATATCCTGGTTATCATTTCAGTCATTGGCTACAATGTCACTTCTGAAAAATTGACGCCAAGCTCCTACACCTGCTTTATGAATATGGTAGACTCCCCGTCATTCATGCTTAATCTCCGGTTTGAGCAAAAACTGCAAGTCAAGAAGATGCAATGAAATTTAAAAGAAACACTTCTCATCTTAACATATCACACGTTCATCCGGTCATGATAGTACCAACTTCTTCATGAAAAAATAATTAAAAATAGTTGAACAGAAGACAAGTACTAGAGAGTCTTGCAAAAAATAATCTGGAAATTGGATACTCTAAAACATATCATGCGTGATATTTTTGAAGCTTCAGGAGTTCAAATCCTAACAGCCAAGAATACTGCCTAAGGACGTGAATTTTGTTTTCAGTTTTTTTTTTTTCCTTTCAGAAACATCTTAGAATTCCGTAGGGTTCTCATATGTCAAAAACATAAAGAACGATGATCAAAGAAATAATCAATCACAACACAAGAATTTACGTGGTTCACCAACTCGGCTACATCCACGGACGGAGGGAGAATATATTACTATTCAATGGCAATTACAAAAGACAATCTTCACTAATCTAGTTACACGAATTATTGAGCCAAATAATTCCGTCAACCTATAGATCTTAGAAACCCAAAAGGAGAAGGAATCATATTCCTTGTGTACAATGTAATTGGAATCCTAGTTCTTGTGTACAAAGTAATTCTATTCTCATTAGAAAACGGCTTTCCTAATTCTTGAACAATTCCTTATACCAATAAGAAACCTAATTAAACCAATAAACTTTAATCCATGTGTAACAAAAGGACTTTCATATTGATTCAAAGTCATATTCCTAACAATCTCCACCTTAACTATGAATCTCCCCGAACCATAATCCATATCCACGAACCGACCTCAACTCTACCTTGAGTTGAATCCTCCGCTTCCGAACATATCTCTCCACCTCCGCCACCGCCTTCTGTCTTTGTCAAGACACCATCTTTGTTCACTCAAGAACAACCACATTTACTTAGTCAAGCAAACGACTTTTTCGGCTCAACTTGTGCAATGATTTCTAGATCCCTAGAACCTTCACCACAACGTTGACCACCATATCCGAAATACCAAATCCACGATCACCAAATTCGAATACCATATTACTCAGATGACGACAGTCTGTGTTACCCGGACTTGGCAATTTTGCCGCCATACCAGTGTCGACACGACACCGATATGTAATCCGGCGCGGATACGTCTAATAAACCTCGGACACGGTTTTTTTTTTTTTTTTTTTTTTTTTTTAAGGGAATTTCATAATTAAGGTAAGGACTTCTAAAATCGACGGATTTTGGAAAATTGATTCTTAAAATCGATTAAGCCCTAAATTTCCAAATATAAAATTGATAATTGGAGAACACTTACCGCGACCTGACTAGGATGAGAATCCTTCAACGACGATGGCGGCAAGCTTCAACGCAGTTGACTACGACGTACTCCGACTCTCTCTCGATTTCGGTATATTGTTCCTTTATTTCCTCCTTATTCTCGATTCTTTTGTTTAAGAGTCAATCCCTCAGTAGCCCCTCAACCTACTGTTTATTCATATTAAGGAGTTTCCTCTAAAGCCCCTAATAGATTTTAGATATTATTGAAGTTTTATCAAAATAATATGATTTGAAACACAGCTAGTGATGAAGGAGAATGCATAAAAAAAAAAGGAATGGAGGGATGAACCGTATCCCGTACCCGTGTCCAAATTTAGGACGGTGTCCCGGTGTCCAAAATTATTAAGAAAATTGTATCCGACACTAGGATCCGTATCCATGTCGGATCCTCGATATCGTGTCCAGGTAACATAGACGACAGTGGATCTTGTCTTAAACTTCAACGTGCTTCGAACTATTCTTGGATCACCGACGAACAGGGACAAACACCCTTGAATGACTTGAACAAATCACTTTTCATTCTGGCAATGTATCTCGAACCCGTGACTACTTATTTGGATTTCTTCTCCGTAAGCATATGCACAAACGGAAATTGTACATGAACTGCACGACTGCGCGATGTCTGCACGAACCGCTACAATACTCCACTAACATGTGCTCTTACTTATCTTGTTTCTTCGATCTCTCCATAACGCCGATGAGAGCCAAAAAACTAGCATTGATGTCTCCGAAAGCCTTCTAGACCATCAGCATAGTGTTTCGCTGAACACTTGAGACTGTACACCTCTAGAATTTAAGAACCCCTTTTGCCGACTAGACTTGTGTATCAACTTCCAGATCCTTGGAAAAGACTACACCTTAAATCCCCATATTGTACATTGTCTCGATTGCTTCTTAATCCCAATCTAATGATGAGCTTCGAACTAGTCTAGAAAGCTTCGAACCCACTCATTCAAAGGCGAATAGAATGCAATCTTGTGCTTAACCTCAAGCACCCTTTGTCACGCCGGACAACCTTGCTCCTCCCAAGCAACCGGACGATATGCTAAGCCTAGCATTCCTTAGTGCCTCTAGACCGCCTATCTAGAGCACCGCCCTTTCCGGGCGACTAACAGTTTTTCGTGCTTGGCTAGTTCATTCGACCGTGGACCTCGCCCACCGAGATACCTCGCCCACCGAGATAAACCGTCCCAACTCAATCTGCGGATAGTCATCTTCTACCTCAGGATCGTCTGCCCATCTACTCCTTGCAGAAATCGGCTCCACCTTTTCCTCAACTATCTCGCTTTGCTCTACCCTTGGATCTAGAAGCCACATTCTCGCGCCGTGAGCCTTCTTCCACTATTAGAGCAAAATCACCATTGTCACTATTTTTCATAGCAACCTCCACGAGAACATCATCGCCAAGACCCATCATGAATTGTGAATGCGCCCTCTCCTCCAGAGAATCCATCACTTCCTCGCTTCCCTTCCCCTTCTTGTAGAAATTACAAACTTCATCAGGTCTCGGGCCTCTCTTGCTAGAAGATTTTTTAGAATTCTTCTTCTTGCTAGAACCCTTGCTGTCTTCCGTAACTATCCCTGCTGACTCGCTGTCAGTACTAGATCTACTCATCACGAGAGTGACCAATAAGCCTTGTTTCTTCAATACGACTTCCGTCTTGATGTGTCCAACCTAGACACCCAGATTTTCTCACGAACGCTGCACGTGCACTGCACGATCGCTGCACGTTTGCTGCACGCAAACTGCACGTGCACTACACGCGAACTGCGGGACCTTCATCTTGATCCGCCAAAGAAAAAAATACTATTCCTCCCATTGATCTTGTCGATCGATGATTCAAATCCTAGACCCATCTTCTTTCTGCAGCGGAATACCCGGATCTTATCCTAACCAATTTACCTCTGATTCTGCTTGTTAGAGCAAAAACATAAAGAACGATGATCAAAGAAATAATCAATCATAACACAAGAATTTACGTGGTTCACCAACTTGGCTACGTCCACGGGCGGAGGGATAATATATTACTATTCAATGGCAATTACAAAAGACGATCTTCACTAATCTAATTACACGAATTATTGAGCCCAATAATTCCGTCTACCTAAATCTAGATCTTAGATCTCTACTTGTATCTCTCAAAGATGACCGGCAAAAAATTATGCTAGAGGAGGGGTTAGTATTTATAGGCATAAATACTAGAAACCCAAAAGGAGAAGGAATCATATTCCTTGTGTACAATGTAATTGGAATCCTATTTCTTGTGTACAAAGTAATTTTATTCTCATTAGGAAACGGCTTTCTTAATTCTTGAACAATTCCTTGTACCAATAAGAAACCTAATTAAACCAATAAACTTTAATCCATGTAACAAAAGGACTTTCATATTGATTCAAAGTTATATTCCTAACATCATAAATAGGAAAGACAAATGAACGATATAAGGCAGGAGCTACGTTGCAGCATCTAGGAGGGAAGGACACGCTATATTTTCTCTTCATTTCTGAAGTTTTTATATGCTCTATGAAGTTTATCTCTGAAGCAAGTTTTGAAGACCAAATCAGTACAATAATGACAAACTCACTGTGATTGACCAGCATGTGTATTCTTGTTACACTAGACCTTATATCCCTCCGTCCAAAATGATCTTCTCATTCGCCATTTCTCATTGTCCCAAAAAGTTCTTCCTATTTCTACTATTTGGATTAAAAGTGCATAAACAAAACATGGACGGCGAAGCAAGTGTCCATATTCTTAGAAAGTTTCAATAGTCAAATGGGAAGATCATTTTGGTACGGAGGGAGTAATTCAGTTGACAATAAGGACTCAACAAAAGATCAGGGAAAAGAGAGAGAGAGAGAGAGACTAGCAGATTCACAATGCATCTAAATCTCATACCTGAGAAACAATAACCCACTTTCCAGCAATCCACTCCTGATGTGGCCTTAACTCAGAATGACTAAGCTCTATTTCCTCACTGGTGCCCTTAAAGTAAACAGTGTATTTCTGGTCGTCGAGAACTTTGGAAATGATACCAACCCACCACCCATCATTGACTAGAGCATCAACTTCTTCAAGTCTACGGAAACGCCTATCTACTAAAGCTTCAGGTGGAGTTGGTCTTATGTGAAGATTATCAGCCACTTCTTTCAAATTCTCTGTATCATCATCATTTCTCAGGCTCGCATACTCAATATAGTACTGCCCATCTTTCAGGCGATCGACAACAGTTGCAGCAAACCAAGCACCTTGGAATCCTTCTTCATCACTACTAACTTCTACAGGTGTCCCTTTTCCAAACATGTCATCCGCCATCTCTTCGCTAGGCTTCACATCTGTCGAAATAGGCACCTGCAATCGCGCAAATTTAGAATATACATAAATACATAATACACACACAAAGACACACTTGGTAAGAAAGATAAAGGGGAAGCACTTATTGTCGTAACAAGACATACAAATGTTATTCTTGCCATATTACTCTAGGAAAAGTGTACTGCAAGCATGTAGCAATAAGCATGCCCTTCCGTACCTCTATGCGCGTTGCAGTAAATGACTCCTATCATTACGCTGCTACAATCTCGAAACAGAATGAAAATAATGTAAGAGCTCAGTTATGTTTTACCACTTAGACTCAGTTATGTTTTACCACTTAGAGAACACTTCAATCATGTTGATGACCACTATCTGTTAGAAAGTGTATTTAGACGGTTAAAGTGCTTGTAACAAGCTGTTAGTAGCACTAACAGGCGTCATGATTTTATCAACCCGACAACTTTAAATTTGCAACCTGATCCAGGCTTCTACCTTGTCAATGGTGGAGGGGTTCCATGCAATCAGAATTGACAGCCAATATGCTGGGAATTATAAAATAAGTGAATAGTGTGATATGGACTTATGCATTCAATAATTGACTAGCTTGAAGGTACTCCATAGTAGTGGGACTTGTAGGCCTACCAAATACACGAGATTTCATTTTCAGTTATTTTCTTCTTTTTTCCAAAACCGAGGCAAACTTTCGATGTGGATAGACACAGATGAACTGATCATCCGAACTCAATTCAAACACGATAAACTATTAAGTTAGCTGATTATATTGGGATTTGCTCATATCCGATGTGTTAATGACCGATCAGAAAAACCTGCTATTCACTTCAGTGCAATGTACTGCATATGTTGTAAACCTTGTATTTCCACTTTGCATGCCCTAGGCCTTTTTTCTATTTTCCCTTTTCGGGTGTTTAGCAAATCTCCGACTCTGGAATTAAAGATGAACCATGAAATAAATAGATTCATTCTGAGTTTGTTTGATCAACATCCTAGTCACGATCATTCCAATTACCCACAAGCTTCTTTCAAGATCGAATGTAGTTCCGCTCTTGACTCCTGGTCTACACTCACATGTCTAACCAATTATCATTTAACCAGATTCATCCTTTTAAAAATCTACTAAGATTAGTAACGGAAAGTACATCTTCACTCATCCTTTGTTTTGCCACATGCTTCTTTGGTTTGTTTGATCAGATTGGAAATTTTGCTGGATAATCCATAAGGTAAGGATTTGGACATGACTTGATCAATAATTTAAAATTAGACACATGTAATTAACAGATCTAGATAAATTTGCCGAGCAGATTCAAATACACCAATTACCGATGCATATCCAATTCCATTGATAGGCCTAGGACAGAGAAAAGCATCCTGGACTATTGGAGATATTTTGGCTATATTGGAGAGATGGTGGGGTTGATCAGCAAGAAATGAGAATACTCTTGATCCAAAATGCACATAAATTTCAACTTTGATATTGCGCAATCTTTTTGAGGACACCTTCAGCGACAAGAGTGAAACTTAAACATTCTTTATACTTTCCCGGAAGAGAGATTCTCAAAACAATAACCTTGAAGCCATGATGAGGTAGTCCATACGGCATGTCCTCCATTGAGATGGTTTTTTCTCTTTCTCAAGAGACATAACAATCACTTTTTTTTTGGTAAATGCACAAGTATTTCCCCACCTATTTCTTCTTTTAACTCTATTATTTTCGTACATCTTTTCTTTCACGATGACATACAAAGATTCATGTTAGCCGACCCCAAATTATTTTGGGAATAAAGCTTAGTTGTTGTTGTTGTAATTGTGCAAGTATGACATTAGCAGTTGCAGAAAAAGCACCTCTTGGAAGTAGAGTTAAGATCACGGATAATCTAAGCAACGTGACATACACCAGCTATGACCGACATAAGGACAGTATTAAGCCAACAATTAAGTATTTGTCATTTGCATAAAGGTGACTGTTACCACTTTGGTCATGAGCAGGAAGAGAATGAATAATAATGTTCAACTATTAGTTTATTGCAAGTCAAACAACTGTTTGAACATTAAGTCTTTCTCAATAGCCACTCAGGTTGGTGACTGATTAGTGATAATATGTGATTTTGATAAAGCTACCCGCAGTGCCGAAGCCAGGATTTTTCGGGAAGAGGGTCAAGGATGTTAGTGGAATAAGTATTACAGTTGAGGCTACAAATTTAGTATACAAGGGGGTCAAAATAATAATTTAGTGCATTTTTTTCTCAAAACTAAGGGGGTCAAAATGAGTAAATTCATCATTTTTAGAAGTAAAATGTCAATTTTTAAAATTTTGAAGGTACTAAAATTGACACGTTCGAAAATTCAAGAGGGTCGACCAACCCCCTTGGCTTAGCCTTAGCTTCGCCAGTGGCTGCCCGAGACCAAGCGGTGTGGAGTTGGTGAATTATAGACCGATTTCACGATGGACAAAGAAGAAGACATAGAACATTAGGGGTAACAAATTGAAAAAGAGACAGGGAAGAACATGAAGCTACATTGCCAGTGGCAAAGCCATGCAAAGGGGATTTGGGGTGGGGATCATTTGACCCCCCTTTACTTTTGGAAAATGTCATTTTAGTGCTTTCAAATTTATAAAAGGTACATAAAAATACTATTTATGTCAATTTTGACCCTCTTAACCCGTGGTAAAATTTGTATTAATGTATCATTTCCCCTCCCCCTTTAATCAAATATCTATATGAAAATTATAATTTTTATTTCCTATGCAATCTAACCCCTCTTTGAAAAACGTATGCCTTTGCGATTGTGCAGTGCAGATTGAAAACATAGGAAGAATGTAAGTAGGGTAACACTGTTCAAGGGTGCAAGTTGTTTCACTGAGATATGGGGTCTTTTATGTAACTTGAAAGCTGAACAATTTCTAAGAGATCCTTAGGGAGTGCTCCAATAGCAAAAGGTAGCAAGAGCCTTAAGGAAAATGAAAAATGATGCTCCAGAAACCCTACTAAACAAATAAGTTAATAACTTAACATAAGAATGCCCCGAGATTATCAACAAACAAATCAAAACATAGAAAAAACGCAACTTCTGCCTCGCAGCAAGAGGACAAACACACACACACACATAGGACATTCCCCAGAATAAGAAGATATCTTCAAATTCATATGTTCAATGATTAGATTATGTTGAACTACTTAAGAAACTTCCTTCAAAAAAATTACTGTACTACAAAATAAGAAACAGTAAAATTCAACTATTTCAATATCAACGAAACATTTCTCATTAACCACACGATAAATTTCTAAAATTAACAGTATGTATACCTGTTCTCCTTCAAATGGAGGGGTCCAATGACCATCGACCCATTCTCGATGAGACCTAAGCTCCAAATTCCCAAAATCCAACTGCTCCCTATTACCCCGGAAGAAAACAGAGTACCTATCTTCCGGAAGCACTTCCGTGATCACCCCTTCCCACCACCCGTCGTTGTAGTAGGCGTCCACCTCTTCGCTAAACTTAAAAGTCCGGCTAGTTTCCAGAGGCGGAGGCGGCCTCAACTGAACGACGTCGAGCGTCTCCCGGAGCGGCTTGGTACCGGCGTTGTCGGCCATTAGGGTTTTGTACTCGACCAGTACTTTTTTGCTGGAATTGGGGGGGCGGATAACGGTGCCGGCGTACCAGGAACCGCGGAATCCGTTGTCATTGCTGCTGATTTCAACCTCCGCGCCGATTTGGAAATGGGCGTTGAGGGCGGAAGACATAATTTGAGTGGTTAGGGTTTACGGCGGTGGAAGTTTTGGAAAATTGAAGGCAAAATGGGAAAGTGACTGGAGGGAGGAAATTGGCGGGAGATATTAATGAGTAGTAGAATACTATTTGGTGGTTACATTTATTACTTCAGCTAAGGCGGAGCGGAGTATCAGTATGACCCACCTCGATGTCGGCTCTTCGGGTTTTGACTCTATCTATTAGACCATCTCCAACCCACTTCAAATCCCTCTTCATTTCTTCAAATTTCCCACTATTCACCTCTCCAACCCACTTCAATTCCTTCTTCAAATTTGAAGAACATGAATAGTGTTACTTCAAATTTGAAGTAACACTATTCATGTTTTTCAATTTTGAAGAAAATGTTTCAAAGTTGCAATTTGGTCCCTAAAACTTTAAAAGTTACATATTTTGTGAATTATGTAATTAAAAAATTATCATTGTGTAATCCGAAATTATTTTTATTTTTAATTTTTATTTTAAATTATTTTTAGTCTATGTTGTAATTGTGTAGAACAAGAAAAAAACATAAATATTAATTAAACAGCAACACCATATATATTAAAATTTATATAAAACACATAAATTAAAAACATATTACAATAATAATTAAAAAAGACAGAATATTAAAACAAAATTGACATTCTATCATATAAAATAGGGGGTTCAATATACAAAATTGACTAAAGTTTGTGTAGTGTTTGTGAAATTAAATGAGTATGGGAATGATGATGTGGAAGATAAAGATGCTTGGTATATTCTTTTTGAAGTCAAAATTGAAGATATAGGTTGGAGTTGAAAAAAAAATTGGCAAGAATTGAAGCAAAAAATGAAGAAATGAAGCAAAATTTGAAGTAATGGGTTGGAGATGCTCTTAGCGTACGTATTACCCGTCTCATGACGGATCATTTTTTACCCATTACCCACATTGTACCCATTACCCACACGAAAAAAAAATCTCGCATTTTTTGGTTTGTCAAAAGTAATACTTACTATTTACACAGTGTTTCCTCATTTTCTGTGAGAATAGTTAATGCAAAGGTTGACTTCTTTTGGTGTTTTGAGCCGTACTTTCCCTTTTTCAGTAAAGCATTTATTACCTTGTAGGAAAAGATGATATGGAAACTAGTACTATTATTTGATTTGAAAATATTAAAATGAATATTAGTTTGACTATGAAAAAATGTGTCATCAAACAATTTACAAAAAATTGACTTTGTATAGACAAAGTTATACCCAGTTTCTTTGACAACAAATTATATATAGCTCATATTTTTCTTTAGATTTTGAAGTTAACCCCTTCACCTTTCAAAGCATAATTTTTTTGACATATTAAAATTGCAAAAGAGAACAGTTATATTTTAAAATGGAAAGATGGAGAGAAGATCATTCAGAATCAAGTGATAAGGTTCAAGTTAACTTAATATTTTTTTTCTCAAAATATCTTAATTTCAATTGACAAAGAGTCAAGTGAGAACACACATACCCGTCTCATCCATGAGACAGGTCATTTCGACTCAAAATCCAACCCATGACCCGGCCATTGAACCGGCTCCATGACCCAAGGGGCAACCCATGCCACGTGGCAACTTCTTATAGGCCAAATTTTTTATTTTATTTTTGCTCCAGGACTCAAGGGCGACCCTGCCACGTGGCAGCCTCTCATAGGCCAAAAAAAAAATTGGTTTTTTTTTTTTTTTGGTTTTTTCGGTTTGTCAAAATTAATAGTTACTATAACATAATGTAATGACTGTATACATATAAAGTAACAGTTTGTATACATAAAAGTAATACATATATATAGAAAAGTAACATTGTTTTTTTTATGTTTTCATCGTTTGCCAAAAGTAATACTTATTACAACTAAAATGTAACGAACGTGTTACTTATATGTAATAATGTTTATACATAATTGTAACACATATGTATAGAAAAAGTAATAATTCAACCATTTACATTTTTAGAGCTAAAAACACTTGATTAGTGTTACATGTAAAAGTATTACATTATATATAGAAATATGTTATAATTTCATTTATTAAAGTGTTACATTTACTTGTACAAACAATTACATTCATATATATGAGTTGTTACTTTTCAAAAAATTAAATTAAAATACACAATATTTTACATTTTTGCAAAAGCATTATTACATTTCAGTATAAATGATAATTACATTTAGATATTGCTTGGGTTACATGTAATTTACATTTGAAAAAATGGGTAAAACGAGCTTTTGTTTTTGTAAAACAGGTGTTACGTTTACTTATGAACAATATTACTTTATATGTATTCAGTCATTACATTAAGTTATGGTAACTATTACTTTTGGTCAACGACGGAAAAGCCGAAAAAATAATATAAAAACTCAAAAAAAAAAAAAAAAAAAAAAAAAAAACTTTGGAGCTATGGGAGGCTGCCACGTGGCGGGTTCGGCCCATGGGTCATGGGGCGACCCGTTTCATGCATGAGACTGATCCCCTTGTTCTCATGGGAGACCACCTCATTTCACTTTTACTCTTACATGATTAAAAAAAAAGTACTCTTACATGTTTTCAAATGTGTTTATTTTTAGGAGGATATAAATGATAACGAAGATGGAGCTGGATCATATGCCTACAACACATGTGGATTTGAGAGCGATCAGGTACACTAATATTTACTCCCTTTGTCCAAGAAAATAGTCTCGTTTTGATTTTTTATGGTAAAAAAATGAACTTTGACGAACCGCCCGATTTAATCATTTAGTGAAATTCTAAAATTTGTAATTGATAAATCATTAAGTGATTTATCAACAACAATTTTTAGAAATTTATTGTTGTCATTAAATTGACACTAATGTTTGGTTAAAGTTCATTTTTTATTGACTATAAAAAATAAAAATGAGACTATTTTTCTAGAACAGAAGGAGAGTATGTCATTCAATGTATTGTATTTGAGCAAAATAAATGTGATTGTAACTGTTTTTTTTACTGTTTTTTTTTTTTTTTTTGTAATTAAATTTGTTATCTTAAAAGTATTGCTATTGGCTTTAAGAAATCGTTACTTTTTTCATTAAAAAAATGATTGTTATAAACTCCTTTCTTCACTTTCCCATCCAATTTTCCTTAAAAAAAAAAAAAAAAAAGAATCCCCATTGCTAGAAAACCCCACGCTACTATTCTAAAAACAAAATCTTTTTCCTGGATAAAAATTACTCAGAAAATTGGGTTACTGTTAAAAATCTCAATTTTGTAAAGGAATTTTAATTTGAAAGGTGAATGTAAAACTATTGCATAGAGAGATATTACCATTGTTAACTGAACTAACCTTTCTCCATTTCTCTATGTGGCTTGCGATTGTCCTCATACTTTGATTAGCTCCCAACATTCGAACGCATGTATTTTTTAATATAATGTATGTTTACTTAAAAATGTGTTCTTAAAAATGTGGAGAGTTAGCATGCTAAGTTGAAAAGATACTTGGAGTCCTCAAATTCAAATTTCGAAAGATAATTGGCTTATATTCACCAAGTCATTCAGTCACAAGTTACATCTATAAACGCAAGCCTTGAACAAAGCAAAATTTTAGTTCGACATCGGTTCAGCACACCAGTGTTTCGAGAATTGTGTGGTTTCGTTTCAATTTTATGCCCTTGAAATAATATTGAATGAATTTGAGAGATCTAAAGATAATAAAATTTACTCTGGAAATTGTGGATGTCAGTTGCGTACAAGTCATGGGCTGCCATGTGCACATGAACAGGTGATATATTTCAATAAAGGTCGTCCTATCCCTCTTGATTCAATTGATATGTTTTGGAGGAAGCTTGACTTATTACCGTGCACACCTGTGGGAGATGATGAGTTTGGTTGTGAAATTGAGGTACAAATGTTTAATGCACAGTTAAAAAAACAGACAAGATCTCGTAAATTTAGTTTTCTTAGAAAGTTGAGGGAGACAATCGCGCCATCAACAACATCGGTTCGTGAGCCAGCTTTTCACGCTACAACTCGTGGGCATCCTTCCTTAAAGGATAAACTTTTCAGAAAAATCCGTGTTGATCCGCCAGTGCGAGCACAGAAACCAGCTCCAAAACCAACTCAGAAAACAGAAAAACCAACTCGGAAACAGGATCAGATTCCAGCTCAGCCAACACAAAAACCGAGTAGACATAGTTGTTCTTCCGCAAGGTTTGTTGATGTTAATGAATCTCAGTTTCCGGAACCAGCACGACACAGATACTCTACGGGCCAACAATACTCTTTTCATCCATACATTCATCAATTTCCGGCTATACTTCATCCTTACATTATGCAGGTACACGATGTAATGAATGATTTACTCTACGGGCTTACAATACTCTTTTCATCCATACATTCATCAATTTCCGGCTATACTTCATCCTTATATTATGCAGGTACACGATGTAATGAATGATGGAAACTGTGGATTTCGAGCAATAGCTGTTTGTCTTGGCCTTTCCGAAGATGCATGGCCCACTATCCGACATAATTTGATAGAAGAGTTGGTCACGTATGAAGCAGAATATGTCGAGATGTTTGGCAGTGGAGGATGGTTAAATGTTTATAATTCGTTGAATTTCTTTGAGATTGGTAGATGTGCACTTCATGAGCATTGGATGAGTATGCCTGAAATGGGTGTCCTTATTGCTTCAAATTACAATGTGATATTACATGTTCTAAGCATTCAAGGCAGCATGACGCACTTACCGCTTCGATCTTGTCCGCCCCCATGGTATCAACATGTTGCTATTGCAATCGGACACGTTAATAATAATCATTACGTCCAATTAACAATGACAGGAGGGTACCCAATGCCCACTCTCATGCCACAGTGGGTTCATTGCAAATATAATTGTGCAGCTGGATGGGCTACTCCATACTTAAATCGGATTAACAATTATCAGCAGTATTTACGATCTAATTATAGTGCTGAGTTTATTGCATTGGATTGACTCATGATATGAAATGAATTAACTTATTTTCATTTTGAATGTTTTGTTAGATAATTTTTTAAATTTTCTTTAATTTTTAATATTAGAATAATCTTAGTTTTAAATAAATATATATTTATTATAAATTGCATAGTCTGCCTAGTTACTAATAGGGTCCAAAGCTCAAGCATTTGAAAAAAGTGGTTGGAAAAATCTTAAAACTACAAGTATTTTGGGACGGATGGAGTAGTAAACTAAAAAGAATAAAAAGTCAAACGGCGGAGGGAGTTGTAGCAACGAAAATAGGGACAAAAAATTGTCAGATTAGGCTAGATTAGTATGTTTCATTCATTGGTTTGGTTCAAAGTTCATATATCAAAAAATTAATTATGAGAGGTATTTGCTATTCTCGAGGTTTTTTACACACAAAAAAGTGTGTAAATAGTAGAACCCATGGGAAAGTGACTGGAGAGAGAGAGAGGAAATTGGCGGGAGATATTAATGAGTAGAATACTACGTAGTATTTGGTGGTTACATTTATTACTTCAGCTAATGCGGAGCGGAGTATCAGTATGACCCACCTCGATGTCGGCTCTTCGGGTTTTGACTCTATCTATTAGCGTACATATTACCCGTCTCATGATGACGGATCATTTTTTACCCATTACCCACATTTTACCCATTACCCACAGAAAAAAAAAAACTCGCATTTTTGGGTTTGTCAAAAGTAATACTTACTATAACTAAATGTAACAAACATGTTATTTAAATGTAACAGTTTGCATACATAAAAGTAATATATATATATACAAAAAAATAACAGTGTTTTTTTATGTTTTCTTCGTTTGCTAAAAGTAATACTTATTACAACTAAAATGTAACGAACGTGTTATTTATACTCTCTCCGTTTCATGTGAATTGAGACAAAAAAAAAAAGGCACAATAATTAAGAGAAAGAAGTGAATGTGTGGTGAAAAATGAAGAGAGATAATGAGTGAGGTAAATAGTAGTTGGATAAAATGAGTGGTAGAAAATGAAGAGAGATAATTAGTGGGGTTAAATGGGTGGGTTGGGTGAATATAAAATATTAAAAAGTTTGCCATTTTGGGCAGTCTCAATTGAGGTGAAACGAACGAAAAGGAAAATAAGTCTCAATTCACATGAAACGGAGGGAGTATGTAACAGTGTTTATACATAATTGTAACACATATGTATAGAAAATTAATAATTCAACCATTTACACTTTAGAACTAAAAACACTTGTGTTAGTAACATTGTAAAAATAAGAAAGTAACAATTTTTATAAACGAATGTTATATTTTACTTGTATAGTAACATTGTAAAATAGTTACGTTTACTTGTATAATAGTATATCAATATGTTTTCAAATAATAAGTTACAATGGGTTCAATTTATCATGATACATGTAAAAGTATTACATTATCCATAGAAATCTGTTACAATTTCATTTACTAAAGTGTTACATTTACTTGTACAAATAATTACATTCATGTATATAAGTTGTTATTTTTCAAAATGTTACTTTCTTTTAAAAAATAAAATCAAAATGTTAAAAATTAAAAATATTTTGGAAAAACACTATTACATTTCAGACTCAGTATAACGATAATTACATTTAGTTATTGTTGTATTACAGTTGAAAGATGAGTAAAATGAGCTATTTTTTTTTTGTAAAACTGGTGTTACGTTTACTTATAAACAATGTTACTTTATAAGTAACACAATTGTTACATTTAGTTATTACTAAGTATTACTTTTGGCTAACGAAAAAAACAGTAAAAAATATATAAAAACTAAAAAACGGAGAAAAATAAACGATTTTTTTCTGGGGAAAAAAATTGGGCCAATGGGTCGCTGTGGCAGATTTTGAGTGGAGCATGGGTTGGGATTCTTCCCTTCGCGGAGAATGTTTTACACGGGTCATGTGTCGACCCGTCTCTTCTATGAGACGGGTCTAGGTGTTCTCACAAGAGACCATCTCTTTGGTGACAGTGCACTCCCCCGCCACGGACGGCAGAGTTTTTCTTTTTCGTTTTCTTTTTCTTTTTCTTTTTCGTTTTCTTTGTTTCTTATTACTACTAGTACTTATTAAAAATTAAATAAACTACAATTTGACAATGGTATTAATTGTGATCATACTTTTAGATGCAAGTATAATCTTTCTACATAATAGTTTAATACTAAATGTAACATAAATAACTTTCTTTTAAAAGTTTGGTACCAACTCAGGAACTTTTCATCATATTGATCAATTGCCTAGTCGATTAGAGAATCCTGATACAATCTAGTTAGTCTATACAATCTAGGCACACAAACTACCACCTTATGCAACCAATAGGTTGCGCCAGATACCACAAAACCAAGAGGTCTTTGGTGTAACCTAAATAACTAAAGATAAGAAAGGCAAAATAATAAAGATAAGAAAGGCAAATATAGCACCAAAGTCGAGTTATTTTTTAATATATAACAATCACCAACGACTAAAATAGCATTCTTTTTAATAAAGTCCATCATTTTTAGAAATGCAAGGGCAATGCTAGGGGTACAAAATAATGGATACAAAGTGAGGTGTCGATATTTTATTGGTTGCATCGATTGTGGACCCGACACACTCTAATAAAAAACACCAATAAAATTTTGACACCTCATTTTGTAAGCCACATTTTGCGAGTTAAGATTAACTGGAGAATATAAGAGTCCACCTTATTCATCTAGGCTCGATTAGGATGGCCGATGGCTATGTGCTTTGCAAGCTCCAGCATCCAAGAAGACAGATTCATCAGGCTTAAATAGCATATTCACTATTCCTGCACACCCAGATATGTCCTGTTGGGTCTGATGCTAAGCATGGCTACAAGCACACAGAAGTGAACTGCCATAAACACCACAACTGACCATTTCATCAAACAGTTGGACTGCCTCTTTTCCATAGTCATATCTTTCCGGGACGGAAGAATAGCCTAACGGTTCCATGGGATATGTACACCGCCATGACAAGATAAGTGCAACAATCTTTAAAAAACAGGGAAAAGGAAGATAAAATAACACACATATTTTATGATGTAGTACTGTACAATACATAAACGGAGCCGTAATCTAATACAGAGGCTCAACAAAAATTCAGTTATTCGTAAATGCAACCGCGATCAACTTGTTTGATTAATCGGGTCTGACAAAAATACAACAACAATCATATACTTACTACCTGTGTAAAAGAGTGAAACAAATAAATCACTCTCATTTCACATCTAACCTAATAAACACGTCCAATTCTTCTTCAGAAATATTACCCTTTCCTTACACTAGTATGCTGTACAGTTCCCAAAGGTTCATTATTTTTTAAATCTTTTTATGCTTGTTTTTATTAAACAAGGATTTGGGACTTGGCAGCACGACGGGAACATTTTTTACGCCCAGATTTATTAAGTGCACACACACAGTTCTCGAGAAGATCATAATCTTCCTCCCAAAACAAGAGTGCTGCCTTTTCTGGTTTTTCCAATAGCATTTTTGATGTTAAATACCCAGCAATAGTCCATGTTTGGTGGAGCCGGGATTGCTTTCCTATGAACTTACCGTTCTTGGTGTCGTAATATTCAGGCCACCTATCTACTGGAAGCCTTCTTTCAGCTAAAGCAACTGCCTTCCTCGCTAATTCTGGTCTCCCCATCTTAATGCATGCCAGTGTAAACTGAAGAAGAAAACAAAGTGAGTTTCTAAGAAACAATAAAGGCCAAACTCCACTTTCATTCATTGTACTTTCAAGGGTGTTTCACTTTTACCATTAGACTCTTTCTTCAATGCTACTGTAGTTGTAAAATATATCATCTTGACCCTAACTTTGGGGCTTGAGGCACGGAATGGTCACGGATTTAGGGTTAAAAAGGTATATTTTCCGTACTACAATGGTTTTTCTTTCTTTTAAGAAAATTGTAAGTATAAAGTGAAACACCCTTGAAAGGATGGTAAATGAGAACGAAGTTTGCCCCATACTAAAAAACCAATAAACAGAGAGCACATAGAAAAGTCAACGACTCAACGGTAAGCAAAAATGCCTTTGGTACAAAATAATCCGTATACGTTCTTCATAAGGAAAACTAAGCCAACAATATTATAGGACCACCAAAATTTAACATTATTGTAACTTGTACGAAAAACCCAGCAGCTACAAAAATCGAATGGACCATGAAATGAAAAAATCAAGTATCTTGCAAAGATTTACCTGCCATAAAAGTGTTGGCCATGATCCACCATTGTGATATGACCAAGGCCTGCAGGTCAATCATATAAACCCATCAACACTCGTGTAAAGAACGATGTCATCACTTCAAAACACACACACACACGCAAACAGAGAGAGAGAGAGAGAGAGAGAGAGAGCTAAGAAGCTCACGTATTCTTTGGATCACTGCCAGTGATGATGCGCCACTCTTCGAACTCCAATGCAGGGTAGCATATCTTGAGAGGCATACTCCCCACTAGATCATCCCACTTAGTTTCTATCAAATTTAAAACAGAATCGTTTTGCTTTGGTGTACCCAAAGATGAAACTATTGACCATAGATTTCCAAGAGTGAAGAACCTGAAATCCATGTGAGCAGGCTGGAGGTTCCCAATCATATAACCCCCTTCCTCAGGAATCCAATCCATTAACCAATTAGAAACTTGTTCAGGGTAGATGTTAAACTTGTTGGTCGCGTCTGTAGAATATTCCTCGGTTTTATATCGGTAAATCTCATTAACTTTTTTCATATCTAACCAGTAATATTCTCGGATGTGAAAAGATAATGCACTGAGCCTATTGTTGATCGCCCTCACCAGATTCTTTGACCCTTCATCTAATGTAATCATCTCGCGAGAGCACCGTAGGGCTGAGTAGAACAAGGCCTGCCAAATAAAGTCATACACTGCAGTTACAAGATAACATACCTAAACTAGTACTCCCTCCATCCCGGAATGATAGTCCCATTTGGTTTTTTGATGGTCAACACAAGTGAACTTTGACCAAATATTACTGTCAATCTAATTATCCATTCTTAAAAGTTGTTAATGATAAATGCTATACATAACAGGATGATGTAAGAGAGAGTTAAGGAGAGTTTAACTCACTTGAATCTCTAAGGGGTGACCATGGATACCCATCCTTCTATCTATCATACAGGAGCCATCAGTGACTAGCAGAGAAGGAAACATATCAAACCCATCTGACAAACATAGGTTCAGAATAAGTCTTATGCCCGTCTGGACATCGACCCTCTCTTGTAATGCATAATCACCAGTAATCTTTACATAAGCTCTTAATAAGATAATCCACCACAACCCTGCATCGAATTTCAAGTACAAATGAAAACCTCAGTACTCATTCACAGAACACAACTCTATTTCCCAAAACGTAGTGATTTTTATCCTCATTAATGTTTCCATTTGCACAAAAAGTAGACACAATAAATGGGTAAAAAATGAACAACAACGAGTGACATTGCAAACTTCATACTCCCTCAGTCCGGAAATGAATGTCTGAAATTTTCTCTTTGTCAAGAGTAAATTTGAAAATTTTACGGACATTCATTTAGGGACAGAGGTATTTACAAGAAATTACAAATTTATAACGCCGTCTAAAATAAATAGCAGAGTATTCTAACCAGAGTCAACAGGGGCCACACGGCCAATAGCTGATTCCCCAAAATCTGGGTCTAAAACTTCCTCAACCTTGCACTCATCTAAAGGAACAATTCTCACTTTGAAACTTGCAGGCATCAATCCCTGCCCCGGACTGTAGCAGTCTACTGTTTTCTCCCAGCTCTTTACAACAAAACAAAGAAGATTTCATAAGTGTCCGGAAAAATGAACAAGTTTATAGACGCCAAAAGCATTTTACATAATGCAGATGTTCAATTAAAATCTAACAATAAACGCTGGATAAGGATCTATTTTGGTATAAACTTACAGATAGTGGCTGTCATACCATTTAACTAGGGGGAATAACAAGCTTATCAAACACAAAAGTACTTTCTTTGGTTGCATGGAAGATAATCCGCATCAAAATTCATGAAATGAATCCTCTCAATTGCCTTAAAAAGCAGACCGACCAATTAATTAGATGGTCAACATGATTGTGAACTGGTAAAGATTATTCCAGTAGAACAATAAGCAATCGAACTTCAAAAGCATGTTACAATTTACTTCCCCACTACAATACCAGAATAACAAATGACTGAAGATGGAAATTAATAAAATAGTTCGAAAATCTATCAATTCTCTACATTACCCCTCAAAACGTTTAAAGTCAAACAAGGTGGTAATATTTGAATTCAAACTAGATGGGGGGATGAAGGTTATTTAGTCAACTTGTTGTGAGAAAGATCCCTTAAAAAGGAAATGTTACATTTCTATCTCATGGCCCTAAAGGGAAGAATACATACCTCATCAACTGGGATGCACGTCGGACGTTGTACCATCTCAATTTACGTTCAAATAAAGGCATGGCCAAACTGCCGAAAGTGCAACATAGGAGCAAATTCACAAAAACAGTTATTGAAGTTTATATTTCCATACTTCTTTCAAAAAAAAAAAAAGTTTATTTCCATACTTAGGCAAAGAAAGGAAGGAAACATTGATGTATTACATTTCATTGTTATCATAGCATTTCCAAAAGATATGATTTTTATTCCCAAACCAACAAAAATGCCAAATTAAGCATGCTGTAGTTTTAACTATGAATGCACACGCACATGCACATAGAAACAGAACCTATGAAAAATACTACTCCCTCCGTCTCAAAAGAATGTTCAAATTTACTCATGATCAAGACCAAATCTGGACATTCATTTTGGGACAGAGGCAAGATGCTACATCAACATAACATAAAACAATCAGAATCTACCTGCAACTGCAGGGTATGAAGGAGGAAATTTCTCACAATCTCTCCGTCCCCCTTAAGCAAGAATGCCAACGCGGAAGGAACAAAATCACGTATAAACACCTGATCATAATTAAGTGGTTGCTTATCACTAGGGTCATTTGCAGCCAAAGTCCCCACCGGGCTCCCACAATATGTCACAATAGCATCCTGCAACAATTTCCACGCCTCCCTTTCAGCAGCAGACTCCTCCCTACCGGCACTCACAGCCTCATTCAATCCCTCAGAATTATGATCAAGTACACCTTCATCAACCCCAACCCGAATTCTAGTTTGATCTTCCCCATCTAACTGACCATCTCTATCAATACTTTCATCCCTATCTATCCTCTCCACAACCAATGGATTCACATTTGCACCACCCTGAACGTATATACGCTCGAAATTCTTGTCATTCACACGGGTTTCGACAGAAGTTGAATAATTGACAGCGGATCGATGACAGACGGTGGTGGGGAAAACCCTAGCTTGGCCCCAACTTGAATTGAGGGTGGAAAATGGGTTATGGGTATGATCAATTACGGATCGAAATCCGAAAAATCGAGGTGGGTAAGTGTGAATTGGACGAGCCTGGTTGTGGGTATGATGAAATTTCAAGGGATTGAAGGAGGGGGGAAAGCATCGGCTTTGAATCAAACCACGACAAGAGATTCTCATGCTTAACAAATTGATAGTGTTCATCATAATTAGAACAGGTAAATAAGAAAATCGATTAAATTGAATAAAATTGAATGTATATATGTGTATAAATGTTGGGAAAAAATT
This sequence comes from Campanula takesimana, assembly GCA_026119855.1. Classification (NCBI taxonomy): domain Eukaryota; kingdom Viridiplantae; phylum Streptophyta; class Magnoliopsida; order Asterales; family Campanulaceae; genus Campanula; species Campanula takesimana. The sequence goes on along the minus strand of JAOWBW010001284.1, from coordinate 169,222 downwards.
AAAGAAAATTTTGAGGGGGAAGGGCAGAGAGAGAAAAGGGGGGGGGGGGGATTGATTGGGTGTTGTCTGAAGAAGATGATGAGATTTGTGGAGAGGACAAAAGACGGTTGGGGACGGAGGGAGAGATGGTTTGCGGTTGATTGGATATTGGCGGCGGGGGAAGTTTTTGTCTTGGGAGAGAAGAGATGAGAAGAGAAGAATCCCAAAAAACAATCTTTTTGGATTTGTTGGTTGATGAAATTAAATTTGGATAAGGTTTGTTCTCTCCTTTTATGGTAACTTTGCACATGTCAGTTTACCATTTTTTTTTCCTTATGTGGGTCTCATTGAAAATACTCGCTCCGTTTAAGGTAAGTTGCAACAATTTGATTTTTTATAGTCAACATACATTAACTTTGACCAAGCATTGGTGTCAAACTAATGATCACAATCAAATTTTAAAAACTGTTATTGATAAATCACTTAATGATTTGTCAATAACATTTTTTTAGAATTTCATTACAATGATTATATCGACATCAATGTTTGGTCAAAGTTCAATTATGTTGACAAAAAAAAGTCAAATTGTTGCAACTTACCTGGAACAGAGGGAGTATAATTTATCTCAATTATTCATCTCATAAAAATGATTTTTGGTACCCAAAAGAGTAGCTCAGTGGTAAAGTTAAGCCTCACCCTCGGTGAGTGCTAGGGTTTGATCCCGCCTCCTGGTAAAAAAAAAAAAAAAAATGATTTTTGAAATAAAGTCAAATATTACCAGTTGAAAGTAGCAAAAATTTGGAAAGGTAAAGTGTTGAACATTCTTTATTTATTCTTTCACTCATTATCAAGAGAGGCGGGATTGATTAGATACAATTGTTCGTTCAGTATGGTCTCAATAAAATCTTAGTAATTTACGAAGGACGGTGACACTATTTATAAATTTGTTCTTCACATTGCTCGTTTGAGTCCTCTCTTTATTAGCAACCCTGATGTATGACATATTTCTTCTTGAGGGCTGCTCGTCTCTTTACTTGCAATCTTAACGTATGAGATGAGCTTCCGGCCTTTATGGAGATCCATCTGAGTTCTTTTTGATATAGGTAAAAAGAGGCTCTTAATGATTCACCTGCTGTATTTTTTTCAATTTCGGTAATTGGATCTGATCAAGGGTCGAAACTCAAAGACAAGAAAATAACCCAGACATTCTCTATGTTTTACTGAAATAGAATCCTTTACAAGTAGTCTCATTATGTAAAGGATTAAATTCATTTTCAACCATCGTACTTTCACCTGACTTTCACTTTAACCATCCTACTTTATTTTTTGCATTAAAATCACTCTACTTTGGAGAACCTCTCATCCAAACCCCAAAATCGCGGATTAGGGCACAGATTAGTGACGGATTAGACACGAATATATATGGTTGCGATGGGAGGTTTTCAAAAATAGAGTGGTTTTCGTGAAAAAAAATAAAGTATAATAGTTAAAGTGAAAGTACAATGGTTGAAAATGAATTAAAACCTTACGTAAATGAGCTTACATGTTTATAATCTACTAACATTTCCACATCGATTAAATTCATCTCTTACAAAAGAAGGTAGTCTTAGATCCCTTCCCGGGCGCTATCTCAAATAACAAAATGAATTTTGGTATCTTCGTACTCCCTGTAACCCAAAATTATCTTATTTGACTAATCAAATTTTTAAAAATATGAACACTTCGCTAGCCATTTTCGTTTATGAACTTTTATACTTAAATTGTAAAAATGAGAAGAACTTTTTTTTGGGACAATGAAAAATGGCAAATGAGAAGATCATTTTGGGTGGGATGGAGGGAGTATTTGTTAACTGAATAATGAAAGAGATTACAGGGCTAAGAAGAGTAATTCAGATTCTATTAAGATGTTTCCATGGAACGAACAACGACAATATTAAGTTTTCTTGTATTCAGCATTTACAAAGTAATCCCCAAATCGTCACGCCAAAATTCTACTAAAACTTTTAAACATATTTCTACAGAAATGTAATGGGATTTAAGATATTCATCAGGTGTAAGACCAGAAAATTTCAGACATCTCCTGTAAGTTTTCTTCCATTCAAACCCCTCTCCATGACAAGTCAAACTACACTAAATGCAGACTGTAATGTAGATGAAAACCGATTTGCAATTGTCTGAGAGGCAAATGCTTGAATCTGTTTCTTTGCATCTGAAAAGAGAACAAAAAAAAAAAAAAAAAAAGGTTCATTAAGTGATGAATTCGAAAATACAAGGAAAAATGCATTTATAAATGTACTCAAAGAGGCACATAAACATGAAAGAAAGGATAATGCAGAATAGAAACATTACGAACATTGTAAGACCACAAGTATAATTTAAAAAAGGCAAATACAGCAAACAAAGATTTGGATAAAAAAAAATTATTTGGTCCCTAAACTCGGGGATTTATTCGTTTGGTCCCTCGTGATGGCTTTCTTTGCCAATATGCCCTTATCATCTATCTGTCCCATCAATTTTCAACTGTTAAGTTTGTATAATATGACTTCAATACCCCCACCCCACCCACCTTCCCTTCAGTTGCATATGATGTGCAACTGAGCATGGTGATTATGAAAGTGTGTTGTTTGTTGATAAGGTTTGCAACCTTTGATGGAGCTAGGATGCCACAATTACACTAAAGGGACGCCTTCATTCGATTGAGCGCACATTTTGACAGATAAAGGCAAAGCACTTATGGTTTGTACTTTAAGCTGGGAAATTGATCGTCTAAGTGAGAATGCTAGGTCGTCTTCTTGTTTTACACATCATATGTAATTGAAGAAGAAGGTAAGCGCATTTAAGTCATTTCCACAAACTTAACGGCTGAACATTCATGTGGAAAGGAAAGCCATTATGAGGGGTCAAATAAATAAAAAGTATTCATGAGGGACCAAACTATACAAAAGTGCCAAGGTTAGGACAAAATTATTGTTTAATCCTATAGGTTTTCAATCACATCCTATAGCAGTTTTAGACTTCATTGTTTTTTTGCCTCAACTGATGTTTTCCCATATGATTGAACCAACAAATATAACTACTCGAAATTATGGTGTTAATCTCTCCCCAAACGTTATAACACATCAGATCCTGAACTACTAAATAAACAAGGCAAAACCCTATTAAGCAACTTCGACCATTACAATAAAGATGATTCTCTACCACCTGGTTTTAGCATAGTGCACTGCTTTTGGCAAAATCAACACAACTAGAGACCTCCCATCAGCAACAACAATTACTGGAATCAGCTCTTCAAATACAACAAGAACCACTACTCTAGCTAGACATTCAAATGGGGAGAGCATTTCACATACTCAAGAGTAAGAGTTGCACCAAAGAAGAAACTGATGTCAACAAGATGTTTCTTTTCAACTCAAACATCTCACAACATCATATTCTATCCAACCCAAAAAAATAATCCCAGATTCCTTTTTGCCTTGGTCTAAAGAAATAATCCCATTTTCATTTAAGGATATAATCTCGAGACAATTTCAAGGATCTACAACCAAGTGAAGCTATAATCTTAAAAAGTTTGAGTTGTCGCATTGGGGGAGTATCATAAAAAGCTATAATGCATACTATCTTCCCTTTAATCACTTCCACATTACATAGAAATGCTAATTTGTGGACCTTGGTGTTATTTATCTTCACCCAGTTAATCTTCAACTCAAAATGTCCCCCTTGGGGGGTAGATATTAAAGGCGAACACCCCATTTGCGCAAGGTGAAAGGCGAGACTAGCAAGCCTCTGCCTCCTTGGGTAGGAGGGGTGGGGTGGGGCAAGGCAAGTCATGGAGCATTTTTCTTCGAATGGGCTCAACACAGCAGGTGAAAGTCAAACGGAGGAGACAGCAACGCCATTGGAATTTGACAAGTTTTGAACTCTTTGGCTATATATTAACCCCATCCAAGTACAATCTTACCCTTGAGAGGAAAATCTCATCTAAAGCCTCACCACAGGCGGATATCACTTGAAACGTGCCCAACAACTGCAATTGCTGGCAAATACATCAAAAGGCTGACCCAATCAGCACAAGCATGCTGCGCAGATTAGTCCCCAGATTTCTGGTTTGAGGAAGTTCGGTCCTCTAGCTCCCAGTAGGAGCAAGTGTAGTCCCCAGGTTTGTTAACTTTGACACAGTTAAGATTTTGCAGTGGTTTGCTTAGGGTTCTTCAGCAGACATTACTTTTTATATTGCGAACCCGCCTTTTCAATTTTTCATTTTTCTCTAATAAAAACCACATTCATATGAACCAGAAATCCACATATGTTTTGTCCAACAAGTGAACGATCCTCATTAGCCTTCTGCTTTTATCAAACAAATTGAGACTTCTATAGAATTAGAAACTTGGACTCTATAATTTGTGATATTGGTATATCATACGGGAACTATATTTCATGTATGCTGAGCATGCTTTGGTAATAGCTACAACAAGTAACATATTCAATTATGTTGCTTGTGCACCTTTTACTAACCCGTCTCTCACCAGTAACTTCTAATATCAGAAGGACCCCCCACCCTCTTCTTTACACCAACAAAACAAAAAAAAAAAAAACTCTCTCCCCCACTTTAAGGTTCTCACTTTCCTTTTTTGTCTATCCCAAATTAAGGTTCTTACTTTACTTTATTACCTAAAATGGACAATGGGACCCACTTGTCATTCTCACAACAAAAACTCCTTACCCACTTTCTCTCTCCTACTTTACTTTTCATACTCACGACATTTACTTTTTCTTAATCCCCGTGCATAGTTAAAGTAGGAATCTTAAATAGGGATGGAGGGAGTAATAATAAATGTAATAGCAATTTGATGAAACTCCTGTATATTCCTAAATAGAACAGCAAAAATGAATATAAGAAATCATATTGCAATAGGTAACAAATCCTGCAATAATGTTGGGGTACCTTTGCGGCATTTTGTAAAGCCAATGATATTTGCAACGCTGAGGGTCAAACAAACTCCAACAACAAGGAGATAATCGGCTTGAAACCGTATAAGAGAGAATATTGCAAAGAAGATCCATGCAACCGCCTAAGACAGAAGAAGAATGTCTCAGAAGTAAACATCAAAGAAAGCAATGTAATTGTTTAAACCTTAAATCTTGAGGTCCGATGCTCATCAACACGGCATTTATCACAAGCGAAGCATTCATATTACTTTCAAGATCTTCGAATCCCTTAAAAAGCTTCAGTTTGGCGGAAAATGGACATGACAGGTATATAAGGGAACAACATTCATTCATTAGAAACATTACTTACAGTTAGGTACAGAGTCCACCAGAATAGCCAGGAATCCTTTTTGTTCATTCGAGCCAATGACTATTGCAAGAAAGAGGAGAAAACAGGAGCGTAAAGACTGAGTACATATATGCCATACACAACACAAACAAAGACAAACACACACACACACACACACAAAGAGAGAGAGAGAGAGAGTCTAATCAATGCAACTACCCACCTCTTGGTCAAGACATTCAAATTTCCACACACTCTCACCATCATCGTTTATTTCATTCCACCACCTTAAACCAACTAAGATACGGCCACTCACATTTTTCACGACCCAAAAATCAAGAGCAGCCAAAAGAACTGTTACCACAAAAATTATGACAAAACTATCAAAGAACAAGGCAGACAATATGTAAAACGCCAAAGCTCCAGCCTGCCAAATTGTAAGAAAAACAAAGGTTATAAAGAGAAATGGAGTTAAAGGGTAAAAAGTATATGAATGGCAACCACATTATACCTTGAAGAACACGTGAAAGAAGCATATTTGTGGGTGGGCATAGTTCTCCGGTGCAGTCTGAGCAGAAAGCAGAAGGTAAGAAGGAGCCTTACAACTCAAAAAATATAAAAATATTAAGAAGTAGCGGTTATTTGTTCAAGAATTGAAATCAAGATAATTTGGCCTTCATAAATGATTTAAGTGATACTACTGTGTCACACCTTTGGCCAAAATAATGCAATTAACACACTCCAAATAAGCAAAAATACAGTCCTATTTTGCAGATACTTCTACTCCTTTGCATTAATAGGAGAATCTTTTATCTATTATCAACTCTGAAATGCACACAAATGAGTTCATCAGAAGCATTAAAATTCCTGCTTCCGTAACAGATCGGAAGAACCAATAATTTTTAGCTTTCTAGACATTCACACACCTTGAAACTCGAGAGGCTAAAACAGTACACGTCCCTTTGCAAAGTTATTGATAGTTTTGTTTATTCAATACAGCTTGGCCAACCTTATGCACCCAATTTATAGCCATGACCAGAAATATGAAAACAAACAGATGATGCCAGAAATGGTTCAAATTACATTATCATACATAGCATACATTACGATCTTGATCAAACCAACTACGTAGCTTATGGCACAACTTACAATGACATCAGAATAAACATGACCAGAACACCAGATCACACCAATGCGTAACTATTGATACAACCGTGTACATTGAATAACGAAACAAGCATTAACATATGATACCGTACATGAACCCTAACCCTGATCAAATTATTCCAAATCAGACAAATTTGGAGTTCAAATTTACATAAATCAGACTGTGATTGAAACGGTAAAATGCGCGTGAACAATAAGATAAGAATAATCGGAGGTGGACGGGAACATACTGGGTTTAGATCCATTCTGAGGGATGAAATTGAGGCAGAAAAATAATTTGGGCGTCAGCTATTTGTCCCCTAATTCTTCTGAAAATGCAAAAATGGGGGGTTTAGATCCACATCATTACAGGACGAAAGAAACTTTTGTTTTTCTCATGATGATGCTATCGAAAACCAGTAATTCCGGAAGAGTCCTTTTGACTTTATAATTTCCCTAGAAAGAACCTTTAAAACTTTTTTTTTTTTTTGTCTACAAAGTCATTCAGTTTAATCTGGACTCGAGCCCCTGAGTTTTCATTTTAAATTCCCCTCCCCTGAGATTTCACTTATGCTATAAAATCCCCACGAATTTAGTGAGGATATTTGTTATCGATTTCAAATATCCTCACTAAATTTTTTATTTTATTTCATTGAAATGTCATCACTATACTATTTTTATTTTTGCAATGTTACGAATCTGTCTAAAATTTTATTAAAATATAGCAAAAGTTAATTATGTGACCTCGTATAACTAACTTTCCATTAATTTTTAAAGAATCTATCTGTCAATGGGGTTAAAAATTCATCATTTGACTATTAAAACCAAACCTAAGTCGTCTAAATTAGACGACTTACGCTTTGTTTGTATTTTTTACTAAAACATAACTTTCATTAGAGGGTATAGTTAGTGGTCATTTACCATCTAGAGTCATCCGTTAAATTTGGGTAAACTTCATTGACAAATTATTAAAAATTTAATGAAAGCTAGTAACTCGAAGTGATGTGACTAACTTTTATTATGTTGTTAACAAAAAAAAATGGAATGAGAGGTGACATTTATAAATTGAAGATAATATGTTAATGACATTTCAAAAAATAAAAGTGAGGACATTTGAAACTAGCGAAAAGTTCATCGTCTAAAATATTAATTTTCACGTGACCTAACAACTATTCATGAAATCTTCAACTAATTTTTCTATCCGTCTTTTATCATTGGGGGAAATTTTCAATCTATTCATCTTGTTCGTTCTGTATTGATTCATCTAATCCGATTTCACATTTATTAATTGTTATTTCACATTTATTAATTGTTATTTTGCAATTAATAAATGTGAAATCAGGTTTTTAATTTTCGTTTTTTAAATCTAGTTTTTAATTATGTTTATCGTTGTTATATTTGTTTTGTTGTTTTTCTCTCCATACTCATATGTGAGAGCCTGTGATTTCCCTTCGTTGGTGAGGGCCTGTGTTTTTCCTCCGTTGGTGAGGGCCTGTGTTTTCCCTCCGTTGTTGAGGGCGTGTGATTCCCCTCCATTAGCGAGGGCTTTGTGTATTGTTTTTGTTGTTTCTATGATCACGGGAAAGTTTGAATCTGACTTAAAGAAGCAGAAGAGGGATAGGGACGCAACACTTCATCAAGATGTTTTTGAAGTCCAGCGTTTTCAATGGCGGAATCTTTCGAAGTCAGGTTTTGTTAAGATCGTTTGTTGCAAAGATGGACTTAGTAGGAATATTCATTTTTCTTTGCAATTTACAAGTTAAAATGCCAATATGTTGCAAATGTAATATCTAGGGCAGCATTTGTAATTGCGAGCCCCACCATTTGAGTCGAATTTTCGAATTGTGTGGATAGTCGACTTCTGAACGTTTGTTATTATCCTTAATAATATGTTTTCTTTTGGTTTCAAAAAAACAACTATTCATGAACGGTGGCATCATCATGATAATAAATCTAATAATTTTAACTATCATTCCCTCAGCCTCATAACGCATTGCAACATTTTATTGGAATACTAAAATAATATAAGTATAAATATAAATATATATAATAAAAGTTACACTGCCGTAACTTCCTTCTCTCCCAATTCTCTCTAACTTCTCCTTCCTCACATCCATTACCAAATTTGTTTCTCTTTGATTCATCCTAATTTCATACGGAGTATTTCTTAATTGTCATTTTGACAATTAAGAAATGTGAAATTAAGATTCTATTTCATATTTGTCTTTTAATTTAGATCTTAGTTTTAGTTTAGGAAATAAAATGGAGAAAATGATGATGGGGTTGCTTTACATATTCAAGACGATAATTTGGTTCACTTTCTCCACAATCAAGGTATGTGATTTTTGGATGATTTTTATGTTATTTTCTCTCCTCGTTGAGAGCAGTGGCGGATTTAAGATTTTTTGACAGCGGGTGCACATTTTACACTACAAAACTTCAAACCAGATTTTACACTACAAAGTGGACTAGTTAAATAAACTTGTAGTAGAAAATGAGAGAGAATAAAAGTACTCCCTCCGTTTCGGTTTAAAATTTTTAGTTTAATTCTGCACGCTTATTAAAAAATTAAGTGAAAAACTGTAACGATCCCAAAATCCGTCTTTATTTATTTTATTTTATATTTTATTTTATATTTTGAGAATTTTTAATTTGAACTTATATGTGCATTTTATGTGTTAGGAATTTTTTTTAGGACTTGCATAAATTAGTTGATTATATGTGTTAATATAATTGTTTTAGTTATAACATTGCTTTGGAGTAAATGGGTGTAGTTAAAACTATAGGGTGTCTTATGGAAATATAAGCATGGGGGTTTAGTTGTAAGAAGTTGAAAGTTGAAGGACCTTAGGAGAATGACTATATATATTAAAATCACTCTTACTCTTTCTTCCTTCTCTGCGCATGAACACACACCAACACATAGTAACTTTCCTAATTTTATCTCCATTGTTGAAGAAGAAAGTAAGTTCCATCTTGTTGATTTTCTTTCTTTTAATTTACTACTCTATTTTCAAATCTAATTATATATAAATGATCAGGGTGTTGAATAGGCCATTTCTAACCGATCAAATAATATTTTCTCGATATTTTTCCGGAAAATAGGTAAGTTACTAATCCCCCTTTAATTGTTAAAATGGTCATGAGTATGTTCTATATGCTATATATGTTGAAAGAATAATGTTTTGAATGTTTTTATATACTTGTAAATTTGGGACAGAGAGAGTAGTAAGAACTTGTTGCATAGCTTGTTATTGTTGGCAATGCTATAGAAGTTGGTGTTAGTATTGTTCTTAGGCTGAGTTTGTAGCCTTTGTGAAAATTGTAAATGTTGAGTGTTACTAATGTTGGTACTTTTGGGTCGATGAAACGAAGGGAGTACAATTTAGTTAAGTTTGGCCTGCCGGGTGATGTGGGCGGCCGCCCAAAAAGGGCGTGCGGCCGCACATCTATCTGAAGGATTTTCTTCTTGGAATAGAGTACTTTGGGCGGCCGCACAGGCTGGTGTGGGCGACCGCCCAGAGTTGCTAGAAGGGTTAAGTTGTTTCTTTTCAAGAGTTTTAAAGTGTAATTGTGGTCTAAGTCTTAGGCGATGTCCTAGAGTACTTAGATGGTAATTGTGAAGCATCAAAGTGATAGTGTTGGTCCTTTGTGATCGAGTTTGAATTGATGTGATCATTTAGATTGATTGTGTGGTGACTTAATGTTAATGTTATGAACTCTATTATGAGAAAGTGTTTGCGTCTCTTTGATGAGCTTGTGTGGTTCCCTACTTTGGAATCATACCCCGTTTGTTGTTAAAGCAAGTTTTCTTTGCTACGGTTGTGTTTAAAGTCCAGCTGATGCTTTTGTGTGTGTTCGGGCAATGATAGGGATTATAATGGCACACGAGCCAAGTTCATTATAAGGCTCATATCATTGGTTTCCCATTTTTAACCCCCTTCCTTAGGCCAAAGGTTGGACACTTTGGGTTATGACTCTTTGTCATTTTCCCCGTTGTTGTTGTTGTTTGGTTCCGGAACCCGTTTCAGCCTTCGGTGCTGCTCAGTTGAAGCTTCTCAGATGGTTATTGTTTTGGTTCGAGAACCTTGGCTCAGTATCCACGTATGAGTGTTTATTTCCGCTTTATGTGTTGTATGATGAGTTGGTCGTTATTTCCAACCGGTATGGGACGGTTGGCGATAGGGAGCCTCTCATATTATGTGCTATATGCTATATGATCATTTGTGGCATTGTTCCTTTATGTTTATCATATTAGCATGTAATGTAGTTGCATTTTAGTAACTTACTGAGATTTATTCTCACCCTTTATTTGTTTACCGTTTTAGATAAGAAGGAGCCCAGGGGATAGTTCACACACAGGGAGGACGTCGAGAAGGAGATCTTTGGGTAAGACATTTTGGGGAGTGTTGTGTATGTAAAGGATACATTAAGTAAATGTAACACCTTTTGGGGTAGTGTACCCGTGACTTAGTAGTTGTATCATCTCTTTTGGGTAAATGTTAAGTGTTTGTAAATAGTAAGTAAAGTGTGTGGCCAAGTACTTGTTTGTGAAAGTTTGTTTTGTGACTTGTAGTCAAGTCTAGTAAATGTTGTTTGGTTATATGAACTTTTTATGAAAGTATATTTCGAAAAATTTTCCTAAAATGTTTTATGACGTCTTCCGTGCGTGTCCCGGACGTGGGGCCAAGTAGGACCACGGGTCGGGGCGCGACAAAAACAAAGAAAATTGGACCAACAAAAGTAGGGAGGTGGAGATATAATTGTCCTAAACACTATAAAGCAAATGAGTGAAAAGGAAGTTAGGTAAGTATTGGTTTTGTAATAAATGAAATTTTTGAGTGTAAGATTTTCTAAAGCACTATTTGTATTTTTCCATTTATGGAATAAAGCAATTAAAAACTTTAAACTGGGGCAGACAAAAAAAAAAGTAAGAACCTTAAAACGAGGGAGTAGTAGAAAATGAGAGAGAATAATAAATATAGTAGTTATATTTGAAATTATTATAGGAAACCCAAAGTGGCCTTGTTAAATTGTACTAGTAGAAAAAATTAATTTTAACTACAAATTTCAGTTGACCAGGGACACATAGCTACTTATATATCTTATCAGGGTGTTATATATTTATCCATTGTACGGATGCACTTAATAAACAGGGTTTAAGAAAAAAATTAATTTTAACTACAAATTTCAGTTGACCGGGTGCACGTGTACCCCCTGCTAGAACATAAGATCCGCTCATGGTTGAGAGATCTTTGATTTCTCTCCTAGTTGAGAGCCTTTTGCTTCCTCTCACAGTTGAGAGCCTATTGCATTCTCTCCTAGTTGAGAGCCTTAGTACTTTTGATTTGTATGATTTGTTCTTGGTGGGCTATTGTGCGGTGAATTGGATTGCGATGTTTGGAATGTACGGTTGGAAGTTTCTTTTCGACCCAAATGTCTTATTTAGTCGAGATCTCAAAGCCAGATATTTTCCTGGAGTGGATTTTTTGAATGCCGATTTGAGGCAGTGTCCAAGTTACACTTGGAGAGACATTGTTCGTTCCAACACATTGTCAAACAAAATCTGCAATGGAAGATTGAAGGTGGTGGAAGCCTAGATGTATGGGTTGAAAGAATGGGTCTCTTTCGGATCATATTTGCAATGGACATCAAACTCATTCACAATCACATTTGTACTCGTCCTCGAGATATTTTTAATTTGGTTTGTAAATTTAAGTCTTGGGATGAGTCTCTGAATATTGTGTAGAACCTTCTCATTAACTCTTATTCATGCAATTAATTTAAGTTCTTCTTTGTTTCAAAAAAAAGAATACAGTATATATAATAAAATGTATTATGGGTTTTGCTAGTGAGCCATATGATTTTAGTATGTGAGCTTTATTTATATATGGTATTAATTCGTTAGGATAAATTAATGTTCGATTTATGAGGAGGACTGCTGTGCGACCGCCGCACGCTATGCGACGGTGCCAACCAGCCTTTTCAATTATTATTTTTTTCATTTTTTCCCTTTCGTTTTTTGTTTGCCAGCAAAAGTAACACTTTTTATGAGGAATGTAACATTTTTTTCTCATATGTATCACTTTTTTTTTTTCAAAAAAAAAACTATTTATATTATTTTGCGAAATTGATGTTACATCTTACAACAAAGTGTTACTTTTTAAGACCAAACTGTTACTTTCTTCATAAGAAAGTGTTACATTTTCTAATCACAAGTATTATTTGCGAAACTGCTGTCATCTTACAATAAAAAGTGTTACTTTTTTAATACCAAACTGTTACTTTCTTCATAAGAAAGTGTTACATTTTATTATGACGAGTAGCTCACTTGTTTTGTATGTTAAAATTTATTTTTTATTTTTTTAAAAAAATATCATGACCTATGTAGTTTTATTCGCCTCGTCGAGACGAACACAACGGTATTTTTGTAAAAAAAAAATCGACTTCAAAATCTCAAAATATAGCATTTTAAAATTATTGGAGAGTTTTTTTTTTTTTTTTAACACATACGTGGATTTTGGGAAAAGGAGGGCGGCCGTCTTACGCGCCCATCTCACGACGTGAGACGGTCGCATATAAGTTTTGTTCTCGATTTATAATACTTTTAGAACAAATAAAGGAAATTGATATTATACCTTAATATCTCACTTTCCCATCAATATGCAGAGCTACCAATAGGACAAAACATAAATGAGCGTTGTCAATATAAAGGGATAAATTAAATTAGTTATTTGGCCCATTATTTGGCCATATACACGGTTGTAAAAACTGTTATACTAAGTAAACTATTAGCCGTTACTTTAAACATTTGCTTGTTTGTTTGTGTTTATTGTTGGACCATCAATATTTTACCATCGCTGTTTTGTAATAAATGTCATAATTGATAAGTTAATGTATTTAAGCTTTTAATTATTATTTTTTTGATTGTTCAAATCTATTCATACAGGTGGAGTAGTATTTCTTATGGCATTGCATTAGTTATGCCTATTAATATGGGTAGTATAAGAAGATCACGCTAATTCATATCCTATTTATAGTAATACGACATGTATTTTGAGACAAACCAATATGAAAAATATGACATTTATTCCGGGTACTCAAGAATTAAACAAAGGGCCAATTGCAATTTGGTTACCTAAGTTTTACAAAATTTTGTAATTAGTTATCAGGTTTGTTAAGGTTGCTATCCGACTCCTAAGTTTACTGAACCGAAGCAATTGGGTGTAAATCTCGTTACCCAGTTAAAAAACTAACAAAATCCCACCACGTGCGATTCACGTGTCTTTTAAACGAGGGTAAAAATGTCACATAATATATCTGCCTGTTAGTTTCGTTAAATTTCAAACCTGATAACCAATGCGAAAATAAACGTTTTTTTAATTACACCACCACATCAACTAACTAAATCAAACAGCTACATTTCAACCAAAATTGCACAAGCCAGTCAACAATTATAGTAGAATTCAAAAATCCCAAACAGATTACACAATCAATCATCAAATGTAATTACAAAAACAATAACATCAACCTTAACATAATCATATTTTCAAGAAAATTTCATACCAAGTGGGGCATCAAATTCCTGTGTATTCTGAAAGAGAAGATTATCCCTCTCCTTCTCACGTTTTCTCATCTCAAGAAACAAACCCAGCTCCTCTTCTTTCTCTTTAATCAGAGAAGCTCTCAAACTGTCCCCATTTTGTTGCCTATGTTTCGCCCCTGGGGCCGCGCCACCCCCTTGCATTCCCCTTTCCGGTGCCCTAAAACTTCGATTCATCTTCAAAACAACAATATTTAACTCTCAAAATAGCATATTTATCCTCACCTAATTAACAGGAACCCCTCCCCAGCAAATCCCAAACTCAAAACCCTAACACACACCTCCTTTGTAGGCCAAACGGAATGCTCAAACGATGGACCCAGATCTGAAATTGAAGCTTAAATTCTTGTAATTAGTGACAATTTAAGCTGCATTTAATTTTCTCTCAACAAAAAGAACGGTGCCCACATTTCAAAATCCTCTATAAAGCTGCAACCCCAGAAAAATTATACACTTGCATACATACATATATTATATGTGAATATATAGGTGTATACATATAAATACAAAGCGAGAAATGTTGGGTTTCGTGCAATCATGCGCAGCGGAAGATAGACATGAATAAAACCCAATAGCCTAAATCCGCTATGAACAATAATTCATAATAACAAGATGAAGGAAACTAACCATTCTAGATCGTTATGTAAAACTTGGATTAAGCGTTAAGACAAACGCCCTCTACCGGTGATCCACACAACGAACAGATTTCAAGAACGCCTTCTTGAACTTGACTGCTAGGTCTTCGGATTGATCAACGATGTTGAAGAACGATTCTTCAAAGCTCCTAATTATTATTGTGACTTGATAATTGAGATTAATCAATCACAATAACCCAAGAATATAATGTGTGATTTCTTTCTCTAAGAAAGACTTTGGAATTGATCAAATCAACTAACTAGGGAACAATTCCTGTCAGTCTGTATTTATATTCTAGGGGTTTCAGAAACCCTTTAGGAATTAGGTTTTCTTGTTTAACAAGAGTTTTCCTAAAACTTGATTCTGCCGGCAAAACCATCCGTACGGATGTTTCTGGAAGCATCTAGATTCAGCCGTACGGATCCTTTAGGCAGGATCCGTTTTACTTCGTTTTTCGCTCCTTTTAATTATCCGTTCTGCGTGTGTGACCCAAAAGGATTATACTAAGTTGGCAACGAGTCCGAACCAGTCAAACCTCGTAAGTCATAAGCGGACTCTAGCAAGCCATTATGACTACCCAATTAGTATAACTTTGAACTCCAAAGTTTCCTAAAATAGAACATAACACAATCTCTTTGTTACACGATGTCTATTGAACGTAAGCCATGGTCAATGGTCAACTTACATTTGTTCAATGCTTTCTCGATCCCGAATGTATTGATAATACAAATCTTATTTGAGCACGGCCATGCATTTCATCAATACCATTTATCGAGTGGCCAAAGCTTGACATCTCTCTTGACGAGGAACAAATCCCATCTTGGCTTATTACTCTTCCCTACATGATTCCGATTATGCCAATCATATTCTTTATAGCTATCCGGTTAGGGATAACGTTTGAATATGTCAAACGTAATGTTCATCATGTGGAAGACTGTAATAACCTCAGGTCTAAAGATTCCAGTGATATAACTATATGAGACTTAATTATGACATTGTGACCATGCCATAAATCTCATAGGGGTCAGTCCAGTATTTGTTCTCCAACAAATACCCATAAGTCTAATTGTATCCCATACACCATAATCATCATATGATTATCTATTAAACTTATACTAATAATTAATCATAATTATCAGGGACGGGGATTATTATAATAAACATGCAAAAGACATAATAATCAAACGTTTAATATCTTTATAAATAATAACATTTGTTTTACAAACAACATGCCTAGGGCATAACACCAACAATCTCCCACTTGCACTAGGCCTAATTAATGTATCGAATACCCATAGACCTCACATGACCATCATGCTTTGCTTGCAGAAGACCCTTTGTCAATGGGTCTGCAATATTATCACCAGTTGGTACTCTGCATATATTTACGTCTCCTCTATCAACGATCTCTCGAATGATATGAAAACGCCTAAGTATGTGTTTGGATTTTTTGATGCGATCTAGGTTCCTTTGCTTGAGCAATAGCACCATTATTATCACAATAAAGGTCTATTGGATTAGCAATGCTAGGAACCACCTCTAGTTCACCAATGAACTTTTTAATCCAAACAGCCTCTTTAGCAGCATCAGATGCAGCAATATACTCAGCTTCAGTTGTAGAACCTGCTACGGTACTTTGCTTAGAACTCTTCCAGCTAACAGCACCTCCATTAAACACAAATACAAAATCAGATTGCGATCTAGAATCATCCTTGTCAGGTTGGAAACTTGCATCTGGTAACCAATTGCAAAATTTTGTAAAACTTAGGTAATCGAATTGCAATTGGCCCTTAAACAAAAAAGTAGGGAAATCTCTCTATATATTAAAAGAGGTCATCCAATGAATAGTAAATGCGCCAAAAAATTTGGCCAAAAGTTCGGTGGCAGTATTGTAATATCTTCTTTAGATTGTGGCAAAGCTAAAAAGGAGAATTTACAGCATGACCCTTTAAACAAACCCTATCATCTTCACCACTCTCTTCATTTTTTTTTCTCTCTAAAAAAAACAAACAAACACACACTCTCAGTCTCTCTCACACACACGACCTTCCTTCATCTTCCCCAATCCTATGGCAGGAACCATTCCCAGACGGCGTTCAAATCGACGAGGGCCTTGAATTCCCAAGGCAATAATTTACGCCTCCATGATATGGCTGGAATCTAGAGATTCGTTTGTAAACTTGGATTTCTTATTTGCATTTTGGGGCCATGGACGATGCCGATCTTCACAGACAACAACAAAATTACCTTTTGCCTAACGAAGAAAGGACAGATCTGGGATTCATTGTAAGTTTGAGGTTTTACCAATCATATATGGGATTCGTTTTTGTTTTGTTTTTTAAGGGTAAAATATGGGATGCGTTTTTTAATCATATCTGGGATACGTTTTTTTTTTTTTTTTGGTTGGTTTGAAAAATGTTGAAATTTATTTGGGGGAAATGAGATTTCTAAACAATCCGGGATTTGATTGTCATTTGTCTTTAACTTATTTGTATTGTTGTTTGATTTGGGAGAAAAGATCTCCTGGGTTTTGATTTTTTGAGTTTTGAATAAAGTTAGCATGAACTGTTGTGGTTGTTAACAGTGTAGAAATGGTGTCTGAGACTGTTGGTGGTTGATGACGGTGGAGAAGCGGCGGTCTTGGTGAGACAGTGGTAATGGTTAGAATCTCGACTTAATTAAAAAAAAAACGAATGACTACGTTGAAGAAAAAACCACTAGGCAAGATTTCCTGCGTTTTTAAATCAGATCTGGGATAGTTTTTTTTTTTTTTTTTTTTGAAATGTTGAAATTTATTTGGGGGAAACGAGATTTCTAAACAATCCGGGATTTTATTTTCCTTTTTCTTTAACTTATTTGTATTGTTGTTTGATTTGGGAGAAAGAAGACATCCTGGGTTTTGATTTTTCGGGTTTTGAATATAGTTAACATGAACTGTTGTGGTTGATAATGGTGGAGAAATGATGTGTGAGACTGTTGGTGGTTGATGACGGTGGAGAGGTGGCGGTCTTGGTGAGAGTCATTGGTGAGAAGATTGACTTAATTGAAAAAAAAAATGGGAGTTTGGGCATTTGACAGCTATTTTTATGTTGAAATTGACTAAATAATGCTACACCCTTTCAAAGTATGTAAATACTATATTAAGACAAATTTAAAATCCTAGCCGTCATAAAGGTTTAATTTAGCAAAAATCAATTATTAAAACTTTCGCATAATAATTTCAAGAAGTATTTACATTTGTCTACTTTAATTATACCATACTCCCTCCGGTCTCAAATATAAGCAAAAATAACTAAAATCACACCTATTAAGAAAATAATTAAGTTAGTTAATTGTCTTGATTTTATAATAAAAACATGTTAAAATTATTAATATATCCTCATATTAAATGTGTAATAAATGTGCACTTGTATTTGAAAATGAATAATTAAATAGGGGCATTTTTGGTAAGAGAGTATTAAATTGTCTTGAAATCCCTTAGAGTTGCTTATATTTAGGTAAAAAAAAAAACTCACTTTTGTTGCTTATAATTGTGTCCGGAGGGAGTAATTTTTTTTTAAGAGTACTATATGCTGCATGGGATTTTCCTGATTTTGTTTCACACAATAATCATTTTTTAAAAAAGTACAATAAAAGTTAATTGGGTTGACTCCAAATATGATATTATGTCTATTTATGTTATAAATTATGTTTAGAACTAAAAATTAGGAGTATATAATGTGGGAAGGGGGAATCAAGCTTAATAGGAGTAGATAATTTACTAAATATTTTAGAAAGCCTAATTTAGGAAGTATAAATATATTATAGCTAAAAATCTAATTAGGAAAAAGAAAATATGTAACAGCTATGAGGTATTTTATGAGTAAAGGAGAGAGAGAGATCTTATGAGTAAAAAAATGTAATTTCAATATTTCAAAAGCTTAATTAGGAACTAAGCAGAGTACAAAAAGAATAAATAAAAATACTACTTCGTCCAAATTTTGAAATTGAGCTCTAAAAGTTTTGAATTTTTTTCATATATATTTCGAACAAACATTGTTATAAAATAAACATATTAGAAAGTAAGCATATTTTTTTGAAGATGAAAGGATGGGATGGAAATTTTATGATTGTTTTTTTATTAGTTGGGTGCGAGGTTTTCTAGACAAAGATGGGTATACTAACTAATACTCTATCCGTCTCAAAATAGATGTCTTTTTGGAGTGTTTCACACATATTAAGAAATGCCATTAATGCATGTGAAGAAGTCCCAAATACCCCTAAAGTAATTCAACTACTTAGGTAATTAAATGGTTAGGTAAGAGATAGTTCACTATCCTTATTAATGGTATAATTGGTATAGAGCAATAAAAAGGCTTTGGAAATTGTGAAACGACAAGTATTTTGAGACAATTTAACTCCCAAAACGACATCTATTTTGAGACGGAGGTAGTAATAATAATCTTTATGTTTAAAATAATTTTCTTATTTGATTATTCAAAAAGTTTTAAGATAAAATATTATTTTATGCACACTTAAATTAAAATTGTAGAATTAGAAAAACTTTTTAAAATAATACTCCCTTTGTCCCTAAATGAGTGTCCATTTTCAGAATTTTTTTGTCCCAAAATGAGTGTCCATTTTTATCATAACTTTGTCCCTAAATGTTTTTCTCTGAAATTTTTTTCACCGGTCTCTTTATACTTTCAAAAATTAACTTTGTCACTAATTGTAGAATTAGTAAAACTTTTTAAAATTGTTGCATATTTTAATTCTTCAACTCATGATTGCTCTCTTCTTCTTTCATGTTGATCAAGTAAGCTATACAAAAGGTAATTCAGAAATGTAGTTCAACATATTTAGTTGCTAAATGCTGTTTTTATGTGGTAGTAGTAGTATATGTAACTCCTTAAAGTAATGGATGGAGTGGTAGTAGTAGTATACTCCCTCCGTCCCATCTTAAACTTCAAAAAAAAAAGTGGGCATAAGAATTAAGAGGGAAATCTTTATATTATAAAATATAGATAGTGGGTAGAGTGTTGTGAGTATAGAAAGTGGGTAGGAGAGAGAAAGTGAGGTAGAGAATAATTAGTGGAGAGTTGTTGTGTGGATGACATGTAGGTCCCACTAAATAAAAAAATATAAATAACTTTCTTTTTTTTTTATTTTGAAGTTTAAAATGAGACACCCAAAAAAGGAAGTTTTTGAAGTTGAAGATGGGATGGAGGGAGTATGTATCTCCTTAAGTAATGGATTAGTAGTAAAGTCAATGTATAAATATGATGTAGTGCAGTAGTACTAGCAAGTGTACTGTAACTTCTATTACTAATACAGTAGTAGTAGACGATTTATAGTTACGTACTCCCTCCGTCCCAGCTCACTTGAGACTTTTTGATCAAAACTGGTCAACTTAAGGTCGGTTTGACCAATACTTTATAGAAATATTTATGTTCCAAAAAAAAATTGTTATTGAGAGGATTTTTAATGGTGATCATTTTACATTTATTTTTATTTTTATTTGGATCATAAATATTTCTATAAAGTGTTGGTCAAACCGACCTTAAGTTGACCAGTTTTGGTCAAAAAGTCTCAAGTGAGCTGGGACAGAGGGAGTATGTTTTTATCATTTTGTGTAACTACCTTCGTGTTTTTACTTGATCTTTAAAAAAAATGAAGAAGTGAATTGAAAAGTAAGGTAAAAGTTTTATTATAAAAAGTGTCAATTTGAAGAAATATATAAAAGAATTATAAAAACTGTCAAATGGAAGAAAATGAAATTTTAAAATGATAAAAATTATGTTTTACAGTAAGAACTATAAATTTGAGTGTACTAGCTTAATAACCATTAGTATTGAAAGCCCAAAACGAAAATAAGTAACCATTGGAGTAGTAAATAAAGTCCAAGAAACATTCATATTTGTGGAAAAGATATCAGTTATCTATCTTGAGTAAAAGAAAAAAATATTATCCCGCTGTCCCATAATAAAGGTCACTATAAGTTATACATACTTGAATTTTGACTAACATTGAATGCCAAATTGTCTAATTATCAGAAAATTATAAAAGTGGTTAGAAATAAAGTTTACAATAGGTTACACATACTTGAATTTGGACTAACATTGAATGCCAAATTGTCTAATCATCATAAAATTATAAAAGTGGTTAGAAATAAAGGTTACTATAGGTTACACATACTTGAATTTGGACTAACATTGAACGCCAAACTATTTAATCACCATAAAATTATAAAAATGGTTAGAAAATTATCAATAAGAACACAGTCATTAACTACTTTTGTATGAAGAGTAAATTGTGTAGCATATATATTGGTCAAAGTTTAAGTATATTTGACTTATACTTACATTTATCATAGGATATGGCCACTTTCTATTATGTTTCTATCAACGCAATTTTTAATTTATCTTGATAGAGTAATTTTTTTTTTTAAAAAAATTATTAAATAAAAAAAAAATTATTGAAACCAAATCACGCATCTTTCCATTCTTTTCAAATTCTTTTATTACTACCGCATTTCATATTAATTTTATTTTTATCCACAAGTTTCTCTCTCTTAATGAATACAATTTATCATATGGTATTTATATAAAATTTGTATCAAATATGATAAAATGAATTTGTGTGGATTTTGAATTAATCTTGGTTAAATATTCAAAAAAATTAACTGCGAAGCGACTTACCATTTTGTATCAAGAGGAAGGTGTTATATGGAATTGTGAACTCACTAAAACTACATTTCAATGTTTCTTTTCTTTCATTAATTCGATTACTAATACATAGAATAAAAAAATTACTCATATTTAGTTATGTGTTAAAATTTACTTTACTCATATCATTTATTTGTTTAAAAATTTATTATTTTTGTTGTAAGATAATTTTCAAAAATTAAAATTTAGTTATTAAATAAAGAAATTAGACCACACCGTGCATCGCACGGGGTTACTGCTAATAAGAAAAAAAAACAAGAGCAATGAGGAGCGGCAAGGGTGAAGCATAAACGAGAGGCTGGAAGAGGAAAACGGAGGATGATATACCAAAAAGAGGTGAGAGGAGTGGGCCAGTTTCTTATCACAATTGTAAGAATGAGATCGACCGAACCAAAAAGTAGTAGTAGTAGAAGTGATAATGGGGATTTTGCAATTTCAATTCTCCCTCCCCTCCCCCATTAGATCATCTTCTCCAAAATGGCAGCCGCAAGTTTGCAGGTGGTGCACCACCATAAACACCCTTCTTCCACTTCCTCTTTCCTCCCCCGTTCTTCCACCTCCACTTTCACTTCCATCAATTTCAATTCCTCCCAACAGGTCTCTCTCTCTCTCACACACACACACACACAAATACATCTATATATATGTTTATATGTGGATTGAAATGGGTGGTTCAAATGT
Source organism: Campanula takesimana (assembly GCA_026119855.1). Classification (NCBI taxonomy): domain Eukaryota; kingdom Viridiplantae; phylum Streptophyta; class Magnoliopsida; order Asterales; family Campanulaceae; genus Campanula; species Campanula takesimana. The sequence continues at coordinate 147,201 of JAOWBW010001284.1, read as the reverse complement.
CTGTTAAAATGTGTGTTCGATCAATTCTTTCTGGAATCCACTGAGTGGATAAGTATATGCTCCCTCCGTCCCTAATTGATAGTCCCATTTGCCTTTTTCAAATATTTTAAGGTTACGGTTATTATAAGTGTTGGGAATTTGTTGATTATGAAGCCTTAATTTTGAAAATGAGACTAATTTTCCTGCGACAAAGAAAAAGGCAAATGGAACTCTACCATTTTGGGATGGAGGGAGTATTTTACATTAGTAAACCCTTTTGGTCTCTAAATGAGCCTTCATTTCCAAAACAAATTTGTGGTTATTTTCTTGATGAAGTTTCTGAATTATTCCTTGTCAACTAGTATCATGTTATTATTTGCACAATGAAATCATAAGTGTGATCATTAAGGGTGTTATGCATATGTGCAATTAAACTGCTTGAAAGTTGACTTCCTTGAATTGCTTGAAAAACTGAGGATATGGGTACATATTTTGGAGTGAGAATGGATATTTGTATTATGTAATAATTTGGGGGGTCTCCTGGTCTCTCATAAAGGGTTAAACTTGTCTTTGTGTACTATTATTGATGCCATTCACTTACAAATTGAGGGACTCGAGTTTGAACATTGGCCTAGTGGTAAAGGCCCAGACCACCTGCTACTGCTAGTGGTTGTAGGTTCGAGTCTCATGGGGTAGGGATAAGGAATAAGATCACCAAATAATAAAATGAGGAACTCATAAAAGTGCAAGTATGTTTTGTCGCTGTCTTTTAAGGCCTTGATGGGTGCAATCTGTTCTGACAAATAGCACTTACAATCTCTGAAGGGATCCCCCCAAAATACTTGCAAAGTGTTCAAGAGAACGCATTTCATGGTTATATATTTAGCATTTTTAAACTTTGTTCTTGGCATAAAAGAGATAATCTATTCTTACATTCATGTACTTTAACTTAAAGCATGTGATTCCTGTCCTAGCATATTTGTCATGAACATTAGAATCTCATCACCTAGTACTGCAAATTGTACATCATACGTGTGAAAATTGCAGTCTCCCCATTTCTCTTCCCCGTTTCCTCTTTCTGTGACAAGACAAACACCTCTTTCTCACATGTGCTTAATGTCTAGTCTAAGAGGAAATCATGGCAGCCGAAAGCTTTGCGTGTGGCAGCAGCAAGTACCAAGAAAATTCTTATAATGGGAGGCACCCGATTCATTGGTATCTTCCTTTCCAGACTACTTGTCCAAGAGGGCCATCAGGTTTGAGTCGTGTCTCAACTATTTCTTTAAGCTTTTTGGACTTCATACGTTTTCCATAATTATAGTTTACCCACTATAGTTACCAATAAACTACCTCCTACCCAAAATGAATACCATTTAAAAAAAAAAATTGTTCTTGATCAAGAGCAAATTTGAGATTTTTTCGGACATTAATTTTGGGACGGAGGTAGTAACAAATTTCCTTGACGCTTCGATTTTTTCTTTTTATCTAAATGAACTTCTGATAAATCGTAATGCAGGTCACTTTGTTCACAAGAGGAAAAGCACCCATCACCCAAATCTTGCCTGGTGAATCAGATGGTGACTACGAGGCTTTCAAATCCAAGGTATGGCAGCTAAAGAATCATTACAGTCGACAGTTCAATATATTCCAACCAGGGCCGGTCCTAAGAGTTTAGGGGCCCTGTTCAATATTCGGAAATAGGCCTTAAGACAGTTAATAAAACAAGATTATTTAACATATAAACAATGTAAATTGAAACCCAAAATCGAATTATGCCCACCTTAAGAGCAAGAACAGAAGAGTAATTGGAGAAGAAACTCTGAAATCAGACAGAACAACTATTTGATTGATTTAGTTCACTTGCTATTGAAATCGAGCAGAGGGCGAGTAGGTAGGGGAATAAGAAAATTTTGGGGATTTGAGATGGGAATTGCGGTTTTAATAGTGTAGAAAAAATATCCGTTGTTGAATTGTTGAAGTCGATTTTTCAAACATGAGGAGCCGGCATTAATGGTGTTGATTTTGTTGAACGGTTGATGCGCAGAGTATAATTTTTTTTTTTTCAAAAATTGCAGAGTAGGATTTTTTATTAGGAACCGTAGCATAGTAAATTATGGCGTATATGGCTTTCCTACTTGACATCAATTCCTTTTTTTTTTTAGTTGGACTATGTATTCCTAATGGGCTGTGTTAGAGTATTGGGCTTATTTTGGAATGGGCTGAGGTAATTAACCAATAGTAATACATCAACACTAAAGAAAAATGGGCCTATTAAATTTGGGGGCCCTGAGCAATTGCACACCTTGCTCTTGCTCAGGGCCGGGCCTGATTCCAACTACGATCTGATTATCCAGCCTGATTATCCCCCTCTTCCTTTTCCTTTCACTTAGTTTTCAAACTTAATGTTTCTCATTGCAAATAATTGGTGTCTTCATATTGTAGATATTGCACTTGAAAGGAGATAGAAAGGATTTTGACTTTGTGAGGACCAGTGTTGCTGCTGAAGGCTTTGATGTTGTATACGATATAAATGGTATGTGTAGTCATGTTCTCTTATCCATCCAAAATCATTTACATCGTGTATTAACATCTTTTGCTCCTCTAGTACGTATGGCTGTTTGTAAATGAGACAGCCTGTTTTTCTTTTTCTTTTTTTTTTTTTTTGCTGCTTGATTATAATTTTTGAACGATTTTCTTGTTGTTTCAGGACGCGAGGCCGATGAAGTAGAGCCAATACTAGATGCATTACCTAATCTAGAACAGTAAGCTCCTACAACATTTTTGTGTGTGATTATATTTATTTTACTAGTACGCATGCTTACATAGAATTGTAGTGCAAGAGGAGTCGAATCAGGTATTTGATTATGGACTGATTTGGGTCAAATTCAACTTAGAATTCCACCACTAATATACAAATTTTACGAATTATAGCTATATCACAAATCATATGCTCTTTTCCAAATGAAAAATTAAGTAAATGCTGTTGTGGTAAGCCATAAAGGGTATTCAGATTCTGAAGTTTGGAACTTCGAAATGCATAGATCTTAACTTATGATCCCTGTTGAAGCCTCAATTTCGCATGAAAATGGGAAACGGTTGTTTTTCTCCTTTATATTGTTAACAGTTAAACTATATGGCAGGTACATATACTGCTCTTCAGCTGGTGTTTACCTCAAATCTGATCTTCTGCCACATGCTGAGGTCAGTTTGTCGAAGTGCTTCAGCAGTCTACCCATATACGCCAGATACAATCTCATACCACAAAACTAACATTTTCTTTCTTCTTCTTCTTATTAAGAGTATTTTTTTTTGTACATCATGAAAATATATACTCCCTCCGTCCCAAAACGATCTTCACATTTGACTATTCAAACTTTTTAAGGATATGAACACTTGCTTCACTAGCCATGTTGTGTCTATGCACATTTAAGCCTAAATTGTAGAAATGTGAACAACTTTTTGGGACAATGAAAAATGGCAAATGAGAAGATCATTTAGGGACGGAGGGGGTATATTTTTTTGGTCAAGGTCCTTTTATTGCTTCTGAACACTGAAAATTCAAAATTGTTACCCCCAAATGGCAAAACTCTTTTGTATCTCTGGTCACACCTTTAAGGTTCTTTTCCAAGTTTTTAACTTTGTTATATTGGAACAGGTTGATGCTGTTGATCCTAAGAGCAGGCACAAGGGAAAGCTCGAGACGGAGAGCTTACTGGCATCAAGGGGTGTTAATTATACTTCTATAAGGCCAGTTTATATCTATGGGCCATTGAACTACAACCCTGTCGAAGAGTGGTTTTTCCACCGATTAGCTGCAGGTCGTCCCATTCCAATCCCCAACTCAGGAATCCAAGTTACTCAACTCGGTCATGTCAAGGTTAGTGATACTGCATAAATTCACAAAGATCGAAGAAGCAGCAACTTCTTTTTTAAGCTCTAAAGTTAATCATATTCCCTCCGTCCCAAAAAGATAGTCACATTTAATTTTTATAGTCAACACAAGTGAACTTTGACCTAATGTTAATGTCAATCTAATCATCCGCAATTAAATTGTAAAAATTGTTACTGATAAATCACTTAACAATTTTTAGAATTTCACTAAAATGAATAGTTTGACATTAATATTTGGTCAAACTTCACTTGTGTTGACCATCAAAGACCAAATGAGGCTATCTTTTTGGGACGGATGGAGTATTTCCTTCTTTTATCCTCAACAAATAATTATATCCATTTTTTGACTACCAAAAGCATATCATTCATGTTGTTGAGTTGAACAATTTCTAGGATTTGGCTAAGGCATTTGTTGTGGTACTTGGTAATGAGAAAGCAAGCAAGCAAATTTTCAATATTGCAGGGGAAAAATATGTTACTTTTGATGGATTAGCAAGAGCTTGTGCTAAGGTAAACTTGATAATCAAATGTCTCACATAATTCAAAATATCCCTAAGCTTAAAATTGGAAGGTTAACATTTTGTGATTTCCTTACAGGCTGGTGGATTCCCAGAGCCTGAACTTGTTCACTACAACCCAAAGGACTTTGATTTTGGAAAAAAGAAAGCTTTTCCATTCCGTGACCAGGTATACTCCCTCCGTCCCAAAATGATATTATGTGTGTCCCAAAAAGATAGTCATGTTTCTAAATTTGGTGTGTTAAAATGATTGGACTTCCAAACTTAACTTTGTGATCACTCTTTTGAGTAATGCATGGTTGTCACGAGAGAGAGAGAGAGAGAGAGTATACTGGGAGTAATATATGGACTTCACTGAGGGTAGTAACAGAAATGGAAATAAATTGTTGAAATGTTTGAATAGTCAAATGGGACCATCATTATTATGGGACGGAGGGAGTATATGAATGTACCTTACAAATACTTGCTCCATTCCAGAAAGAAAGCATTTCCAGAACTTGCGTTAAATTATTTCCATGACTATATCATATAAATGTGTGACTAATATCGTTATTGCATTTGGAATGAAAAATTGCAGCATTTCTTCGCGTCAGTGGACAAAGCGAAGAGTGTGCTTGGATTGACACCAGAATACGGATTGGTGGAAGGTCTGACGGACTCATACAACCTGGACTTTGGCAGGGGCACATTCAGGAAAGCAGCTGATTTCTCCACAGATGACTTGATTCTTGGAAAGGTCCCTGCTCTCCAGACCTAGATTTTCATTCCTTTTTCCATTTTTTAAAAAACTTTCGGCTTTTTGAACCGGGCCGGTGCACGCTACATATCCAACCTGCACATAATAGAGTCCTGAAAGAGGACCAGGAAAATAGAGTACTGCATCAGTATGTATGTTGGATTACTTGTACCGGGATGTTGCAAGGATCACACATTAAGATCAAGCCGTTTGTATTAGCCTACTTTCATATAATTATTAAATGTGATTGAGTTGATCATGAAAATGAAAGTCATCTTTCAAGTCGTTTTTATATGTCTCATGATAAATATCGCACTTTTAAATAAGGACATTTTATTGCACTTTTCCATGGTAATATCAATATTTGAATAATTAAAACATAGAAAATAAATGTTATCAAAATCGAAAACACATAAATTAAGAAAAGAATAGTATTTCCTACGGTTCATTTGGTTTGACCATATTTGAATTTGACGTTCAACAAAAATAAACTAAATCGAACAGTAAGTAAAAGCTTAGTGATTTATCAATAAAAAGAATTTAAATTTTACTAACATAATTTGAATTGATAGACAAAATTATAATACCTCGCAAGTGCACGAGCTATCGTCATAGCAATATGCAAAAGACGAGGGTTGAACCACAGAGACTTGGATTAGTTTTAAGTTGTTTGGATATTTTAAAAACAATAAAAATAAAAGATAATAAATAAGATAGATAATCAGCATGAACTAGCATATAAATGATAGGATTTGCGGAATATAGATTCACAATCATCTCCCCTATGCTATGATAATAATCAAGTCATCAATCTCAATTCATGGATTCGTTCACTTATGTAAGAATTGGGACGGTTCGGTCGCCGGATTGCAATCCTATTATTTCCTTTATGTTAATACTTTCCGCTATGTCTATACAACATGCAAGAAATTCATGAAGCACTCAAGAACACATGAACCTAAATCCTTTTGACTTCCGCTAGGTTCTCAATTGAATTTAATCATCAAAACAATGGTCAACGTATAATCACCCATGCTAGTGCAACAATGTATACCCAATAACTCTAAAGACAATTTATATTTTAACATATAATTGAAACTAAAGAATTTAGCATGAAGAATAATTTGATAAACAAGAATTAGAAAGAATACAAGATTTATATTAAAGCATAGAATTGATAAAAAGTTACCTCCAATTCATACTTGGTGAAATTGTTCTTTATAGACAAAGAACAAATTTCTCCAACCTTGCAAACCTTACAAATTATTTACTAGCGACATGATTTATAAAAAATACTAAAAACCTCGTCTAGTATTTATAGGAGAAAACTAACCTAAACTAGTAAGGGAAAAAAATTAAAAAGAAAAGGAAACTATTAAAATAAAGGGGAAATGCAATTTAGGGTCCAAAGTTCAGGGGTGTGTGCTGATCGGGGTCTGATGTTCTAATTTTGTCAATTTAGGGTCCAAAGTTGACAACTTTAGTCAGTTAGGGGTTTTTGGACCAAATCGCAAAGAAAATACAGTTAAGTCACACCTACACTTAACTGGAGTTAATTTTGATTTTTCGTCTGGCCTTTTTGTCATTTCGCTCACACATTATATAATGGACCCTAATTTGATATTTTTCCTTACTCCAATAATTTTAATTAATTCAAAAAACACTACTCCATGTGTCCCAAAATACTTGTAGTTCTACAATTTTCACGCAAATTAAGAAAAACAATCAATGGACTAAATTACCCTTGAAATATTTCAAGTACCAAGACAATTAAATACTTTTATAATAACAACTACCATCATAAATAAGGGTAAATTTGACAACCAATGTCAAAGATGTCTAGATAAAAGCAAAACTACAAACATTTTGGGACAATTTCAACCCCTTAAACTACATGTATATTGGGACAGAGGGAGTAACAAATAATAAAATAAAGTGTTTTTTTTTATTAATAATTTTGCAATCGTATAGAGAACGGAATACGATTCCCATTCCACCCAGAAATTAAGGAATCTAATTCACTTTCCCTCCCCACAACAACTATAGGAAGAAGCTCATGAACAGAAACGTACTCCTTCCAGCACCAATCCGGCTGAATCCTCACCTGGGTCAGATCATAAACTGTATTACTCCGGCTCATTTCGTGATTGGAATGTTAGAGTGCCATTGGAAGTCATAGACGAAGAAGGAGAGGACGACGACGATGATGAAGATGATCGGTGCGTCGACGGAGTTTTTAACGAGAAAATAGAGAGACCGGTTTTGGGTTTTGATGAGAAGTTCCTGATGTCGCTGTCAAAGTATTACCCGGAATCAAACGGGGATAGCTTGTCGGAGGATGGGGATTTTGCAATGAACGGGAACTGGGAACCGACGGAGGGTTCGATTTTCAAGTGGAACGAGGAGGATAGAGAATAGTTAATTGAGATTGCATTGGATGTGAAGAGGAGGAATTGCAGAGATGATTATCATGTTGTTGAGGAGGATAATTTGATTGAGATTGATATTTTTCCGGCGAGGGATTGACGGGTGGTGGTCGGATTATAGGTGAACTATGGTGGTGGTACCGGTCAGCCCTAAACTACCAAAACTTGGAACAATTCTGGGTGATTTGGGGCCTCTTTGTTAGAGCCTGCTTGAAATGACAAAAAAACCAAGCTTAATTTTAAATTAAACTCCAGTTAAGTGACATGTGCCTTGCATGTGCCATTTAACTGAGTTCTGTTAACGGAATCGTCAAAAAACTCCTATCTGCACAACTTTTGCAACTTTGGACCCTAAATTGACAAAATTAGAACATCAGACCCCGATTGGCACACACCCCTAAACTTTGGACCTTAAATTGTCATTTCCCCTAAAATAAAATCCTGAACTAAAAAGAATTATTAAAAGATATCATAATGAATTAGGAAACTAATTTTCTTCTTCAACTTGGGGTTGTTTTGGGGTTGAATTTCGAAATTCCTCAAAGGTCCTTTATAATTTGATAATTTCTATTTTAGTCCTCAGGATTTTTAGAAATCTCAGAATAGTCCCTGGCTTCCAGTTTGTTGCAGTTTCATCCCTGATTTCTCCATATTTTTAACAGAAGCCCCTGGGCTTCATAAAATTGCTCCAAAAACCTATTTTTCTCCCTCTTTCTGGTAGATTGAGCACATAATCACCCTCGACAATAAAAACACAAAAATACCCAAATCAAATAACAAAACCTTGAGAACAAAACAATAATTAAGCCTAAAAGTATCTAATAGAATGAGTAAAAACTCATTCATCAGTAATTTTTGGTCAAAATTAACTTGTATATTGATCGTTAAAAGTCAAATTTAACTAAACAAAATGAGACTAGTGAGTGCTAGGGTTCGATTTTATCCTTAAGACGCGAACATCGTAAAATAAAAATAAAAAATGAGACTAGTGAGTAGTTAACAGTGGCGAATCTAGACCCCCCCCCTGAAATTTTCTTTTCAGGGGGGTCAATTTAGTAAATTTTAAAATCGTGAAAGGTAAATTTGTAAAAATTATAGAAGTCAGGGGGTTCGAATTACCATCCTCAAAGGGCCTAGATACGCCAGTACATATGTTGGGTATGCTTATTATAAACCACTCCTATTACCTAGATTTGATTGATCCCATAACCTAATTTTATCTTTTGTGGACTTTAGGATATATTGTAAGAAGTGTTAAACTTCATTTTTAGAATAGTCCACTTTGATATTATAGGCTTTAGATTGATAGGCTGAAAATTTTTCTAAGTATGGAATTTTAGTGGTCAAGACCTTGACCGTGAATTCACTTGACCGTGGTAGACCACCTGACCGTGGAAGACCACTTGACTGTGAATCACTTGACCGGAAGTCAGTGACCGTGAGCTTTGTGGCATACTTTGACAGGTCACATTTGACCCCTCGACTGCAAGACACTCGACCGTGAGGCCTTGACCGCAAATGAAGAAGTTGTCCAAGAACCCAAGTTTGTTTAAACTTAAACATGGTCAAACTATGGTTAGTTTAGAACGTTGCAGAACTTGAACCCCAAGTAATTCAAATTTGAATTCCTCTAAGTGGGACCACCTCTTATCTGCAAAAAGGACAATCTCAGATTGAGCTCCAATTAGAATTCAACAGCTCACTGTCCTTCAACTTGGAGCCCAAGTATTTCCCAACAGTTATTTTCTCATTCAAGGCTATAAATAGCCCTTAAGTTCTTCATTGAAACTAGCTGAGATTTAAAAGAGAGAAATTGCTGTTGAAATACTTGGTGATTGAAGATCATACTCAAGATTTCCAGAATCCTTTGAATCTTCAAAGAACTCACCTTCAAACCTTCAAAGATCTCCAGCAACAAACAAGTCATCTCAAGCTTTGTAACACTTAAGATTCATTAGGCTCTACAATCACTTAAATTTTAAAGAGCTTCTGATTCTTACACACACACTCACCCCAATTGATCAATCACATAGATTGAATCAAAAGGGATACACTGGTCTAAGTCTAGGATTTATTCTTCATAGAAAGTAGGTGTTGATTCAAAGCTTCATCTCTGTAATCTGTACACTCAAGAATCAATATATACCTCCATTCAAAATCCAAGACTGACCATCTTGGTAAAGGACGTAGATCTTTTAACAGATCGAACCTTTCCAAATACTTGTGTCATTTTACTTTCTGCAAATTTACTTTCAAGTATTGTTCATCTTGTTCTTCATTGTTCATATTAATTTTGTTTGTCGTTTAGTGTTTGATCTTACAGATATTCAAACGTATTGTGAATTGTGTTTGTTTGTTCTCCACATTGCCTAAGTTAAAAATCTGACCAACTTATCTTTTGCCAAAACTTCTAAGACAACAACTTTCAAACTCAACCATATCTTGACCACAAATCTCTTGACCGCATAACTCTGACCGCATCTCACTCGACCGGAATACTCTTGACCGTGAGTGAGCTTCTATACTTAGAGATTTTTATCAAAACAACCTTACCTTATTTCTATCGAAAACTTCTGCTGTGCATATTACACCTTGACCGCGTGGTTTATTACTTGACCGCAAAACTCAAGATTGTAAGCACTTGGTTGAATTTTGAAAAAGGGTTGAAATTTTAAGTAGGTTATTCACCCCCCCTCTAGCCTCCTTTCATACCCTTGTTGTGTCTTTGGGACCAACAAGTGGTATCAGAGCAAACACCTTTATAAAACTTCTGTTTTTTAAGCTTAACAGCTTGGGTGCCGATTCAAAATGGCAAGTCAGAAAACTATGGCAACGGTTAACTTCACTCACGTTCCAGCGTTCGACGAAGATAATTTTGACGTATGGAAGCACAACATTGTAACTCAGTTCTACTCCATGGACGAGCAACTTGGTGATTGTCTTACCATTGGACCATACTTCCCAATGAAAGCTAATCCGGATCCAGAAACCAATGGTGCAAATCCGACTATCAAGAAACCAAAAGCTGAATGGACCGATGAAGAGAAAAGACTGGTTGGAATGGATGTGAAAGCAAAGAGCATACTGTTAAGTACCTTGAGTACATCACAGCGTCGACAGATCATGGAATGCTCTACTGCAAAAGAACTTTGGGATGCAATTGAAGATTACATCGAAGGAGATCAAGCTTGCAAGGAAAGCAAAAGGTTTGCAATTCAAAGAAGATTCAACAACTTTGCTAAGATCCCCGGTGAATCACTAAGAGCCACTTACGATCGTTATTGTGAGATCGTGAGTACTTATACAGTACTCGGAAAGATGCTTACCAAGAAAGAAATCAATGTTAATTTTCTTGCCGCTCTTGGTTCCAATATCTTCACAAAGGAAACACTCTTGAAGATACCAAGCTACTAGATGATATGTATCTCAGAAGCCTCTATACCAACCTCAAGGTCTTTGATATCAAGCTTAACAACATTGCTGAAATGGAAGGAAAAACAAAGAGCTTATCGTTGGTTGCTCAAAAGGAAGAAGTGATCGAGGAAGATCCAAAAATCTCCACATCAGATTTACTTGATATGGATGATGATGATTTTGCTATGTTCGTGAAAAGATTCCAAAAGTTCAGAAAGACAGCAAGACCCGGATCATCAAGCAAAACTCCAACAAGGTTTTCAAGGAGCAGCCCTTCAAAGAAGAAAGAGAACTTCAACTTCTCCAAGAAGAAAGAAGATCTTGTTTGTTTTAATTGCAGGAAACCAGGTCACTTCGCATCAGAATGTCCAATTCCCAAGTATGAGTATATGAAGAAGAAAAGCAACTTCAATCCAAGATACTCAAAGCAAAAGGGGATGGTTGCTGAAGAGGACTCTACCTCAAAAGAGTTAGCCACTTGGATAGAGTCAGACTCTGATGAAAGCGATGAGGATTCTGAAGAAGGTCACATCTGTTTGGTCGTTCAGTCCGATGATGAGGATGATAATGAAAATCGTCGCTCACTAAATGCAAAACCTAAACGGATAAGTTATACTTCCGATGAACTTGCTGAAAAGGGATTCCTAACTCCGGTTCAAAAGAATGGTGATCTTCTATTTTCAAGATGTGATGTGAGTGCAGCAAAGAAGGCTCTACTAAACCCCAAAGTGAAGGAAGTTTTGTCTACCATACCTCAAGTCAAGTTTGACATTTCCCCAGATGAATAAGAAAAGATGTTTGCAAAAGCTGAACAGGTAATTAGTAAATTCTCTGGCATGAAGGAAGCTTTAGCACTTTCAACTGAAGAAATTTCCCAGCTTAAGACGGAGAAATCTCTATTAAGATCTGAACTCACCCTCCTTGAGGAGCAGATCAAGAGTATGACTCCTCTTACTGATCGAAACCGTTTCTTAGAAGAACAAAATGCTATATTTAAAGTTAAAAACGAAGAATTGGTTGCTGAGATAAACGGCCTGAAAAGGATCACAAATGAGTGGACCAATTCTCGTGTCACTATGGAACAAATCTTAGAATCCCGAAAGTCTAGTGGTGATAAGGAAGGCTTGGGATTCCAAACTAGTGACAACTTTAAATGTGCATCTTGTTGTGAAAGAGATGAGAAATTTACCCAGCAAACCTTGGAAGGGTCAAAATCTAAACATCATGTTTCAAAGGGTGTAGGACAAGAACCAAAGAAGAAACTAGAGTTCAACTATGTCTACCCTAAGAAACAAACTGGAAAGGCAAAGTTGAAAGGAATTGCCATGGATGAACCTACCGCAGAGGCTTCCTCTAGCAAGGTAGATGGTGCTCCCTACCGAGTGAACTTGCCGCGAGGTCAATCGACCGCACAAAGGAAAATGGCGACCGCATGGAGGCCATCGACCGCTAGTGGCAGCAAGGCAGCAAAATTCAAGAGGATGAATTTTGTTAAGGAGACCTCATCCATACCAGTAAACAATGTTGTGCTCAAGACTTCAACGAAGTTTGTTAACCCTCAGTTGGGTGGCTTCCACCATTGTTCTGTGTGTGATGGTTATGGTCACAAGGCTGCTGAATGTCTTTTGAGATTCACACCCAATCCCAGAAAGAGTAACCCTCATTCTGTGAGGCAAGTGTGGGTTGTCAAAAGTTGCTAACCCTTTGGACCCAAAAGAATAAAAAGGGGACCTTGTTCTTAAATGTCTGTTTTGTAGGTCCTCTGCTTAATGGCTGGACACTCCAAGGATAAATCAAGCTTATGGTATCTCGATAGTGGCTGCTCAAGGCACATGACCGGAGATATCAATTTATTGGAAGATGTCCGTGAAGAAAAAGGGCCATCAGTAACCTTCGGAGATAATAGCAAAGGAAAGACTGTAGGATATGGAGTCATTCGAAAAGGAAAAATCACCATCCAAGAAGTCTCTCTAGTTATTGGTCTACAACACAATTTACTCTCAATATCTCAGTTCTGTGACAAAGGATTGCAATGCCACTTCACTTCAAATTTTTGTCTCATCAAAGATGGCACATCCGGCGTCACCTTGCTTAAAGGGATTCGTAAGAAAAATGTTTATATTGTTGATTTTACTTCATCTTGCATTTCTTCTAATCTTTGTTTTGTAGCAAAGAATGTTAGCGAAAATAGTTGGCTGTGGCACAAAAGACTAAGTCACTTAAACTTCAAGTATCTATCCAAGATTGGAAGAGAAAATCTAGTTCGTGGTCTACCTAAAGTAGCTGATCACCATGATGAGAAGTGCACAGCATGTCAACTAGGCAAACAACCAAAGGCATCTTTCTCCAGCAAGATGACACCTTCAACTTCAAGATGTTTGCAACTGCTACATATGGATTTGTTTGGACCTGTCACTACCGCAAGTATTGGTGGAAATAGATATACCTTAGTTGTGGTAGACGACTATTCAAGATATACGTGGGTTGAAATGATGATCTCAAAGGATGATTGCTATGACATTTTGACCGCACTCTTTAGACAGCTCCAAACACAAAAAGAAGATGACATCGTTAGTGTTCGATCCGACAACGGTACAGAATTCAAGAACAACGGTGTAGCTCAGTACTGTGATGATCATGGTATTGACCACAACTTCTCTGCTGCTGGAGTTCCTCAACAAAATGGTGTTGTGGAAAGAAAGAACAGAACGTTGATAGAGGCTGGAAAGACAATGATTGCTGAAGCAAAGCTACCTCAATACTTTTGGTCTGAAGCCATCAACACAGCATGCTTCACTCAAAATAGATCCCTCATCAACAAGACCTACAACAAAACTCCTTATGAACTTTGGAGAGGAAAAACCCCCAATATAGCATACTTCAAGATATTTGGATGCAAATGCTTCATACTCTACAACGGTAAAGAACATCGAGGTAAATTTGCTCCTAAGGCCGATGAAGGTATATTTATTGGGTATGCTAAACACTCAAAAGCTTTTCGTGTATTTAATAAAACCACTCTTAAGATAGTTGAATCTGTCCATGTTACTTTTGATGAACATTCTCTCCTTGAGCCACATATGGCTCCAAATGTTGCTGATGATTTTGTTGAGCTTAATGAGACAGGTACAAATCAATCACAAAATCAATCAACTCAAAGAAATCCATCTACCTCAACTGCACCTCCATCTACCTCTCATGAAGCACCATAAACTACCACATCTGCTGCTACCTCAAATGGAGTTGAAGTTGAAACACCCATCAATGTGGAAGAACCTATCCCTCAAATTACTTATGATTGGGAAGGCATAAATGATGTACCACTAGAAGATTTACAACCACCATCAACTCAACCAGATATACCTCAAGAAGTTCGTGAGGTTAGAGATCACCCAATTCAGAATATCATTGGTGATTTGCATTCTGGTGTTCGAACAAGAAGATCAAACTATGATGCACTTACCGCATTTATATCTCAAGTTGAACCCATGAAAGTTGATGAAGCACTCCAAGACTCAAGTTGGGTTGTTGCTATGCAAGAAGAGCTTAACCAATTTGAAAGATGCAAAGTTTGGACCTTAGTTCCAAGGCCACAAGATCAAGGAGTGATTGGTATAAAGTGGGTGTTCCGAAACAAGATGGATGAGAATGGAAGCATCACAAGGAACAAAGCTAGGTTGGTTGCACAAGGATACAGACAAGAAGAAGGCATTGATTATGACGAAACTTTTGCCCCCGTTGCGAGACTCGAAGCTATAAGGATATTTTTAGCTTATGCCTCTTTCAAAAGATTCAAGTTATATCAAATGGATGTAAAGAGTGCATTCCTCAAAGGTGAACTTCAAGAAACAGTCTTTGTTGCTCAACCGCCCGGATTTAAAGACCCCAAATTTCCAAATCATGTCTACAAACTCTGTAAAGCTTTATATGGACTCAAACAAGCTCCTCGTGCATGGTATGATACTCTATCTAAATTTCTCTTAGAGAAAGGCTCCAAGCGTGGTAAGATCGACACAACTCTATTCATTGCTAAATATCATGATCATACTTTATTAGTTCAAATATATGTAGATGATATTATTTTTGGTTCTACTAATGAATTGTTGTGTAAGAGATTTGAGAAGCTAATGAAAAGCAAATTTGAGATGAGCATGATGGGAGAATTAACATTCTTCCTTGGGCTTCAAATTAAACAATGTGCTGAAGGCATCTTCCTCAATCAAGCAAAGTACACAAAGGACCTTATCAAGAAATTTGGACTTGAAAATGCAAAGGCATATGACACTCTTATGGCTGCTGGAAACAAGTTAGATAAAGACTTGAAAGGTAAAAAGGTTGATCAAACCTTATACCGAGGTATGATTGGTTCTCTTCTTTATTTAACTGCTAGTAGGACAGATATCATGTTTAGTGTTTGTGTTTGTGCTCGTTATCAAGCAGATCCTAGAGAAGCACATCTTATTGCTGTTAAACGTATTATTCGATATCTATCTGGGACTATTAACCTTGGACTTTGGTACTCCAAAGATTCAAATTTTGATCTTATAGGTTACTCAGATGCAGATTATGCAGCATGTACAATAGACAGGAAAAGCACAAGTGGAACTTGTCATTTCCTTGGAAATCGACTCGTTTCATGGGCAAGCAAGAAACAAGCCTCAGTCTCTGTATCTACCACAGAAGCTGAATATATAGCTGCTGGAAGCTGCTGCTGCCAAGTGCTCTGGATGAAGCAACAATTGGTTGACTACAGAATCAATGAAGAAAATTGTCCAATCTATTGTGACAATACATCTACCATTGCTGTCTCCAACAACCCTGTCATGCATTCAAAAACCAAACACATTGATATCAAGTACCACTTTCTCAAGGATCATGTGGAAAAAGGTAATATCCATCTCGAGTATGTGAGTACTGACAATCAAATTGCAGATATTCTCACCAAGGCTCTTGATTCGAAGAGATTTAGGTATCTTAGAGGAGAAATGGGCATGCTAGAACTTTAATTACTTGTACATATATTTTGATTGTGATAATGTCTTATGTTTTATCCAAGTTCAAAACCAAGTAGGTCACGGTCAACACCCTTAACGGTAAAACAATCACGGTCGATGCATTAAAATCCATCAGGTATACCGACCGCATCCTTGTTGACCGCAAAATGCTCCGACCGCATGAAAGAATGAATTTTGTTCAAAGGCTTTGGGGAAGCCTACCGCATGGAAAATGATGACATTGGTTCACTGCTTTATAGAAGCTTTTCTTGGCCAAGGTAACACTCTTGACCGCAAAACCCACGGTCAAGCACCTGACCGCAAAAAGCTAGGTGACCAGGTAAGTGTTTCTAGCTTAGCAAATTTTAGGATCATCTTATCCATTCAAAGGGGTAATTCTGTAATTTCCTCTTTTCCCTCGGTTTTATTTAATTCAAATCATTTGCAATTAATTTTATTCCCTTATTTATGTCCGCCGTCACTATCCATGCATTTATGGCGAAAGGACATCTCTGGTCAAATCCCTGATTCTTGCAGAGTTAACCTCCCACTTCCTTCTCTGCCCAAACCGTTCCACTACCTCCTTAACCTCCACCTCTCTGCAAATCACTTTTTCAGAAACCCTTTCTCTCTCTTCATCTCTCTACTTTCTCTCTCTATACACCCAGTTCGCTCTCTCTCTCTCTCTCTCGACTCTCTCTCAAAAATTCTCACTATATATATGGCTCCCAAATCTTCTCAACCTACAAAATCATCAAAGAAATCGCTAGAACTACATTTTGAAGACTCGATGGAGGAGCAATCATTTATTCCTGGATGCGTTATTGATTATGAAGACCTCCAGAAAGATGCTATTGGGAGGCACTTGACCAAAAGAATGAAGAAATCAAACATACTTCACTACTTCACAATGAATCAACCTGATCATTACCTTGCCGCAGTTGGAGAATTTATTCTACCGCGAAGGAAATCAAAGGAAGAGATGAGCAAAACAACTCTCTTAACTGGATTGCTGCAGAAGTATACGGTCACAAGATAGAGATAGACTACACTGATATTGCCTCCACCCTTGGTCTCGACATTGACAATGAGGCTCCTATCTCTCTATCTTATGATGAGTATGATGGATTGGATATGAGATTGATTGGATCTACTGACGTGTGCAAGCCCTACCGCAAAACCTTTCCTGAGGTGATGTATTACATTGGTCACTTGGTTGGCCACGGTCTGCTCTGCAAGAGTGGTAACCATGGCAATTTCAATACCACTCAATGGAGGCTGTCTACTGCAATCTATCTGGGCAGGAAGATGAACTGGCCCAAGATTCTATATGATCTCTTGTTAGATCACATTTCTGATTACAAGAAGCTGTTATCTGAAAAGGCCGCCACCAAATACAAGAAAAACTCAAGGTTCCTTTCTCTATTGTTCAAATTCTTTCCTGAACTCCGAAGGGATATCAACAGAGATAAAGATGCCAAAGTTCCCATCTCTCTATCCAAGGTCTTTGATATCAAGACCATGAGATCTACCTACCGCAATCGGTTTGGTGATGATCAATATCAGGAATACAGAAACCGTGAACCTGAGCACAAAAGAGAAAAATACATCCCTCCTGCCTACACCAAGGCTGCCAGAATAGCTTTAGGACTTGATGCACCGAGGAAGTCCTCATCTGTCCATGATGATGATGATGATGAAGAAGATGAGGATGAACAATAATCTAGAAGAAAGGTCAAAGGCAAAGGAATTGCCAGTGCATCGACCGCTCCTCCCAAACCAAGACCATTGACTAGAGTTGTTATCAAGGAACCTTCAACCGTTAAGTCTCCTTCCAAAATTCCTCCTGCCGTACCATTGAAAACCAAGTCTACCGCTCCCATCTCTAAATCAACGGTCTCCAAACCAACCGTGTCCTCTCTGACCGTTCTATCCAAATCCTTCAAAACAAAGTCTTCTGCACTCCCCGCTTCGTCGCAGGGGGAGAAGTCCAAGAAAATGGATCTTTCTCTAAGTCCCGTTCAAATCACAAAGAAATCCAAGGTTGGAAGACCACCTCCTTTGACCGCATCTCCAGTATTCACTCCATCCGGTTCACCTATGCAGAGTGACAGTGATGATGATGTTGAAATAGCTCCTACTCAACCGCAACATCAAAGGGTCAAGCAGACTCTTGATTTAGTTGATGAACCAGATGATGTGGAATTGGTAGAATCAAGTAGTGAATCTGGTAATCAAGATGTTGGAGCTGGTAAAAATGCTGAAAAAACTGTTGATGTTGATAGTCATGATTTCAGTGATGAAAAGGTTGATGACCAAACTGTTGATAAGGCTGAGTTTCAGGGTTACGGTCAAGATGTCGACCGTGTACCCAGTGATCATGATGATAATGTACTAGTTCAATCTCCTGCTCTCTCTCCTCCTAGAACTACTCAAGCTGCAACCGCATCTGATAGCTCGGTCGATCCTTTGGCTCATCTACTGACCGCAGTTGAGACTTTAACGCAAATCAATCTTGATACTCAGAGTGAGGTTGCAAAGCTTGCTGTAAACCAAGTTAAGTTACAGAATGAGGTTGATCTGCTTAAGGTGTCAGTTGTTGAGACCATTAAGGGGGAGAGTCATAATATTACAAAGGCCATTCTTGAAAGCCTAGCTACCGTGAACCCCAACATTGCCTCGACCGCATCCTCCTCAACCGCTCCTCTTACCCATGCTGACCTCAAGGAAGAGCTCAAGTCACAATCTTTTGCTATTGACCGTTCTGTGGTCAAGATTATTGAAGGAGCTGGGTTGGAGCTGACCAAGGCAATGACCCATGATAAGAATTTTTTGTTTGAGAAAATGGATAAAGTAAAATCCTCTCTCAAGGCAGAGATCAATGCCTGCATTTCTGTAGGATTGCTATCGGTCGCTGATAAGTTTGTACCAAAGATAGAAGCTATGAGGCAAGCCATTCAAGTCCACACTCAGAGGCTGGAAGGTCAAACCTCAAAAATTGATAGGGTTTATGAAATTTCTAACACTAATGTGCAGGAAGTAATTAGCAAGATTTCTACCCTACAATTGACCGTGGACAACCTTGCTAGCTCTCAAGGCTCCTCCTCTCAAAATCAAGCGACCGGGCATGGAAACAGGATTGCAAGAGAAGAGGAAGATGAAGGTGAAGATAGCTTTGAATTTCCAACCGTGAACAGTTTAGATTTCCTGGAGATCAACGACCTCAACAATCCCATCATCATTCCTGGAGTTGGGTTCTCAAAGAAATTTTAAAGAACTTGTCCTACCATTTGAACTGACCGTGTGTGGTCATGTTAAAACAATTTGTTGATGTTTGTCTCAAAACAATTTCTATTTCTGTTTGTTTTTATTTGGGTCTGTAAAACTTTAATCTCTCTTTTGTCTGCACTTCACTTTAATGATTATATTTTTGTGGAGTGCCTTTTGAATGTTTGTTTGATGCATTTGCATACTTATTGTTATTTTCTCTAAAAATGCATTCAATTCTTTTATGTCTATCTTGCTAGGATTAGAATTTATTTTATATTTTTAGGCTGATAGAAATCTATGACATTGGCTTAGAGTGTGCATTGACTTGGGGCATGAAATTAATAAAATATTATTTCTTGAAAACATGTTATTACCAAGTACAATGAATTAGCCTTTGTTATAGTAGGTAATGGTCTTAATCAAATAGGGGGAGATTGTTGGGTATGCTTATTATAAACCACTCCTATTACCTAGATTTGATTGATCCCATAACCTAATTTTATCTTTTGTGGACTTTAGGATATATTGTAAGAAGTGTTAAACTTCATTTTTAGAATAGTCCACTTTGATAGTATAGGCTTTAGATTGATAGGCTGAAAATTTTCTAAGTCTGGAATTTTAGTGGTCAAGACCTTGACCGTGAATTCACTTGACCGTGGTAGACCACCTGACCGTGGAAGACCACTTGACCGTGAATCACTTGACCGGAAGTCAGTGACCGTGAGCTTTGTGGCATACTTTGACAGGTCACATTTGACCCCTCGACCGCAAGCCACTGAGCCGTGAGGCCTTGACCGCAAATGAAGAAGTTGTCCAAGAACCCAAGTTTGTTTAAACTTAACCATGGTCAAACTATGGTTAGTTTAGAACGTTGCAGAACTTGAACCCCAAGTAATTCAATTTTGAATTCCTCTAAGTGGGACCACCTCTTATCTGCAAAAAGGACAATCTCAGATTGAGCTCCAATTAGAATTCAACAGCTCACTGTCCTTCAACTTGGAGCCCAAGTATTTCCCAACAGTTATTTTCTCATTCAAGGCTATAAATAGTGAAGGCATTGTATGGCGGTTTTATGCGTTGTCACAATCCCATTGGTTGACCTGTCACTGTCGTCCTTTGCTTTTGCTTTGTGGCAGGAAGTTGTTGGATCACTACCTGACATTGTCCTTTTAGTTGTTGGAAAAGTACAACGGTAACTTTTCAAAAAACGAGACAAACCGACATTCCAAGAATAACTGAAACATGACTTGAAGTTTAAGGACAAGTCACCAGTCATTCATTTACGGTTGAAAAGCGAATGTTTGTCTTCAAGGAGTAAATGACAGCAATAACTTCTTCAATATCTTGGTCGGCGGTTCCACCAAATACATGTGCGGTTTCATGAATGAACTTGAAGTGCGGTTTCATCAAAGACATAAACTGTGGTTTGATGAAGGACTTAAGGCACCATGCTGGTGGTTTGAAGACGGCGGCTTGAGGGACACTAAACCGCTAAGGATAAACCGATCATAACTCAGCCTAACTACTAAACATCTAGAAATGGACTTGTCTAAGATTTGAAGTATAACTTCATTACATGTAAACCCAAAGTCCACAAAAAGACACGTGGAATTGGTCAATCAAATCAGGTGGGTGTACTAACAATGAATCCTAACAATCTCCCCCTATTTGATAGATGCCATTACCACACTATGATAGAGCAAACATTGTACTTGGTAAAAACATGCTCAAATGAATATGTATTGAAACTGCATGTCCCAAGTCAAATGCACACACAATGCTAGATCATAGATTTCTAATCTATCAACAAACAAAGGAAATGAAGGACAAATAGAAAAGAAATACATTCAGATGCATATAAAGAGATATGTTTGTGAAAATCAGATATGCATGTTTAAACTGAATGTTTAAAACATATACACTTAGAAAATGTTTTCATGATGAATAGTGCATGAGTTTTTAGAAATGCATTGTTCCACAAACAAGTAGTTTGAATAAACAAAGTTTTGGAATATTGGATGCAATGCATTCATTTTCATTATAATCATTTAAAGGTTTTGGAAGTTACAAAATTACAAGGAGAATAATGGAAGGCAAAAAGAATTCTAGTCAGTTCTATCAGGAACCCTGGCGGCGGCTTGGTCTGCGGTTTGAGCATCAGAAGGCTCAACTAGGGTGGCAGTTTCAAACACGTATTCAGCTGACTTAAGACGAAGATGGGTCGGTTCATTTACCTTCTCTATGATTCTTTCAGAAAGCTTCTTCAGGTCGTTGGCATAATGAACTAAGTAGTCAGTTGATGAAACCGTTAGATCAGCTAGTTGGTCTAACTTCTTCTCCAGAGCCTCATTCATTTCTTGGGCCGCTTCAAATCTGAGAGAAGTCAGCTCATTCAGAGTTTCAAGCTTATGTTCTAATTTGAGATGGTTCTCCAGAAGGGTTTCAATCTTGAATTCCATCCTCCCAATCCGAGGGTCAATAGCATTCTCCCTCTTAATGGCATCAACAAGGAAGGGCAGAGAGGAAAGAAATGCAGATTGGGTAAAAAATGAATCCAGAACAAATTGAATCTTTACTGGATCAGTTTCAAAAGGGGAGGAAGGGAAAGGAATGACAGAAAATGAAGTGTAGGGAAGAGAAAGGGAAATGGAAAGAAGTTGGATATTAGAGAGAGGAATGGAAGTATAAGGAGAGAACTGCCATCTATAAAGATAAGGAAAGACAATGAAGTTTATCCTAAAGAAAAATTGAGAGCAGAGAGAAAAGATGAACTCAACTGCTAGATCTTCAATAATTTGATCAAGAGTTGAAGCAATGAGTTGATCTGAAGCAGCCTGAGACTCATCGGCTGGAAAGATCGCAAAAGGATTTGGACGACCAGACTTGAGCCGTTGCTCTTCATGCTTGTTGGCGGCTCTGATGATGGCTCCATGGCGGTTGGCTTTGGAAGTAGTAGCTCTAAACCTCTTTAGGTAAGCCGCGATGTCCTGTGCACACTTCCTTTTCAAACCATGCAGTTTGGGAGTCCTAACTGCAACTTTGAACTCAGGCAAAACCGAAGGGGCAGAGATATTGATCAGTTGCGGTTGAGCCGACTGTGGAACTGATGGAGCAAAAGGCAGTGTAGGGGATCCAGAAGGTGAAGGAGTGTGCTCTGGTGAGTCAAACTCTAGCTTTCGTTTCAATGAAGGAGGAGCGGTTTCAACCAACATGGGGTCTATTCCGGCCTTTCTCAGTTCAGCTCTTTCTCTCAATTCTTTTGTAAATGGGCCTTCAATGGGTGAGTGATCCTTCTTGTCATGAGCTTCAGTGAAGTCCACTGCACCAGGTGGCCTTGATTGCCAGTGCTCCACAAAATCATATTTCTTGATTAATCTTCTCTTCTTCTTCAGCGGTTGAACCTCACGATTGTCATCATCTTGCTCAGGTTCATCTTGAACTGCCTCAGACACATCAGTCTACTCAGGCAATACTGCAGCCTCAAACTCATCGGTTTGCTCAGGCTGAACCACACTTGTAGATACCTCGGTTTGTTCAACTAGAACCTCAGCCATAGACACTTCGGTCTGCTCAGGCTCATCTACATTCACAATAACCTCAGCCACAAACTGTTCCACAGTTTGATCAGGCTGAACCGCGGCCTCAGACATGTCAGTCTGTTCAGGCTCGGTTTGAGTGGAAGGTTTGAGGTTGGGAAGGGTAGAAAAGATTAGCTGTAACTGTTCTTCAGTGAATTGAACAGTTGGCAGTTTGAGAGGGGATTTTGGAGGTGAGATAGGTTTAGGTTCAGAGGTGGTGGCTTTCAGTTTTCTCAAGATATTCACATCTTGTGCAAAATTCAGAAGAGGGATTGGATAGAATAAGGAAGGATTTTGGTAAGGATGGTTTTGGAGGAAGATTGGATGAGGGTTTGGAAGAGTCAGTAACTTTGGCTTTCTTCTTTCTTGGAGCCGCGGTTTCCCTGGGTTGAGCCGCAGGGATTGCAGGCCCCCCCTCAACCGCAGACACCCTCTCAACTGGAGCCTCAGTTCCATCTAGGCTAACTCCTAGCCTATTCAAGGTGGCAGTTTGAGCAGCTTCTCTAGCTCTTGTAGCTGCGGCTTGATCTGCTATGGCACCGGCATAAGGTTTGCCTGACTTATTGAGCCGAGCCTCAGGATAAGGTCCTCTCTGTTCTTCAGGTAGAGGATCAGCATTCCATACTGCTTGTGCAAACCGCCATCCAAACCCGGTTCTGAAAGCATCAAGTTTTGAAGCACCAAACAAGGTCTTCTCATTCGGTTGCACCCACTCAGCTTCGTTTGCCACAGAAGCTTTAAAGATCACAGAATCCTGATGAAGGAACTTTGTTAAGAGTCTGCAGTGAGTTCTGATCTTTGTTTTTCCAGCAGCTTTGGCAGAAGTATGGCGGCTGAGGGCATTGATCATTTCTTGCATGATGATCCTTGGCCAGTGCAGCTTCTTCCCTTTGTAGATAGCCACGCAGTAGTTGTACTGCTCAGAAGTGAAGTTGTTGTGATTGCCATTCTTGCACATCACTCCAGTATCTACTAAATCACACAACATTACCATAATTTCTCCAAACTCCTTCTTGGGGGTGGACTTAGTGTTGAAGACAGAAACCCCTAAGAGCTCCTCAGTAGTTCGGCTGACTAACTCTGGTTTGATGGAAAGAATTCCGGAGTTTTCTAAACCAGCCAGAATAGCCACTTTTGAAGCTGATAGAACTACATCCTTTGTCCTGACAGTGGACTTGATGGCATTTTCAGTCTTCACTTCCCCAGACTCTAAATCTCTGATTTCTTCACCTTTACCATTCAATAGAGGTACCACACAGACAATCCCATTGTTAAAGAATTCTGCACAAAGCTTTTTGTCAAACTTCGGTTCATCCAACTGAAATAGAGGCAGCAATTTCGATGATTCAAGTAGGGCAAGCAGTTTTCTTCCAACTGCATCAGCTTCGAATTCGGTTTTAATGATTAGAGATCCAGGTAAAAAGTTGGATTCATCCTAAAAATAATCAAAGTTAGTAAGAGATTGGTGCAAGCAGTTTGATAAACCAAGCATCCAAACTGCTACAAGGAATTCTAACAATGAAATAGGCGGTTGAAGCAAAACAGGGGTAAAATGGTAAACACCCAAAACTAGACATGAAAAGAATTTGAAAAAGAATTTGAATGCATGAAAAACATGATGAACAGGGATAAACATGCAAAGCAAAAACTTAACCAAAACATGAAAAAAGTATACCAAAAGACTCGAAAATAGCAGATACTAACAAAGTTCTAAAATAACAAGTTCAAATAATAAACCCAGAACATAGTATCAAAAGAAATACGAAAGAACACCCGAAAACCCAAAAATCAAAATTGTTCAAAAATTGAACAAAAGACATGAAATAAACATCAAACCCAGCATATATGAACATATGTAAGCATAATCAACCAAAAATTGAACGAAAAAAATATATTAGAATATGAACAAGCTTTTACGAGCAACAATGGCGGAAAAAGATGAAATGCTAGAGTGAAGGGTTCAAGAAATCATACCATATCGCCTTTGGATGTTTTAGATGTAGATGGAGCAGAAGGGTCAGATGATTTCTTAGGTGCCATTTGAATTTCGAAAAGAGTAAGAGAAATTTTGGAGGTAGAAAGCAGAGTGCAGAGGAGAGAGATGAATGATGAAGAAGGTAAAAAGGTAAAAAGAAATAAACTTTGTCTTTTATACTCAAATAACTGTTCCTCGAGTAATGGAACGACGAGAACGGCGCACGATGGTCTCCATATGGCGTCCCACGTCACATAGAATTTAATGCGACAGAGAAAATTGCAAAAAGGTCCTTATAATTGATATGACATAAAGTAGGGACTGAAATGCAATTTCATACCTGAGTAGTTTGATTGAGCAAACCGACTTACCTTACGTCTTCAGCGGTTTTTCATGAAACCGATGTCTCTCTAATCTGATGGCGATTTATATGTTTAAACCGAATGACTTTGCTTTCTTGTCGGTTTTGAAAGAACCGATTTCATTTATTTTGACTCGTCAGTTTGATGGAGTATCTTGTACCGAACCATTTATTGATGCGGTTTCAATGATGACAGAACCGCACACTAGATGACTTTTCTAAGCATAGCTAAAATACTTAAACAAAAAAATGTTAGAAATAATATATATAGATATGATATCTTAAGTTAGTTCTAACATACCCATTTCTCCTCGTAAATGATAGAACCTGGAATTTTCAAGCGGTTTGGTAAGGATGTCAGCAATTTGATCATCTGTTCCCACCTTTGCTAGAAAAATGTTTTTCTTTTCAACATGGTCTTTGAGGAAATGATATCTTATGTCGATGTGCTTGGTTTTTGAGTGCTGAACTGGATTGTTGGAGATGGATATTGCAGCAGTGCTATCACAGTAGATAGGGCAGTTTTGTTCAAATATCCCGTAGTCCTCCAACTGTTGTTTCATCCAGAGAATTTGAGAGCAACAGCTTCTAGCCGCTATATATTCATATTCAGCGGTTGAGACTGAAACCGACGCTTGTTTCTTGCTGGACCATGACACAAGCCACGTTCCAAGGAACTGACAAGTACCACTTGTGCTCTTTGTACTTATCTTACATGCTGCAAAGTCAGCATTTGAATAACCTAATAGATCAAATGAAGATTCTTTGGAGTACCAAAGTCCAAGGTTAACAGATCCACATAAATATCTAATAATACGTTTAACAGCAATAAGATGAGATTCTCTAGGATCATCTTGAAATCTAGCACAAACACAAACACTAAACATGATATCTGGCCTACTAGCAGTTAAGTAAAGTAGAGAGCCAATCATACCTCGGTAGAGAGTTTGATCAACTTTCTTACCATGTTCATCTCGATCCAAACTGCAGGCCTTAGGCATTGGGGTATCAACTGGTTTAGCGGTTTCAAGCCCGAACTTCTTTATCAAATCTTTAGTGTATTTGTCTTGGTTGATAAAGATCCCATCATGGCATTGCTTGACTTGGAGTCCAAGAAAGAATGTCAATTCTCCCATCATACTCATTTCAAATTTACTCTTCATTAGCTTCTCAAACTTAACACACATAGTTTCATTAGTAGAACCGAAAATAATATCATCAACATATATTTGAACTAATAATGAATGACTTTTGTGTTTAGCTATAAATAGAGTTGTATCAATTTTACCTCGAGAGAAGCCTTGTTCAATAAGAAATTTAGATAGAGTGTCATACCATGCTCTTGGAGCTTGTTTGAGTCCATACAATGCTTTCTTGAGTTTGAAGACATGATTTGGAAATTTGTTGTCTTCAAATCCTGGCGGTTTGGCTACATAGACTTCTTCTTGTAGTTCACCATTCAGAAATGCACTCTTCACATCCATTTGATATAACTTGAATTTCTTGAAGGATGCATAGGCCAGGAACAATCTTATGGCTTCAAGTCTGGCAACAGGGGCAAAAGTTTCATCATAGTCTATGCCTTCTTCTTGCCTATAGCCTTGAGCAACCAACCTAGCTTTGTTTCTTGTTATTGTACCATTCTCATCCATCTTGTTTCTGTACACCCATTTTGTTCCAATTACTGTATGATCATTGGGTCTTGGAACTAAGGTCCAAACTCTACATCTTTCAAACTGATTTAGCTCTTCTTACATTGCAGCTACCCAACTTGGATCAGTTAGAGCTTCATCTACCTTCTTCGGTTCCATCTGAGACAACAGAGCAGTTGAGAACAAACTGTGATCATCACTGTGAGTCAAACTCTCTCTGGTTTGGACACCAGTACTGATAGGACCAATAACGTTGGCAGTTGGATGGTCTCTATGCTCATTAATTTCAGGAGGGAGGTTGTCTTGAACCACTATTTCTTGAAGATTTTCCAGTGGAGGGTTATCTTGATAATCATTGAAATCTTCATTGAAGGTTAGATTTGGAACTGGTTCAACAGTTTGAATAGGATCAGAAGACAGCGGTTCAACAGTTACACCATCAGCGGTTTGAGTAGGTGCGGCTGAAGAACTGGATGTAGCGGTTTCAGTAGGATGGTTGTCAGTTGCTCTATGTCTAGTGCCTGTCTCAAAATCACTAAAATCATTAGCAACATTTGGAGCCATATGTGGCTCAAGGAGAGCATGTTCATCAAATGTAACATGGACTGACTCTACAATTTTTAAAGATGTCTTATTGAAACAACGAAAAGCTTTGGAGTGTTTAGAATAACCAACAAAAATACCTTCATCGGCCTTAGCATCAAATTTACCTCGATGCTCTTTGCCATTGTACAAGATGTAGCACTTGCATCCAAATATCTTGAAGAAGGCAATGTTGGGTGATCTGCCTCTCCATAGTTCATAAAGAGTCTTGTTGTGAACTTTGATGATGAGGGAGCGGTTCTGGGTGAAACATGCGGTAATGACAGCTTCGGTCCAGAAGTACTTGGGAAGCTTGGCTTCTGCAATCATAGTCTTCCCGGCTTCAATCAAAGTCTTGTTCTTTCTTTCCACTACTCCATTCTGTTGTGGAACTCCAGCGGCAGAGAAATTATGATCAATTCCATGATCATCACAATATTGGGCAACTCCATTGTTTGTAAATTTGGTTCCATTATCTGAACGCACGGCAACAATGTCATCCAATTTCTGAGTTTGGAGCTGTCTAAAGAGAGCGGTTACGATGCCATAAGTATCATCTTTAGAGGCCATCATTTCCACCCATGTATATCTTGAATAATCATCAACCACCATAAGTGTATAGCGGTTTCCTTCTATACTGGTGGTTGGGACAGGTCCAAATAAATCCATGTGCAGCAGTTGCAAACAGCGGTTCGTTGAAGGTGCGGTTTTACTAGGAAATGACTGTTTAGGCTGCTTTCCAAGCTGGCATGCTTTACACTTTTCATCATGATGGTCAGCCAATTTGGGTAGTCCTTTTACTAGACCATCCCTGTGCAGTTTTGCTAGATACTTGAAGTTCAAGTGGCTGAGCCGCTTATGCCATAACCAGCTGCTTTCACTTATATTTTTGGCTACAAAACAGAGGTCAGCAATAGAAACAATATTGCTTAAATCTATCATATAAACATCACATGTTCTGTTTCCAGTCAGTAGAGTGACTCCAGAGGAAGCATCTTTGATATAACAGCTAATTGAGGTGAAGATGCAGTTCATTCCTTTGTCACAAAACTGAGATATGGAGAGAAAGTTGTGCTTGAGTCCTTCTACTAGTGACACATTTTCAATAGTCACCTTTCCTCATTTGATTGCTCCAAATCCTACTGTTTCTCCTTTCTTGTTGTTACCAAACACTACTGGGGGACCTTTCATTTGGATGAAACTGCAGAGTAGTTCGGAATCTCCAGTCATGTGTCGTGAGCATCCACTATCCAAATACCAGAGATCCTTCTTCTTCTTAGCGGTTCCAGCCATAAAACATGAAATCTGAAAAATAAACATGAAAGGTTTTGGTCCCCCTTATTCCTTGGGTCCTAGGGTTAGCAGCTTTTTGGGACCCACACCTGTTTGACCGTAGGATTTTTACGTCCCTTGGCATTAGGTGTGAATCTTAAAAGACAATGACCAGCACTATGACCAAAATCGGCACAAATAGAACAATGAATTAAGCCAGGTTGTGGTTGCGGTTTTACAAACTCTTTACTGACCTTCGGTTTCTCATGTTTTACTGGGTCAACGGTTTTGGCTTTAACAAGTTTAACCTTCTTGAGCTCAACCTTTATCTTAGGTCCGGCTTTAGGAAATATAACAGGATATTCCTTAAACCGACTAGGAGCGGTTTTATCACTCAATACTTCCTTGGTTGCCTCAACCGTTGTGGATTTCTCTTTCCACTTTGGATCTCTCCCAGTCTGGTTTTTAGGATACTCATAGAAATAATTTTGCTTTTTAATTTCTTGTTTTGAGCGCTTTTTACCAGCATGATTCACCTTAGGAATTTCTTTGGTTTGTTCAGTTGGTTTCACACCACCATCAGCACAGAGACAAGGACACTTACACCCATCATCAGTTTTAAATCCTAATCCACTTTTCTCCTTAGAGAGAATTTGTGAATTGACGATTTGTTCCATGGTGACACCAGACTTAGTCCACACATCGGTCACTTTTTGAAGTTCATCCCTTTGTGCAGTAAGATCATGGATTCGGGTGAGAAGTACCTCGGTTCTGTCCTTAAGGTAGCGGTTTTCTTCCACAATAGAAGCTATCCCAACAATTTGGAGCTTGAGTTTTTCAATCTCCTCCTTATGGGACTTGCACTCTTTTTGGGATTAATCAAGTTCCGCAGCCATTAATTTATATGCCTTTTAAGCACAGTGTATTGTTGACAAATAATATTAGCACGTTCAAGTACCTGGTCATCATGGATTTGTTCGGTTTGATCCTCAGGAGAGTAGTTTGGTGAAGTAGGAGTTTTGTCTTGTTTAGCTTCAGGAGTTCTTGGTGAAACTGACTTCATTTGATGGAGTGGCAGTGGAAGGCTTTCGTCAATTTCAACTTTTTCTTCAAATCCCATTAGGCAAAGATTTGCAACTCCTTCATCTTCATCACTATCATCTGTATCAGAACCCATCCATGTTAATGGTTGTTCTCCTTGTTCAGCAACCATTCCTCTTCTCTTGAAAAACTTCTTGTTGAACGGTTTCTTGGCAGGAGCGGCTTCATAGCGTGGTTTGGGACAACTGGAGGCAAAATGACCTGGTTGTCTGCAGTTGTAACAAACAAGATCATCCCTTTTCTTAGCATCAGCTGCTTTGTTGAATCTGGTTGGAGGAACAAACTTTGCAGGGCCGTCTGACTGAAATTGAGCTCTGTTCTTTCTGAACTTGGTGTAGTTTTTCACATAGAGAGCAAACTCGTCATCATCCATGTCATCAAAGTCAACTTGAGTAGAACTGGATGCTACACTTTCGGAATTTTGAGATGGAGTGTAGGATTGATGAGATTGCTGAGGTTGAGAATAGGGTTGATGATGTTGAGGGTAAGGTTGATGAGGCGGTTGGTAATACTCTGGAGGTGCGGTTTGAGGAATATATCTTGGAATATTTGGATCAAAAGAAGCGGTTTGTAAATGAGTATTAGATGCAGTTTGATGGTGATCTGGATTGTAAACTGGAGATATGGCATTGTTGAAAGCGGTAAGAGAAAGAGACTTGAATCTGTTTTCG
This sequence comes from Campanula takesimana, assembly GCA_026119855.1. Classification (NCBI taxonomy): domain Eukaryota; kingdom Viridiplantae; phylum Streptophyta; class Magnoliopsida; order Asterales; family Campanulaceae; genus Campanula; species Campanula takesimana. Next base: position 116,781 of record JAOWBW010001284.1, on the reverse strand, counting down.
GTTTCATGAGCTTCCTCAAGCTTGAATTCAAATACCCTTAGCATGGCATAAAGATGACGAAGATCAAGAGCTTCCAGATCTTTGTTGTCTTCAATGTTGGTAGTTTTGATCAGCCATTTGCTACCAAGAGATTGCATGAATCTCATGTTCAGGTCAGTATTGGAATACTTGTGCCCTAGAGAGAAACATACATTGACAATTTCCACGAACCGCTCATAGCATTGGCGAAGAGATTCCTTTGGGTCTTTGACAAAGTAATCAAAGAGCCTTCTCTGTTGGTAGAGGCGGTTCTTCTTGGTGTCGGCATCTCCTTCCAGAAAGTCAATGATGCCATCCCATGTTTCCTTTGCGGTATTGCAATCTAGAACCTTTGAGTGAGTTCTTAGATCAATAGCTGATACAAGTATGGACATAGCTCTACCATCAAAGTCCACATTCCGTTGATCAGTTTCGGTCCATTCAGCTTCCGGCTTCTTGATTTCCGCGGTTTGTCCAGCAGTACCTGCATCAGGGTTAGCCTTCATCGGGACATAGGGTCCATTAACAATTGCTGTCCATAATCTGCGATCCTTAGATATCATGTGCTTCTTCATCCTATCTTTACAGAAGATGAAACTATCTTCATTAAGAATAGGTAAGTGATTAGAGTTGGATGTCTGCATCATATGGGAGTTTATGTTTGCCATTGGATCAGCACCCAAGCGGTTAAGCTTGTAAAATAATTTTTGGTGGATAAGCTCTGATACCACTTGTTGGTCCCAAAGGGCAACAAGGGTATAGAACCGCTAGAGGGGGGGGGGGTGAATAGCGGTTTAAAATCTTTTTCGAAATACCCTTGAAAATCAACCAAGTACTTATCAGTTTGGTCTATTGCGGTTTAAAACACTAGAACCGCTCAGATAAAATGCACAGCGGAGTTTTACGGTTATGGCCAAACTGAATTATAAAGAGTAGGGCGGTTTAAGTGGTTGAAAAAGGAATGATACAACTGACAAGGCACAACTGAAGTGTCACAGAAGTATGCAAATCATTTATCAAGTCATTTCACATAAGAGTAAATAAAGCTAATAAACAGAAATGTAAATGACAAGACAGAAATTAAAGATCAAAGACACACAATTTGAAGAGGTTCGTTCTTGAAAGAACTACGTCCTCTACCTAGGTGGTTAGCCTAGGATTTTCTAATAGCTACTAGACTTGTATTGATTTAGAGGAGTTTTTACAAGATTACAAACGAATCCAAACTCTAAATAAACAATCTAACCTAACAATGCTATTATAACAACCTGTGTTTTTGAGGTATATAATCTATAAGAAAATATACTCCGGGTGTGTAGTGTGGAAAGAAATCAAGAGCTCAAAATATCTAAGTGATGGTGAGCAAGTGATTACTTTCTGTGCAAGGCTGAGTTGTGATGATTTGAAGGCTTGAAGCTTTGATGAAGAACTCTGAGTTTGCTAAGGAGATGATGAAGATATGAATATCTGGGTTTTCAATCTTCAAAGCAAACTTGAATACTTGGGATATTCTATTTGAAGCTCAGCAACCTTCATTGTTGAAAAATGAAGGCTATTTATAGTGAGGCATTAGTGACCGTTGGACAAAGAGGTGAGTCATTGTATGGCGGTTTTATGCGTTGTCACAATCCCAGTGGTTGACCTGTCACTGTCGTCCTTTGCTTTTGCTTTGTGGCAGGAAGTTGTTGGATCACTACCTGACATTGTCCTTTTAGTTGTTGGAAAAGTACAACGGTAACTTTTCAAAAAACGAGACAAACCGACATTTCAAGAATAACTGAAACATGACTTGAAGTTTAAGGACAAGTCACCAGTCATTCATTTACGGTTGAAAAGTGAATGTTTGTCTTCAAGGAGTAAATGACAACAATAACTTCTTCAATATCTTGGTCGGCGGTTCCACCAAATGCATGTGCGGTTTCATGAATGAACTTGAAGTGCGGTTTCATCAAAGACATAAACTGCGGTTTGATGAAGGACTTAAGGCACCATGCTGGTGGTTTGAAGACGGCGGCTTGAGGGACACTAAACCGCTAAGGATAAACCGATCATAACTCAGCCTAACTACTAAACATCTAGAAATGGACTTGTCTAAGATTTGAAGTATAACTTCATTACATGTAAACCTAAAATCCACAAAAAGACACGTGGAATGGGTCAATCAAATCAGGTGGGTGTACTAACAATGAATCCTAACACAACAGCTCACTGTCCTTCAACTTGGAGCCCAAGTATTTCCCAACAGTTATTTTCTCATTCAAGGCTATAAATAGCCCTTAAGTTCTTCATTGAAACTAGATGAGATTTAAAAGAGAGAAATTGCTGTTGAAATACTTGGTGATTGAAGATCATACTCAAGATTTTCAGAATCCTTTGAATCTTCAAAGAACTCACCTTCAAACCTTCAAAGATCTCCAGCAACAAACAAGTCATCTCAAGCCTTGTAACACTTAAGATTCATTAGGCTCTACAATCACTTAGATTTTAAAGAGCTTCTGATTCTTACACACACACTCACCCCAATTGATCAATCACATAGATTGAATCAAAAGGGATACACTGGTCTAAGTCTAAGATTTATTCTTCATAGAAAGTAAGTGTTGATTCAAAGCTTCATCTCTGTAATCTGTACACTCAAGAATCAATATATACCTCCATTCAAAATCCAAGACTGACCATCTTGGTAAAGGACGTAGATCTTTTAACAGATCGAACCTTTCCAAATACTTGTGTCATTTTACTTTCTGCAAATTTACTTTCAAGTATTGTTCATCTTGTTCTTCATTGTTCATATTAATTTTGTTTGTCGTTTAGTGTTTGATCTTACAGATATTCAAACGTATTGTGAATTGTGTTTGTTTGTTCTCCACATTGCCTAAGTTAAAAATCTGACTAACTTATCTTTTGCCAAAACTTCTAAGACAACAACTTTCAAACTCAACCATATCTTGACCACAAATCTCTTGACCGCATAACTCTGACCGCATCTCACTCGACCGGAATACTCTTGACCGTGAGTGAGCTTCTATACTTAGAGATTTTTATCAAAACAACCTTACCTTATTTCTATCGAAAACTTCCGCTGTGCATATTACACCTTGACCGCGTGGTTTATTACTTGACCGCAAAACTCAAGATTGTAAGCATTTGGTTGAATTTTGAAAAAGGGTTGAAATTTTAAGTAGGCTATTCAACCCCCCCCCCCCCTTCTAGCCTCCTTTCATACCCTTGTTGTGTCTTTGAGACCAACAACATACTATACTATTATTAATGATATCGTAGAGTTATAAATACAAAAATTGAGAAGAATTGGGAGTGATGTAATTTACACCCCGAGTAAAAATGAATAACAGGTAGTAGTTCCCCTGTCCCTAAATAATAAATGCCTAAATTTTATTTTAATGAAAAACTTAAACATTTTACTTTTTTTGTCTCAATTTAATGTTTTTAATTTGACTTTGTATGCTTATTAAGGAACAAAGGTAAACTTGGGTCAACAATAGTAGTGTGTGGAGGATATAATTATCTATTTATAAAGCATGTGGGTGTAAAGTAGATATGTAAGTGATGTTTTTTTTTTTTTTTTTTTTTTTTTTTTTTTTTTTGTAATAATATATGATCTTTATGAGGAAAATATTATCCAAAACACTATTCATGCTTTGCTATTTAGTGACAAAAATTCATATATAATCATGTAATCATCTTTTCAGACATTTAGTTTTGCAAGTATATATTAGTGAAAAAAATTTAATAAAAAAACATTTATGATCAAAGATATTTTCGAAAAATACATTCATTTTGAAACAAAAATATTTTGAAAATATTCCTTTAAATTTAAAATTTTAAAGATAGAGGGAGTATTATTTTCCGCATATATTCTTTCGATCTAACTGGCACAACGCTCAAATTCTGTAATTTACAACCTGAGTTAAAAATTATATTTCCTCCGTTCTATAGTTATTGCTACTAAATGAGAATGTATGGAGATTAAGAAAATATGTTGGAAAACTAAGTATTGTGAGTGAGTAGGAGAGAGAAAATAAGTTAGTGAATATTTGTTGTTAGTAGATAGAAGACAGAAAAGTGAACATTTGGGTAAGTAGCAATAAATATAAGACGCTCAAAATAAAAATAAATAGCGATAAGTATATATGGAACGACTATAAGATGCATCATAGATCTATACCTGTCGGCTCGAATCAGACACGGTTTTCACGTGTTTCCCAAATCTTAGACCATCCACATTGCTTTCAACAAACATAACCCATTCAACTACCACTTTAACATTCGACATCATCTTCTCTCTCTTCCACCTAATAATTTAACTACACTTTTACTTTTACACCCTACAATGGTTTGGTTTAATTAAATTCAACTCTCTTCCAACTCAACATCCTATACCCCACTACTTTTATTTTATTTATATTCTTTATTTTTATGATTAATAAAATAATAATAATAATTTATAATTAAAAAAAATACTTCACACTTAATTAATTTTTTTATAATTGCAATTAAATAAATACGAGAAATGATGATAATTATTATTAAAACTAAGAAAAATTACAATAATCTTAGATCGCGACACAAGTAATGAAAGACAAATAAGCATACGACACAATAGACTCGACTCACATTACAATAAAACTATTAAATCACACATTAAAAGATTAAAAAAAATCTTAATCGCGAAACATTCCGAACTTTGTCCATATCAAATGAAACTTGCATCTATTTATAGAAGAAATTTTTTTATGAACATTGGCGGAAAAAAAAAAAATAAAATAAATTTACTATAAAATAATTGAGCTCATATAATTGGGATGAGAAATAAATCCGAAAATCTCAAGGACCAATGGTTAAATGACAAGTGTACCAATCAGAATTTTTTTTTTGCGACTCACGCGTCTTGTCGGGCGGTGAGCCGCACGCGCCGATGTCGGCCTAACCAGGGCTTGCCGGGTGTCCAAGGCCTGGCCCCACTTCTTTTCTCTCAACCATTCAACCCCCATTTTCTTTCAATCCCTTTCAACTCTCCATTACACCATTTCAACTAAATTAATCTCTTTCAACCCTACATTCAACCCAGCATTGTAAGTAACCTTAGAGTCACTAAAATTATACTACTGACAAAATACGGAGTGTATTAAATATAAATAAATAGGGTAAACAGATAAGATGAGATAAGATAGTGTCGGTTTTACTTGGTCTAAAATGTCCAACCGTAATTAACTGCCACTTGACAATTTCCAGATTTAGGGTAGCAACGACCAACTAACAAAACTGAAACAGTTGACTAATACCTACTACACTCCCCCTTGCATTTGATTGTGCCGTCTGCTTCAATTCAATTCCCCCTCAACACGCTACATAAAACTCCTTTTGTTTAGAGCAATGCTGAGACACAAAATAAGGTCACAAAATTTTGCTCACAAGATGAGGTGACGATATTTTATTGGTTGCATCGATGATGGACCCGTTACACTCTAATTAAAAACACCAATAACATCATTACACCTAGGATTTTGTGAGCAAGATTTTGTGACTTTTTTGTGCCCCTAGTATTATTTTTTTGTTTATCTTTAGTCCCGGGCCCACCAAGTGGGACCAATTTCCATTGCTCAAATTCTATACTCCATACTCCCTCCGTCCCATTCGAAGTTTTACCTTTTACCTAATGAGTGTCCCGTTAAAAGCTTCATCTTTTCCTAAAATAGTAAAAAATATAGGCCCCATTTGTCATACACACTCACTTCTTCCGCTCACATACTCCCTCCGTCCCAAAACAACCTGCACCCTTTTTGAAATGCACGGGAATTAATAAAATGTGTAAGAAAAGTGGGTGGTGTGAGTGGGAAGGAGAGAGTAGTGGGAATCTTTTCCATTTTGAGAAAGTGAGACTTACCAATGGGACACCCAAAAGGGAAATATGTGCAAGGTGTTTTGGGACGGATGGAGTACTTAAATTATGGGGCCCACTTGTCATACTCACTAACTTTTCCCTCTCACATATTTAAATTGTAGGCATCACTTGTCATACCCACTAACTTTTTCCCTCTCACAACCCTTCTTACACTCATCGCTTTCCTTAATTTGTGTGTCATCACCTAAATGGTGAAACTTCAAATGGGACGGAAGGAGTATTAAGTTAAGGATGAGCAAGCATCAAACGGTTATAATACCACAATTAAATATTTCATCCGTCTCACCTCACTTGAAATCTAAGAGTTGGACACAATAATTAAAAAGAATAAAGAAAATGTTTGGTAGAAAATGAAGAGAGAGAATGAGTCAGTAATTGTAGTGTTGGTTGAATAAATTGAGTGGTGAAAAATAAAGAGAGACAATGAGTGGTAGGGTAGTTGAATATAAAATAATAAGAATATGACTATTTTGGGGAATCTCAAGTGAAATGGAACGGATCAAAATAAAAATAAATTTCAAGTGAGGTAGAACGGAGGAGTATCAAAATTCGTTTTATTGATACGGCCTATCATCCTTTTAACCCCTCCTACTATAGTGAAGCTCCGCTTTTAACCATCGTTGTTTTTTTTAGCAGTTTTAACCACTCTACTACAGTTACGCACTCATGTTAACTTTACCTCTTAACGACATCCAAAAAATCTAACTTTCGTTAATAAAACTTAACGAAACCTAACCCAACCCCAACCCACCCCACACTGTAATGCCGCCCTAATCCCACCCCGGTAATACTCTCATTGTCGAAAAAAGGAAACCTTCTTATGCCTCCAAAAGATGTGGACTCACAAGCTATGTTGAAACAGATAATGAACAGTACTCATATGAATTACAGAGGAGCAGCACATTTCCCAGAATTTGGGGTTTTAGCAAAGAGTACTTATGTTGGTCCCAAAGACACAATAAGGGTATGAAAAGAGGCTAGAGGGGAGGGGGTGAATAGCCTATTTAAAATTTCAACCCTTTTTCAAAATTCAACCAAGTGCTTACAATCTTGAGTTTGCGGTCAAGTAAAAACCACACGGTCAAGGTGTAATATGCACAGCGGAAGTTTTCGATAGAAATAAGGTAAGGTTGTTTGATAAAAATCTCTTTAAGAATAGCTCACTCACGGTCAAGAGTTTTCCGGACGAGTGAGATGCGGTCAAGTGGTTTGCGGTCAGAGATTTGCGGTCAGATTGTTGAGAGATTGAAAGTTGTCTTAGAAGTTTTGGCAAAAGATAAGTTAGTCAGATTTTAACTTAGGCAATGTGGAGAACAAACAAACACAATTCACAATACGTTTGAATATCTGTAAGATCAAACACTAAACGACAAACAAGATTAATATGAACAATAAAGAACAAGATGAACAATACTTGAAAGTAAATTTGCAGAAAGTAAAATGACACAAGTATTTGGAAATGTTCGATCTGTTAAAAGATCTACGTCCTTTACCAAGATGGTCAGTCTTGGATTTTGAATGGAGGTATATATTGATTCTTGAGTGTACAGATTACAGAGATGAAGCTTTGAATCAACACCTACTTTCTATGAAGAATGAATCCTAGACTTAGACCAGTGTATCCCTTTTGATTCAATCCATGTGATTGATCAATTGGGGTGAGTGTGTGTGTAAGAATCAGAAGCTCTTTAAAATCTAAGTGATTGTAGAGCTTAATGAATCTTAAGTGTTTACAAGGCGTGAGATGACTTGTTTGTTGCTGGAGATCTTTGAAGGTTTGAAGGTGAGTTCTTTGAAGATTCAAAGGATTCTGGAAATCTTGAGTATGATCTTCAATCACCAAGTATTTCAACATCAATTTCTCTCTTTTAATCTCAGCTATTTTCAATGAAGAACTTAAGGGCTATTTATAGCCTTGGATGAGAAAATAGCTGTTGGGAAATACTTGGGCTCCAAGTTTGGACAATAAGCTGTTGAATTCTGATTGGAGCTCATTCTGAGTTATCCTGTTGTTGCAGAATGAAGGTGGTCCCTACAGATTCAAATTTGAATTACTTGGGGTCCAAGTTGAGTTCTGCAACGTTCTAAACTAACTATGGTTTGACCATGGTTAAGTTTGAACACTCGGATTCTTGAGCACCTTCTATACTTGCGGTCGAGACTTCACGGTCGAATGATCCACATTCAGATGGTCTTTCACGGTCGACAGATCTGCCACGGTTGAGGTGAGCCTCTTTCCGGTCAAGGAGAGCCTCTCACGGTCAAGGTCTTGACCACTAGATTTTTCAGACTTAGGAATTTTCAGCATATCAATCTAAAGCCTATACTATCAAAATGGACTATTCTAAAAATGAAGTTTAACACTTCTTACAACATATCCTAAAGTCCACAAAAGATAAAATTAGGTCATGGGATCAATCAAATCTAGGTAATAGGAGTGGTTTATAATAAGCATACCCAACAACTTATATGAGCTCAATGTAATTGAAAAAAAGGCAAAAAAATAAAAATAAAAAACAATAATAAAGGACAGAAAGACGGAGAGGAAAGATGAAGCTCTACAGAATAATCAAAATTTTAGACAGATTTTGGTTTTTCTATTTAATTTGACCTTTTCGACAATGAGGGTGTTCCTGGGTCGGAGACTAGAGGCGGCATTACAGATTGGGGTGGTTTGGGATTAGGTTCCGTTAAGTTTTATTAACGAAAATTAGTTTTTTTGGATGTCGTTAGGGGGTAAGGTTAACATGAGTGCGTATCTATAGTAGAGTGGTTAAAACTGCTAAAAAAACAATGATGGTTAAAAGAGGAGCTTCACTATAGTAGGAGGGGTTAAAAGGGTGATAGGGCTATTGATACAAGTAACTGTCTGTGCTCATTTCGCAACACGTTAAATAATAATGATTTTGTAATCCATCCGTGTACATCATTTGATAAATTTTACTGAGAAATGTTTATCATAATAGTATACTCCGTACTCCCTCCGTTCCAGAAAGATAGTCCACATTTTTTCGTTGTTACTACGAGTGAACTTTGAACAGTTATAAATGCTACTTATAATTATGTTAACGTGAATCTAAAAATTGATATTAATAGTATTTATAATGGTGTATCAAGAATAATTTCAAAAATTACATTAGAATGATGAAAAGTAGCCTTAATTATTACTCAAAGTTCCTTCGTAAAACCTATGAAAATAGGCGGACTATCATTCTGAAACAGAAGGAGTATTTTAGATATTTTTATTTAAAATTTGTATTTATAAAATTTATCACTTATTGACCTGGTGCCTGCCCCCTAGGAGCACACGAGCATGTTTATGTCGGCAGTTTCCATTTTTCCTAGCACGGCCCCTTTGGATATTTTGAATATTAAAATTTTCTTATGTTAATCCTTAAATCTGTCGGTAGGTTCAGTTTTTTCTTTGATCCGGCCCTCTTTTGTGTCCAAGGAATATTAAACTTCCCTAATATTAGGTCTCGTATAGTAGTAGAGCGTAGGGATGGCCAAACCGGACCGGAACCGTAAAACCGGATCGGAAAAGCCCGGAACCGGAGCAAACCGGGGAGGAAACCGAAACTGCAAGGCATCCGGGCCGGTTCAGGGTCACATAAATAGCGAACCGGACCGGAACCGTACCGAAAATCCCTTGTTTTTCAATAATTTTAAAGGGGGAGACCGGAACCGTACCGGAACCGGAGCCTAACCGGAACCGGATTGTGCCAACTGGAACCGGAACCGGGGTAAGCGCGGGCCGGTTCAGGGTCACATATATGGTGAACCGGAACCGGTTTTGGCCATCCCTACTACTAACTAGAGCGATGCGATTTAAATTGAGTGAAAAAAATCTAGTAGCTTTTTGCTAATTAAGGCTCGTTTGGTAAAACGGTGCGTTTGAAAACTGGAATGAAAAGAATCAACTTTTTGTTAATTAAGCGTCTCATTTAAGAGTCTTCGAGAGAAGCTTTTTAAAAATCTTTTTGGCCGCTCAAAATAGTAGTGTCCGAAAAAATCACCGTTTTTAAAATTGTGTGCAAGACGAGCCCTAAGTATCTCAATGGAGAGTTTTGGAACGGAGCTTTTTAAAAATATTGACTCATTTTAGCCGCTGAGAATAGTAACGTAAAAAAGAAACTCGGTTTTGAAAAATCTCAATTTTTAAAACTTTACACCAGACGAGTACACCAGTTTTTTAGTCAAAATCTCACAAAAAAAATCACTTTTTTTTTTTTTTACACATTCTGAAAAACGGGATTTATACCAAGGAATTTAACACAACGTCCCGATACTGAACGAGACACGGATTAAGAGCGCTCCTCCGCCTCCAACCTCCATGGATACACAGACTCACCCTTCTTCTACCTCAAACATATTCCTTTCTCTCTTTTCTAAACCTCAAACGCTTCCACAATTGAAGAAGGAGAAACTTACACATTGAAGAATCTCAATGTTTATCTCGATCTATTAAGTGGATTGATTTTCTTTCAACTTCTAGGTTTACTCTTACTTTACTAGGATTTGTCATCCTTACGGATTTTTGTGAAATTCAACGTGATTTTCTTGTTTATAACTCCCTCCGACCCGGACTAAAGTTCTTAGTTTGACTTTACACGGAGATTAAGAAAAAGTAAATGTTGTAAGTAAGAAAAAGTAGGAAAGATAAAGTGGGTAAGGAGTTTTTGTTGTGAGAATGACAAGTGGGTCCCATGATTCATTTTAGGTAATAAAGCAACTAAAAACCTTAGTCTGGGACAAACCAAAAAAGAATTAGTCTGGGACAGAGGGAGTACTTAGACTATGTACGATGGTGAGTTGAGGGGTGGGTTGAGAAAAAGATCAACTAGTTGAGGGGTGGACAATGGTGAGTTGAGAGGGAGGGGGTTGAGACTGATAGGTGAGAAAACTCAACTGGGTTGAGAGGGGCATGTGTCGGGCAAAGGGAGAGGGCTTTCTAGCCATTTTCCTTTCTTTTTTCTTTTTTTTTCTTTTTGATTGGGACACTTGTCTTATATCCATTGGCTCCTTATATTTTTGGATTAATTTTTTATCCCAATTTTTTGAGCTCAATTATTTCATAGTAATTTTTTTATATATAAAAAAAATCACCAAAATTTATCATTTTTTTCCTCTATAAAGTGATGTAAGTTTCATTTGATTTGGACACCGAAAAAAAAACATCTTTTTTCTCAATATAAAATTTTCAATTGTACTTTATTAACCCTTATTTAAAAAATTTCAACATCTTTTTAAGTGTGAAGTATTTTTTTAATAATAATTATCATCATTTTTTATATTTATTTAATTGCAATTAAAAAATTAATTAAGTGTGAAGTATTTTTTTAATTATAAATGATATAATTATTATTATTATTTTACTAATCATAAAAATAAAGATTATAAATAAAATAAAAGTGGTGGTGTATAGAATGATGAGTTGGGAGGGAGTTGAGAATTTAATTAAACTAGCTATTGTAGAGGTATAGTTGAAAGGGTAGTTGAATGATTAAGTGGATGAAGAGATAAGATGAGGTGGAGTGATATTAGGGTAGTTGAATATTTTTGGGTGGTTGGACCATTGTACATGGTCTTAGTGCTAAGGCATTGATAAAGATGTCAACGTGTGAGAATAAAAGTGTCAGTGTTATGGTAAAAGATTGTTAGTGTCAATGACTGACACACTTTAACACTACAACTGACACTTATTAGAAGTGTCGGTCATTTACAAAAATGCTAAAGTTTCTTTTAAAACAAGTGTCAGTTTATTCACAAAAATGCTACCGCCTCTTTTAAAAATCCGTTTTTTCTAATTTCTAGGAAAAACTGTTTTTTTTTTTCCTAAGACCAACACATTTTTCTATGGTAAATTAAAATATTACTTGTCCTTATACTTGCTAAATTAAATATTTGGATAGAGAATTAAAAGAATATACTCCATCCGTCCCAGCACAAGTAAGACTTATTTCCCTTTTAGGCCGTCCCAGAACAATTGAAACTGCCCAAAATGGAAATGTTATAATATATTTATATTCAACCAACCCCACTATTTAACCCCACTCATTCTCTCTCTTTATTTTCCACCACTCATTTCATTCAACCAACACTACTATTTACCCCACTCATTATATCTCTTCATTTTTTACCACACATTCACTACTTTCTCTTAATTATTGTGCCCACTCCTCTAGTCCTACTTGTGCTGGGACGGAGGGAGTATGATTTTTTGCTTCTGAATGTGTATATACATATACTCCCTCCGTTTCATGTGAATTGAAACTTATTTCTTTTTTCGTCCGTTTCACCTTAATTGAGACTGCCCAAAATGACAAACTTTTTAATATTTTATATTCACCCAACCCCACCCATTTAACCCCACTAATTCTCTCTCTTCATTTTCCACCACTCATTTTATCCAACCAACACTACTATTTACCCCACTCATTCACTCTCTTCATTTTCCACCACACATTCACTACTTTCTCTTAATTATTGTGCCATTTTTTTTAGTCTCAATTCACATGAAACGAAGGGAGTATATACATACATATACATATATATATTTATATATATATATATATACATATATATACATATACATATATATATATATATATATATATATATACTTTCTTAATTCTAAGTAAGTTGAAACATTCATTTTGAAGTTGAAAAATTAAAGATATAATATTATATTAAGAATGAAAGGGGGTAAGGAAGAGAGAGAATTAGTAGGGAAGGAAAGAGAATGAGTGGAAAATAATGAGTGGTTGGGAGGAAGAAAGAGAATGGGTGGAGGATTATAAAAGTAATAAAAACCTTTTATTTTTAGATTGTTGCAACTTAAGTGAAATACTTTAAATGGCAAAATGTTTCAACTTACTTGGAACGGAGTGAGTATATATATATATATAAGTAGTGATGGGAGGACTAGGCCATAACCATCACCATCACAAAAAAGAAAGAAAAAAAAAGAAAAAAAAGTCTAAAGAAGTTAATCAAATTGCCTTTATTATTCCAAAGCCTCTTAGACTTAATATTCTTTACTCTAACTTTCGAACCAAATTTTTCTCATTTTCTTTTAACTGTTTAAAAGCCGTCTTATTCATCGTAATAATCTTCCAAATTTTCGTTGTCAGCCATTGGAGCCCAAGGTTCAACATGAACTCCTCCAACTATACCCCAATAAAGACGAGTTGCTTCAAATGATGAAAGAGATGTATCAAAGAGACCGCCTTCCGATTATGAATCACATTTTTTCCGATGAGTAAGAGCTGTTTTTAGTTTTTTTTTTTTTTTTATAAACTCTATATTAAAGTATTTGAGATCGGCATACGAGCTTTAAAGGGACATAAGTTAGGAGCTGATGAAGCTTGAGTTTGCCGAACTTTTTCTCGAATCTAATTAATTATTGCTTCTCTATCCAAATCACGAGCATTCATAGGGACGGATGGTAAGACAACAGACTCTCTGTGTCTTTCAATCCTACCAATCCTTCCACGTGAGTGTCTATAGCCTCATTTACCCTTTGTGGGTCCATATCTGTTGGCTTAGATGCCATGATATCTTGAGCTATCACTTCATCATTTTTTTAGAAAAAGTAATTGAATGTAACACAGTGCATATATGATTGTAATATGTTATATAGATGAATGTAACAGTTTATAGGTTAAATGTTACATTTTTTTTAAAAAAAAAGAGAGTAAAAAAATCATTTATATAAGTCAATTGAATGTAAAACCCTAGAAAAGTATTACAATTGAGAAAAAAAAAGGTTACATTCATTTATTATAAAATGTTACATTAGTTTAGTTGTCAATCTTATGTTATCTTTAATTTATTTCAGCAAAATTGTGGTAAATTTTTGGAAAAAAAAGTATTACATATGAGAAAAAAGTGTTACATTTGCTTATAAAAAGTGTTACTTTTGCTGGCAAGCAAAAAAAGGTAGGGATTTTTTTTTTTTTTTTTTTTTTTTAAGGAATTTGGCGGGAAACAATCGCACGGCGTGCGACCGTCGAACAACAGTCCACCTCATTATTGTTACAACCCTTTCAATGGAAAGGAAACGGTTATCTTAATTATTTTAAAGATATGCATGAATGAAGAAAAGTTAATAAAGTTTTTACGCGTAAACGTTGATACATTTTTTATTACTCCCTATGTCTCAAAATGATCTTCCTATTTGACTATTCAAACTTTTTAAGAATATGAACACTTGCTTCACTAGCCATGTTTTGTTTATTCACTTTTAAACATAAATTGTAGAAATAGGAAGAACTTTTTGAGACAATAAAAAATGACAAATATGAAGATTATTTTAGGACGGAGCGAGTATTATTTTGGTTTAAAAAAATAAGATACTTATATAGAAAAGTAAGTACATGTACTCTCGAGAAATGAATGAAAAATGTTTCTGAAAATTGCTTTTTGGAAGGAAATATTAGTATACTCAAATATCCAATCATATATATAGTAGGTAGGTAGTTAGTTATTTAATTTTTCCTGCAGTGTCTATATCAGTATGTATTTAAAAATATAAAAGTATGCCAATTTTTGGGCCTTAATAGCTAACATTTTAGGCTTTAATCAAAGAAGGTATACTTTGAGGTTTTTTTTTTAGGAAATTAAGGAAGATAGGAGAACATATTATGGGGAAGTTGGAGGGGATTAACGTGAGGAGGGGGGTTGTTACGAGTTCAAATCCTCTGTGCCACTTTGTGTACCATTTTATGTGTCATAAGTGATCTAATGGCTCACAGTTATTGAGATGTGTATTATCATAATATTATAAAAACATGTGAACAATTGGATTGCAAATGGTACATGGAGTGACACACAAAAGTGATACATGAGATCTCGACTCGGTTGTTACGATGGAATGTGTCAACCAGATTGACATAACTATTTTAAATTAAAAAAAATAACAAATATAACTATTTTGAGTTCAGCTGTTTCATTATTTTCATGAGTACTTTTTGGGCAATATTACTATTTTAGATAATAAAAAAGAAATATATTTATTTTCAAAAAAATGCTAAAAATAATTATTTAGAAATGCTACATGTGTGAATCAAATTGTATTTTGCATAGCATCTCTAAAGAATGGTAGTACAATGGTTTAGAGAAGATAGGGGGCAGAGAGGACCGAGTGGCCTTTTTTTGGGAGTGTTTTGGGAATGGAGAAGTTACCATAATTTAATACTCTTTTTCTTCGTCTCAGTTTAAATTTAGTTTGTTTTTTCACATTTATCAAGATACTAAGCTAAAAGCTTTAACATTTGTAGGTGTGTTAAATACTTCTTCGGTTCCAATTTAAACTTTAAAAAACTTTTGGGTTCATGAATTAAGAAAACTGTGATATTTTGTGAGTGTAGATGGTTTGTTAAGTGTAGTAGACAATAGTTACTAGTGGATAATTGTTGTGAGTATGACATGTGGGGTCCACAAATAAAGAAGTATAAAAGAATTTTCCTTATAGATTTTGAAGTTTAAAATGTGACCACCAAAATGAAAAATTTTGAAGTTTAAAATGGGACGGAGGGAGTATATAGTTTCTTGAAAAACTATTTATAAAGCAACTTGGTGAAAAGTAGGTTAAGAAGATAATGGTTTTTTGTACTTCATTGAACTTTTTAGAACATAATTATCCAAACTATTATTCATTGTATGTATTTATGGAATAAAGTAAAATAAAACTGGAATATACGGAAAAACAAAATTAAGAGTATTTTAAAATATTATTTTGTGCTTAAGGGTTTTATATTTATTGTATTTGTAATAGTATTTTTTTAATTGAAAAGTAAATCTGTTGCATTTTTGTAAGTTTAATTGTGAGAAATCTCTGTCGTTTTTTTTTTTTTTTTAAAAAAGAGAGCACGTTTGTGAGGATAATGGAATGTTATAACACTAATTCTTGAGTTTTAGAAGTCTAAATAATTAGGGAAAATATCAAATAGCCTTAAATAAAAATTTATATCCAAAAAAGTTTCCTACAAATATATACTCCTTCCATCCCAAAACAAACTTCCCATAAAATTTTAGAAACGAGAATTAATGAAAGTAATTGTTGTGAAAGGGAAGGAGAGAGAGTGGATAGGGAGATCTCGACTCAAAAAAAGACTGACAAAGGTAAATAGATGTTTCAATAAAAAAAAGTCGTTTGATAGATGGTTTTTCTTTCAGGGGCAAATGGAGGTTTCCTTATTTTGTACTCCCTATGTTCTAAAATAAACTTTTCATGGAATGTTAGGAACGGAAATTATTAGTATAAGATAGTAGTTGTTGTGAGAGGGAGGAGGGGTAAATTGAAATAAAGAATAATAAGTAGATAGTTGCCGTGATTGTGAAGGAGAGAAAATGAAGGAAATCTTTTTCTTTTTGGGTAAGTAATTTTTTTTAATGAGACACCCAAATTAACAAAATGAAAGGTTTGTTATGGAGTAATCTCTTTGTTTCAGACTGAACATTGTTATGAAGAAAACTATTTTAATTTTCTAATGAAGAAACCTAATTAGGAAGTTGATGAAAATGGTTAGATTTTTTTTATTTTTTTTAAAGAAAAGAATATTGAGAAAATGGAAGGAAGAGGGGACATATTTTTATCAAATGAGAGACGTTTGTTTGTGGGGATAATGTAATGTATAATAACAAGTCTTTAGTTTTAGGACTAACGGATACTATAAATAATATAAAATCATAGATATACAACTATATACTCCTTCCGTTTCAAATTATCTACCGCTTTAGGAGTAAAAAATTGTTTCAAAATATTTGTCGCTTTACTATTATCAATGCACTTTTACCCTTTTGTCTCAATTATACCCTTATTAATGATGGTGGAAGTATCTCTCATGCAAGCATTTAATCACCTAGAAAGTTGAATTATTTTGGGGCAAATAGGTCTTCTTAACATGCATTAATTACATTTCTTAATATATATGTGAAAAAATTTTCTAAAACGACATATATTTTGAAACGGATGGAGTATATTTTTTGAGGATGCACGGGTGGAACCTAGTAAATTACACAAAACAAGAATTAATGCTACTATGCACATTGACCAAAACGATCCTTAGTGGGACCTACATGAATCTTCGAGCATTAATTCTACTTGAGTCACTAATCCCACCCCACCCTTTAACTTGCACCGGCCATTTCCTGGAATTCCTCACTCTCTTCACTCTCTCAAAATGAAATTAAAAATAAAAATTACTCACCGACCGTCACCATAAATTTTCTTAAAAAGCACCACGCCATTATGATTAATCACACAAGAAAACCAGAAAACGACATCATCTTACTCCCATCCGACGCCGTATCACTATAACCCCCTATATTTCCTCCACGTACGTAATCTCCAAAAAATAATTTTTTTAACCCCACAAAATCCTATTTAAACACCCCCACACCCTCATTTCCAAATCACTCAACTTACAAACTCAAAGTTCACTGAATCGCTTCAAACATTCTAAACACTCTCTTTTAATTTAATTTTTCCGATCAATCACACAACAATGGCTTCCCAAATCACAACCGCAAAGGGCGGCGCCGCCACCGGTCTAGTGAAGGCTGCTAGCTTGTCTAGCCGTGCATATGTGACGTTCTTGGCCGGAACCGGCGACTACTGGAAGGGGGTGGTGGGTCTTGCTAAAGGGTTACGGAAGGCGAGAAGCGCATACCCACTTGTGGTGGCGATGCTGCCGGACGTCCCGGAGGAGCACCGCCGTATACTGGTGTCTCAGGGATGTATTTTACGTGAGATTGAGCCGGTTTATCCTCCGGCTAATCAGACTAAGTTTGCTATGGCTTAC
Source organism: Campanula takesimana (assembly GCA_026119855.1). Classification (NCBI taxonomy): domain Eukaryota; kingdom Viridiplantae; phylum Streptophyta; class Magnoliopsida; order Asterales; family Campanulaceae; genus Campanula; species Campanula takesimana. The sequence continues at coordinate 99,033 of JAOWBW010001284.1, read as the reverse complement.
TATGTCATTAATTACTCCAAGCTTCGTATTTGGGAGGTAATCTTTATTTTATTGCACCAACTTGCTCCACATGCTAATACTCCATATTAATTACACGAACTTTAGAGTGATTGATAGTGAAATTAAATTGTGGAATTAATAGTTTAAATAATTAGTCTCTGTTTTACACTAAGAAATGAATAACGTTTTTCATAAAAGATGAAAAACACTTTGTACATTAAAGCGACTGCAAAACAAGTTTTTCATGAAATTTTCGCTAATTTCAAAATAAAATGTCAAGTTTAATTGTAAAACGTGGAATTTATAATGAAATAATTTATTATTTTATTTTTTATATATAAGATTAATCAGAATTTACTAATTGTGAATTGATAATTTGCAGTTTGTGGAGTATAGCAAGATGATATACCTAGACGGGGACATCCAAGTATTCAAAAACATTGACTATCTCTTTGACTTGCCACGTGGCTACTTCTACGCAGTAAAAGACTGTTTCTGCGAGAAGACATGGTCCCACAGCCCACAATACAAAATTGGGTATTGTCAACAAAGCCCAAACAAGGTCCAATGGCCCAAATCCCTAGGCCCAAAACCCCCACTCTACTTCAATGCCGGCATGTTCGTTTACGAGCCCAATCTATCGACTTACGACGACCTCCTCGAAACGGTCCAAAAAACGGAGCCCACTTTATTCGCGGAACAAGACTTTTTGAACATGTTTTTTAGGGATATTTACAAACCTATCCCTTCGGATTATAATTTGGTTTTGGCTATGTTGTGGCGCCACCCGGAGAATGTCCGGCTCGACGGAGTTAAGGTGGTGCATTACTGCGCCGCTGGGTCGAAGCCGTGGCGGTTTACCGGGGAGGAGGAGAATATGGACCGGGCGGATATTAGGATGCTGGTGAAGAAGTGGTGGGAGATTTTTAATGATGAGAGTTTGGATTATTGGAGGATGGGTGGTGGCGGCGTTGTGGCGGCGGGTGGTGGTGGTGGCGGTGGCGTGAGGAAGGTGGTGGTTAATGAGAATGGTGTTCTTCCCTTTGTTAGTGCTCCATCTGCTGCTTAGCTGGCACATTTCTGTTGCAGAAGATTTTAATTTTTATAAAAAAAAAAAAAAATTCTTTTCCTTTTGGTAAATTAGAATTGGTTAGAGGATAAAGAACTAGCCTCTTGTTTTTTGTTTTTGTTTTTTCATATATTATTATTTAAGTTTGCGAATACAGTATATAGGAAGGTCAAAACTGTAATATGGTTTGTATTTATAGTTGGACATGAAGTATGATATTAATGGAAATACTTCAATATTATATTTTATCACTTTGATTTCGATCCTTAATGCGTTGTTGGTTTATATATTTTGTGGGTTTGGCAAAAGCTTGACAATTCAAAATAGTAAAAAAAATTGCTCAAAAAAAATATTGTAAAAAATGACCACAAACAAATTGCAATCAAGTTGATTGTCAAATTAAATTTAATGTTATTTTTTTAAGAAGTAAGTGAAAATGGCAAAAATAAAAATAAAGAAATTTGTAGAATTAGCCAAAATCATAAGAGAAGCTAATAAAAATAAAATCATAATTGATGAAATAATTTTTTCAAGACACGTTATTTTTTATTAATGGAATGGAGGAGTACTTGTCATGCGTAAAAGAAATACTTGTAATAACGACCATGAAAAATCAATATTTGGATAAGTAACTTGATGTTCTTTCAAAAAAATAAAATAAAGAAAAAACTGATGTGACAAATACCCACATTAACCCTAAGGTTCAAGATAAATGTCACAATACAAAAATGAATAAATCCGTTTACTGGTGACCGACCTCTTTTCTTTCTTTTCCTTTAAGCAACAACAGGTGGATTGTGTGACTTCTTCCTTCATTTTCATTTTAAGCTCATTCAACAAAATTTTGAATGAATCTCTATTAATTAGGGCGGTTAAACGAACCGAGCCCGTTCGAGCTCGGCTCGGGCTCGGCTCGTTAAAGCTCGGTTCGAATGGGCTCGAAGTGCTATTCGAGCTCGAGCTCGAACCGAGTTTTCGAGCTCGAATTTTTATCGAGCCGGCTCGTGTTCAGCTCATTTGTTCGAGCTCGGCTCGTTAAAGCTCGGTTTGTGTTCGGCTCGTTAGAGCTCGGCTCGTGTTCGGCTCGTTAGAGCTCGACTCGTGTTCGGCTCGTTTAAATCACGCATAACTCGAGCTCGGGTTCGGCTCGATAAGCTCATTAACACGGGTTATATTGTTTGCGTTTGGCTCGAGCTCGGCTCGGCTCGTTAAGCTCGAGTTCAACTAAATAATCATCATTATTTCTTTTGTAATGAATACATATACATTATATGTATATACAACATTGTACAAGGAATAAATCATAACTAAAATATTTTTATCTTCAAAATGAATTAAACAACAATAATTGTACAACAACTAAAATTAATTTAATTTTTATACATTCATATAATGATCATATAGTGACTATACACATACAATACAATAATACAATATAGATTGTACAACAACTAAAATTAATTTATTCTATGAACATTCATTATGAAAACGTAGATATATATACACAATAGTCGGGTTTTTTTTTTCAAAACTAATTTATTATTTTCAAATGTACACATATTTGTCTTATATTATTTTTCTCATTGAAATAAAAAATAAAATTAACATCTATTATTGTAGTTATATATGCAAGTATATTTAACTACTCAAATATATAATGAGCAAAATGTTTATCATTTACACATACACACACATATATATTTCACATATAAATGCGTTTGCATGTAGAAAAATATTTATTATATATATATATATATATGTATATATACATATACACATATATACATACACACACACACACACACATACATACATACATACATACACACACACACACACACATACATACATACATACATACATACATATATATATATATATATATATATATATATATATATATATATATATATATATATTTATTTATTTATGTATATGGTATAGTGGATATTATATATACATACATGTAACACATATTTATATACATAAATATATGTATGAATGATATGTGTGTGTCTATATGGAATATTGGATGATATATATATATATATACATACATACATATAGCACATATTTATATACATTATTATAGGGCAAATTGCAATTTGGTTCCTGACATTTACAAACTTTTGCAATTTGGTTCCCAACAGTTTTTTTTCGCCGATTGGTTCCCAACATTTACATTTTTTTGCAATGTGGCTATAAAAGTAACTGGGCGTTAGTTTTCTAACGATTTTATGTCATGTGACTAGCACATGACGTTTTAAATGACGTTTTAAAATATTCGTAAAGCTTTATATTGAAGCTAATATTTAAATCTACAATATAATTTTTTTTTTGGAAATTTGTTGGGTACCTAAAATATTTTTACATTTAATCTTAATTTTAAATATTAAAAAAATAAAAACACGTGAAATATAATCTAAAAAAGGTATTAGCCCAATTATGTTTCATATGAAGTAATTCTATATGTATGTTTCCTAAAGTTTATTTTTCTCCACCCCTCTGCCACTTTCCCGTAATAAATTTACTTCATAAAGTTTATTTTTATCGTCCTCTTCTTCTTCCTTTTTTTCTATCAAATATTTTTACGAACTGATAATCTACATATAGAATTTACTTCATATGGAACATATTTGGGCTAATATCTTTTTTAGATTATATTTTACGTGTTTTCTATTTTTTTAATATTTAAAATTAAGATTAAATGTAATAATCCAACTACCCAATAAATTTTCAAAAAAATATATATTGTAGATTTAAATATTAGCTTCAATTTAAAAGAAGAATCATATTAATCGGATATGTGTAGCTTTAAGAATATCTTAAAACGTCATGTGCTAGTCACATGACATAAAATCTGTTAGAAAACTAACGCCCAGTTACTTTAATAGCCACATTGCAAAAAAATGTAAATGTTGGGAACCAATTGGCGAAAAAAAACTGTTGGGAACTAAATTGCAAAAGTTTGTAAATGTCAGGAACCAAATTGCAATTTGCCCCATTATTATATACTCCCTATATCCTGCCCGATTTAGGACATTTTGACATTTTTAGTGTCATACTCGACGTAGTACGGCCAAAAAATGGAAATATAATATTACTTTTGTTCTCATAACCTCCTCCATTCATTCTAGTTCCTCTTAAGTCGGGCGGGACGAAGGCCGTATATATGTGTGTATGTATGATGTATGTATGTATTATATGTATATATACATACATGTAACATATACTATATTATACACCTAGCGTAGCGTACATTTTACTAAATACATTTGACTAAGTATAATAGCGTCATTTAAATGCTATATACTAACCAGAAAGTTTATCTGACTTTGACTTTCATGGTCAACACCATAAAACGTTGACCACAATATGAAAACCTACCTATCCCTATGCATTTCAATTTTTTTTATGAATTCACCGTTAGCATACGGTCGGCCTCAACTTTTAAATATAATTGTTAAAACAAATAGTTAACTATTAATAGTTAAATATAATAGTTAGCTATTTATAGTGAAATATAATAGTTAACTATAATTATTAACTACCTTAGTAACTATTTGTTCTTAAAAAAATGCCATAGTAACTATAAGAGTAAAACTATTTGAATTTTGGTTATGTAGAGTCAAACTATTTGAATTTTGATTAATATTTTATGTAAATTATTAATTTACATAATTTATTAATGATTTAACAACATTTTTTAATTTTTATGAGAATTAATAATTTAGTGTAAAATATTAGTTAAAGTTTAAGTAAATTTGATAAGTAAATATAAAATTTGGGACAGAAGGAATATATTACAACCTGATGGTATATATACGATTCAATTAATCGTTTGTAATATGAGAAGTTAAATGCACAAGAGCTTTTAAAAAAAAATAAAAATAAAAAAATAAATAAACAGAAGGTTACATTTGTAAATTAGACACATTTTGAGATTAAAAAAAGAGAACAAAAAAATTTAAAAAATAGTGTTTTTGTTCAAAATGCAGAGAATACTTATCAGAGCTCGGTAAGGCTCGAACTCGAGCTCGTTTGATTTCATAATTTTCAGAAAAATGTTTAAGCTCGAGCTCGGCTCGTAAAGGCTCGAGTTCGAACAGCTCGTGAAAAGCTCGCGAGCATAAGGCTCGAACTCGAGCTCGTTTGATTTCATAATTTTCAGAAAAATGTTTAAGCTCGAGCTCGGCTCGTAAAGACTCGAGTTCGAACAGCTCGTGAAAGGCTCGCGAGCGGCTCGCGAGCAGCTCGAAACTCGATTCGATTCGAGCTCGAACAAGGTAAATGGGCTCGAGCTCGAGCTCGATAAAAGCTCTAGCTCGATAATTCGTTAACGAGCTCGAACCCAAAACTCCAAAGCTCAGCTCGGCTCGTTTACAGCCCTACTATTAACAGTACTATATAGACATGGCTAAATACGGGTACGGGAGGGATTGTACGGGTATGGCTACGGGTCCGAGTCTCAATATGAAGGACCCGGAACTGAACCGTGTATGGCACGGGCAGAGGCGGACCTAGAGTATTTTGTGGGGGGGATGCACAAATTGTGAGGGGATGCACAAATACACTATAAAATCTATATGGAAAAAAATAATGCATGACATGAGACTTGAATCCACAACCTCTTGCTCAAAATCCCAACAACTTAACCACTAAACTACACACATTCTTTGGTTAGAGGGAATCACCGGAACACCCTTACTCATGCTTGGGTCCGCCCCTTGGCACGGGTACGGGTGCGGGTCAGTCACAGGTTGATCGGGTACGGTTCTACGGGTCCACGGGTTTCCTCCCCTTTAAAAAAAAATAAAAACAAAATTGTACTGTTTAATTTTAAACGGATTTCGTTAACAATATAACGGAATCTGTTCAAAATTTAACTGTTTTCTTTTTTCCTTTTTCTTATCAACGAAAATTAACAAATATGTTAGAATATGTATAAAAAACTATCATTTTAAATAGATTATGTTAGAAACAAATGTTGGAAAACTAACAAAATATGTAAAAAAAAAAAAAAGGGTTCATTCACGGGTTCAAGCGGGTACGGGTTACGGGTTTAGACGGTTCACGGGTTGGACCCGCCGGGTTGCGGTTTCTGGAAGCATGGACCCGGAACCGAGCCGGTTCATACACGGTTACGGGTTTGCCGGTTCACGGTTCATTCACTAGTCGTGGGTATACGGTTTCAATCCGGGTACGGTTTCACGGGTCGATGCGGGTCCGGGTTGGCCATGTCTAGTACTACTCCCTCCGTCCCACCTCACTTGAGACCTAAGAGGTGGGCACAGTAACTAAGGTAAAAGAATAAAATAAGAAAAATGTGTGGTAGAAAATGAAGAGAGATAATGAGTGGGGTTAATAGTAGGTTGGTTGAATGAATTGTGTGGTGGGAAATGATGAAAGATAATGAGTGGATGGGGTAGATTGAATATAAAATCATAAAAAAATTACCATTTTGAGAAGTCTCAAGTTAAGTGGGACGGACAATAGTCTTGGTCTCATTCCGAACGTCCAAAGTAGAGAGTAACCCGTCGAAGGTGTAAATTAAGAGCATAAAACCATTTATCAACCGATGAGGAAAACCATCCCATATATCATGGTCACATGAAAGGGTATCACAATTGTTTTCAAACCCATTTATCAACCGATGAGGAAATAGCAGAATATAACGAAAAATATGAGGCTAGTGGGGTAACTCTTTTCTTCTTCAATTCCTTTCCTCACTTTGTGAAATCACTATTAATTATGTATCCCTTTAATTTGAATAGCAGTAAAGATAGAATTAGCCCTTTATTTATTGTTAATTTCTCTGAGGGATCCGTCCCACTAATTAATTTGACCAATATTTAGATGTTATAATCTTACAAATGGTTGTGTGTTTTTTAATATTTTTTATATAAAAATTGGTATAGCATTACTCATTATCATTACACATTTTATTTATTGCAGCTAACACTCCGTCTGGGACTAATCAACAAGTCTTGAAGTTAGAAGACCTGGTAGGCCAATTAAGAGTAATCGAGTCTTGCATTCTCTCAGCAGAAACTTTAATTTTGAAGACTTAAATTCCGAGATTCAATATCAAGTAAATGAGAGCAGTAACATGCTTAATCGCGTGGATACAGGTACTTGAAATCAATCATAAATCACCAATTTTCACTATTGATATGTTTTTTTTAAAGCTTTCCTGATTTATTATTTTATAATTCATATCATAGCATAACATTTCTCAGTATTTTTTTTCTAAATTCAGAGGAATGATTGAATCACAAAATGACTTGCCAACAAACGATGAAGATAAGGCGAGAACATCACGATGTTATAGGGAAAAAAAGATGAAGGAGATTGCACAACCAAGCACATGTAGATTTTTAGTGGCAAATATAATTTAACTTTAAGAGTATTTTTTTTTTCTATATAGTGAAACATAGTACATTGAATACTTATTTCTTTATAAAAAAATCACTTACAATTTAGATTATTTTACATATCCAGGTCATTGGGATATTGGAGATCCAAATTACGAATGCGATCATTGCCATGCTTTATTTTGGTACGAAGAGAGGACTCCAAAGAACAAGCAAACAAAAAATCCAAAATTCTCATTGTGTTGCATGCATGGTCAAGTACAACTTCCACTCTTGCAATTGTTTTCAAGAGTGTTATAACACCTTTAAATAAAATAATATAACGGGTTTGAAAACAATTGTGATACCCTTTCATGTAAACAATCGCGATACCCTTTAAATAATATAATTTCAGAGTGTTATAACACCTTTAAATAATATAATGGGTTTGAAAACAATTGTGATACCCTTTCTGTTAGACCTTTTGTGGATTGCAACACAAGTTATTTGTCAATTCCATATATAAAATCATGTCTATAATTTTAATATAAAGTGTAGTCAACAATAGTCAATGTGTAGAATCCCTGAAATGTAATTTATCTATTTTTGATGGGCAAAATGGTAAATTAACATTGCTTAGGAATTGAATAGGTGTGGTCCCTAAATGAAGTGCCTCTTTGTCTAGTATATAAAGGGATCACCATCATCCTTTTAGACACTGCATTTTTTTTATTTCTCTCTCTAAATTTTCTCTTCATTATTGTTAAGAAGTGCTTGAAAAAATAAAAGGCATTCATCATTTAGAAGAGCACTTCCCTAAATAGTTGTTCTTCATCTCGCTTCTCTCTTCAAGATCAAGACGATGGATTCAACAGGTATTTATACCTAACGCTTCCGCTTCATCTCTTCCTCTATCTCATTCTAAACTGAGCGTGGCAATCAGGGTTTCATCAATTTGTTCCAACAATTGGTATCAGAGCCCTGCTCATTTTGTTTGAGATTGAGTTCTTTAAGAAAGCCTTAAAACGCTTCTTTTGATTCATTTTTTTCCTGTTGAATCATTAATTTTTGATGTTGATTAGGGACTCTAATTCATTCTAGAGTACTGATAATCATCATCTGAATTTAAGAAAATGGTTTGAAAAATGTTTTGTTAATTAAACTCAATGGTTCAAGTTTGACTATCCCTTCATAACTTGGTTTTATGTTTTAAGTACATACCATGTGGATCTACTTACTTGATTCCATTTTTTTTTTGGCAAGATTATCCTAAATAGCATGGTTTTATGTTTTAAGTACATACCATGTCGATCTACTTGCTTGACCCGTAATTATTGGCATTTTTGTTTGTGGATTAGTCTTTGCCGAATTATTCCATTAAAATGATTTTTTTTTTTTGGAACATGGAATTGATAGAAATCATGTGTCGGTTCATTAATTTAATGAACTTGGTACAATGATTGTGATGTCCGTTGTTTTTTCGTTATTAAAAGACATCAATTGAAGATGTGCCGTTTGGGCATCTTATGCTATTTGGGTCATTTTTTATTTTTTATTTTTAACAAAACATACATTTTTTCAAACATTTTTTTTGGATTAATTATATGATTTGACAATTTTATTCATTGTTTAAATAATATTATCGCCTAAGTGATTAACGTTATTTAAACCCAAAAATTGTAAAGTGTTGAATATTTGAGTTAATATGTAAATGTCTTGAATTTTCCAAAGAAGATCTTGATATTTGACTAGACTTAAGTATTCATGTGATGACAAATAAGATGAACATTAAGTTGTTTTCTCAAATGCTTAAGACTACCCAAAGGAAGATTAAGCATTTGATTAAAATATTGTTCAAATTACTTGTCATCTAAGTCAATTATTTATGAATCAATTTGCAATCCAAAGATTAGTCTTGATGTCATGTTAATTGTCTTGTGATGGATTTCATTTGATATAATTAATCTTTTTATTCATAATGTAGTTACTTATTATTGTTTTGTATTCATTCTTGTTCTCTAAACTACCAACAGATTTACTTAATGCTTCGTCAATTACTGCTGCGATGAGTACAATTCCGATGCTTAATGGGACAAACTTTAAAACTTGAAAAAATAAAATAACTATGGTCTTGGGCTGCATGGACATAGACCTCGCATTTAGGGAGCCTATTCCTCTTCCTCTTAGTGAAGATAGCACCGCTGAGGACCGCTTGAACTCTGAGAAGTGGAAACGCTCTAATCGCGTAAGTCTTATGATCATGAAAAATGTCGTCCCGAAGGCATTTCTTAACAGTGTCCCCGAGGACGTTGATGCTAAAACCTTTCTTGAGACCCTTGAACGGCGTTTTGCCAAAAGCAAAAAGTCGGAAACAAGTTCTTGTTTAAGAAAGCTTGTTTCCATGAAGTACAAGGGTACCGGGAACTTAAGGGAGTATATTTTAGAAATGCTTCACTTATCAACTAAACTAAAAGGACTTAAGTTAGAGATATCGAAAGATTTTCTCCTCCATTTAGTGTTGATTTCTCTTCCTCCTCAGTTTGGTCACTTTGAGGTGACCTATAATTGTCAGAAAGACAAGTGGGATATTAATGAATTAATCTCACATGTGACACAAGAGGAAGATATCTTGAATCAACCTAAAATTGAAGGTGCTCATTTAGCATCCACCTCTTCTCATGAGACTAAGAGAAGAGGGAAGAAAATTGCGGTAACAAGCAATAAGAAGCCTAAAGGATCATCTGATGATCGTAAGGAAAAGAAGTGCTTCTTTTACAAGGACTCTACGCACATGAAGTATGACTGCCCTAAGTATCACGCATGGCGTGATAAGAAAGATATGTCGTTTGGTCTTGTTTGTACTGAGGCTAATTTAGTTTCAATTCCTACATATACATGGTGGTTGGATTCTGGTGCAACAACTCACATTAGTATGTCTATGCAGGGTTGCCTGAATTACCGAAGACCCAGTGAAGATGAAAGATTTATCTATATGGGAGCTGGGAACCCGGTTGAAGTAATAGGCATAGGGACTTTTAGGTTATTATTGAGTACTGTATATTATTTTGTATTGAATAATACTTTTATTGTACCTTCGTTTAGAAGGAATTTGATATCTATCACTATTTTGGACAAAGAAGGTTACTCTTGTTCGTTTGGTAATAAAAGATGTGAACTTTATTTTAATTCCGTTATTGTTGGTACTAATACTTTATCGAGTAGTGACAATCTCTATTTGCTTGACACTATTCAAACAATAAATGAGTCCCATAATAATGAAACTAAATCTAAAAAGCGAAAGTTTTCAAGTGAAAATTCTTATACCTTATGGCATAGGCGTTTGGGTCATATCTCCAAAAGGAGAATTGATAAGCTTGTGTCAGAAGGAATCATAAATAAACTTGATGTTCCTGAAAAGGACTTCTGCATTGAATGCCTAAAAGGAAAGTTTACAAACTCAAAAAGAAAAGTATCCTCGAGAGCATCAAGCGTCTTAGAACTAATACATACGGATATTTGTGGGCCATTTCCTACTCCTTCTTGGAATGGTCAACAATACTTTATTACGTTCATAGACGACTACTCTCGATATGGATACATTTATTTATTTCATGAAAGTCTCAACCTGACACGCCCCCAGGTCCCGGGATCCCCTAATAGAACCTCGAACCTGTATGGGAGTGCCTAACGAGAAACAAGAAGCTTAACAAGAAACTTAATGACATTTGTTTAACAAACTGACATGATATATATACTCTAGAGTAAGGAGCTATACTAGCTCACAACACCAGTTCTAGACAAGAAATTTAAAAACCAAACTTAATACATACACAGCGGAAACATGCCTAGCACATAAGCTGGCATTAAGAGTACTATACAAGATGTCTAGTGACAACAAGAACTGTCTACCCCAAAATAAGGAGTTACAAAACCCATAATATATCGTCCTCACCAAGTGTAAAAGGACACAAGCCCCAAAACAATCACGACCTGCGAAGCAAGCTCCCAACTATGTCGAGCCTCACTGCGCACTATCCTTCCTTTCCTGGGGGGGGGGGAAACAAATAAAGGGTGAGATAAATCTCAGTAAGCTATTAGATGCAACTACATGACATGTTATCATGCAATTCAAATAGATACTCAAGTAATCATTTATCAAGTATCATCAAGTAACAAGTATATGAGAGGATAATCCACTCATCAAGTAGCACATAAGGCTAAACAAGCAAGTTATAAGGATATTGCTTCCTTCCTTATTCCTCCCAAGAATACCATTGTTGTCGAAGCTTGTATTACTTTGACAATCACGATCAATAACAGGAACTGATTATTCAGTTTATATCAGAAGACCCGGTAACCAGTGTCATTCTCAATATCAGTACTCATGGATATTCATGAGGTGTTCGGGACGGGAGTTTAGCATTCACTTAAGTCAGGCTTATTGCTCCAACTAAGGAAGCTATGCCCTTACTATGGCCGGTAGTAAGGGGTCGGGCGGAAATACATAGGGACCCGATTGTCACTTAAACCCCAGCTCTCGCGACAAGCGTGAACCTATACATTTTCGAACAAGCAAGGAGAACCAGCTGGACTCACACAAGAAAGTACAAGTAGATATTTACTTGAACAACGGGAGAAGAACTAATCCAAATGTAGTGGACTAGCTCAACAAGGAACATGCTTCAAGTAATCAAGAAGTCACCTTGTTATCAAGCAACTATATGCAATGTTTGCACATACACAACAAGAACATGTCTCATACACGTTAGTGCTTGTTCATAGCACTTTCAAGTTCACTACCATACATATGTATTGGTGTCAAGTCAAGTACAAGATTTTATTATCTTATATTCAAGTATTAATCCATTTCTATGGATGTTCAAGTCACGTACAAGCTTTTAATGTCTTATACTTCAAGTTATAACTTCCAATCTTTGGACATTCAAACAAGTATAAGAGTTATACATTTACTCTTACCAAATCCCAATCCTATTCTTAGGATGTTCAAGTCTAAGACCTCAAGCTAATGCCTCTAAGGTGCACAATCATTGGATTCACAACAAGTATAACACATTAGTGCTTGTTCATAGCACTTTCAAGACATAAAGAAGAGATACTACTCTTATACTTATGTTCTCATTTTAATTCAATGAGTATACATATTTAAGACCAAGTCTGATGCCCCTAAAGTATCACAACACTTGCTAGGACATCTTATACTAAGGTTATATACCTTAACTAGGGTTACTTCCAACTTATACCAACTTTAAACAAAATCTTTGTTTTTCAGGTAATTGTGCGGTCGCCCATAATGGACTGTGCGGCCGCACACAACCAAGTAAATTTCTTTGAAAAACCCTTCAGAAAGATGTGCGGTCGCACAATCATTTTTGTGCGGTCGCACAGTGTACCAAAATGCGAAATTCTCATTCCTTTCCCAGGTTGAACTATTTCCGTCCCAAAACGTAGGAGTAACTTTTACTACCATTTTAACATAGTCAGAAAAGGCATAACATTATTCAAACTCATATTTCCAAATCCCTTTATCATTTTACACAGGGGAATTTTACTCCTTTTGTCCCAAATTTACAAGTACCACAAAAATCATCCCAAACACAAAATTAACCATCACAAGTATCGAGAATAACATTTATGCATGTTATTACAAGCAAGGGGAAGCTAATAACTTACCTAGTCAAAATTCAAGTTGACCAAAACTTATTTCTGTTCGGCCTGGAACGCTCTATTCAACGCCACGAATATTAATCCGGGATCGGAATCAAGAACGGAGGGATAATTAAACTCGAGGAGTCGGGAATAGGGAAAACTCTAACCCTAGGTTATGAAACAGAGGAAGAACGAAAAGAAATTGGGTAAGAATGCCTTCTCAGGCAACCCAAGTCTTGATATACTTGGAAGTTTCAAGAAATGACCAGTAGGCCCCTCAAGTTTCACTTTTAACAAAAAGACCCCTAAAGTCAAATTTTCACAAATGACCCAAAAGTCAAAACTAGACATTTAACCACCTTAACTATTTAAAGCAGTTAAAACTTTAACCCAAATAAAACTAGCACATAATATGCAAGTTCAAGTATTTAACAAATATATCAAATATTTAACAAGAAATAGGATGGGTGTTACACAATCATTGGACGTTTTCAAGTCTTTTAAAGGCGAAGTTGAAAATCAACTAGGTATGACTATTAAGAACGTTAGATCCGATCGTGGTGGGGAGTACTATGGTCGGAATGACGGTTCGGGAGAACAACGTCCGGGTCCTTTTGCTCGCTATCTTGAAGAGTGTGGGATTGTCCCTCACTACACTATGCCGGGTACGCCTAGCATGAATGGTGTAGCTGAGAGACGTAATAGAACCCTTAAGGATATGGTAAGGAGTATGGTTTCTTGTACTTCTTTACCTCACTCATTATGGGGCGATGCTTTAAAAACCGCTACTTATCTTCTCAATAGGGCTCCCTCTAAGGCTACTAACAATAAAATCCCTTATAAATTATGGACGAATAAGAAACCGCCCTTAAATCATCTTCATGTTTGGGGTTGCCCAGCAGAAGCTAGGCCTTATAGGACTAACGAAGGAAAACTGGACGCCAAGACAGTTAGTTGCTACTTTGTAGGGTATGCCGAGAGATCAAGGGGCTATAAATTTTACAACCCGAAAACTAGAACGTTTTTTGAAACGGGAAATGCTAGGTTCTTTGAGGATGTTGAGTTTAGAGGGGAAATTAGGAATAATAATTTTGAATTTAAGGAAGAGGAGGAATCCATTTCTATACCTCTTCCTTTAGTAGTTCCAATTGAAAATCAAGTACTTGTACCTGAAATTCAAGAGGAACAAATTCAAAATATTGACTCCCCTATAAATATTGAACAACATGAAAATATTGATCAAAATGAGGAAATTCAACAACCTCAAAATGAGGAAGAACCGATGCCTTTAAGGAGATCCAATAGAGCACGAAGAAGTGCCATTTCGGATGATTATGAGGTGTATCTTGCCGAAAGTGAAGGACACTTAGGTTTAGTGGGAGATGAGCCTCTCACCTTCCATGAAGCCATTAATAGTCCTAACTCTCATAAGTGGATCAATGCCATTAATGAAGAATTGAAATCTATGAAAGACAATGACGTTTGGGATCTTGTCCCATTACCTAAGGATGTGAAACCTATTGGTTGTAAATAGATATTTAAAACCAAAAGGGATTCACAAGGTAATGTGGAAAGACATAAGGCTCGTCTTGTTGCTAAAGGTTTCACTAAAAAGGAAGGTATTGATTACAAAGAAACATTCTCTCCGGTATCTTTTAAAAACTCCTTTAGGATCATTATGGCATTAGTAACACATTATGATCTTGAGCTTCATCAAATGGATGTTAAGACAGTTTTTCTCAATGGAGACATTGAGGAAACCATCTATATGAAGAAACCAGAAATGGTGGATGATTTGGAACAAACTAATCATTTAGTTTGTAAACTTAAGAAATCCATTTATGGGCTCAAGCAAGCTTCTCGTCAATGGTATCTCAAATTTAACCAAGTAATTCTTTCTTTTGGTTTTGAAACGAATCTCGGTGAAGATTGTATATACCATAAGTTCAGTGGGAGTAAATTTATATTCTTAGTCTTATATGTGGATGATATTTTGCTTGCTAGTAATGATATGAACCTTCTAAAAGAAACTAAGAAATTTCTTTCAAACAAATTTGAAATGAAAGATCTTGGTGAGGCATCTTTTGTATTAGGAATCCAAATACACCATGATCGCTCACGAGGTACTTTAGGATTATCACAAAAGGCCTATATAGAGAAGGTATTACAAAGGTTTAGCATGCAAAACTGTAAACCACATGACACCCCTGTCTCTAAAGGAGATAAATTAAATCTCAATCAATGTCCCCAAAAAAAATTTGAAACTAAGTATATGGAAAATATCCCTTATGCATGAGCAGTAGGAAGCTTAATATATGCTCAAGTCTGTACTCATCCAGACTTAGCTTTTATTGTTGGGATTCTTGGTAGATACCAAAGCAATCCGGGGAGAGAACATTGGGTCGCAGCGAAAAGAGTGATGCAGTATTTACAAAACACAAAGGACTACATGCTTACATATTCAAAGTCAGATCATCTTGATATCGTTGGGTATTCCGATTCCGACTTTGCTGGATGCCAAGACAGCCGTAAATCAACGTCTGGGTATGTCTTCACATTAGCCGGTGGAGCAGTTTCTTGGAGAAGTGCCAAACAGACACTCGTTACTTCCTCTACCATGGAAGCCGAGTTTGTTGCATGTTTCGAGGCATCCAATCAAGCTATTTGGCTGTGTAAATTCATTAAGGGACTGCGTATTGTCGATAGCGTCGAAAGACCTATTAAGCTATATTGTGACAATAGGGCAGCGGTTTTGTACTCCAATAATAACAAAAGTTCGTCAAAGTCTAAGCATATAGACATTAAATTTCTTGTTGTAAGAGAAAGAGTACAAAAGGAACAAATAGAAATACAACTTATTGGTACAAACTCTATGTTAGCGGATCCGTTTACTAAGGCGTTGTCACCTCTAGTGTTTCACGAGCATGTTGCTCATATGGGTGTAACAACTTTTGATAACATTTAATATAGTGGGAGTTTATGTTATTTTCTTCAATTTTATTGTTCTATTATTATTAAAGTTTGATCTCATTTGGTTAAGTTGGACTAGTTGGAAGAATATGTATATATTCATTAAGTTCCATGCTACACATCTATACTTTTGATCTATGTCATTTAGTTAGATTTGTATATGTGATTATAGTGGGTTTAGTTGCGAATCAATTACAACGACTGCCCCTTTAGTCCTTTACTTATATGACTAATGGACGAGATTGTTGTAGATGACAACAAAGTGCACATTCGGGTTGTCATTTATGTTATATTCATGATTTAAAAGGAAGATATTTGTTTTGCAACCCAAGTGGGAGATTGTTAGACCTTTTGTGGATTGCAACACAAGTTATTTGTCAATTCCATATATAAAATCATGTCTATAATTTTAATATAAAGTGTAGTCAACAATAGTCAATGTGTAGAATCCCTGAAATGTAATTTATCTATTTTTGATGGGCAAAATGGTAAATTAACATTGCTTAGAAATTGAATAGGTGTGGTCCCTAAATGAAGTGCCTCTTTGTCTAGTATATAAAGGGATCACCATCATCCCTTTTAGACACTACATTTTTTTTTATTTCTCTCTCTAAATATTCTCTTCATTATTGTTAAGAAGTGCTTGAGAAAATAAAAGGCATTCATCATTTAGAAGAGCACTTCCCTAAATAGTTGTTCTTTATCTCGTTTCTCTCTTCAAGATCAAGACGATGGATTCAACAGGTATTTATACCTAACGCTTCCGCTTCATCTCTTCCTCTATCTCATTCTAAACTGAGCGTGGCAATCAGGGTTCATCAATTTGTTCCAACACTTTCATGTAAACAATTGATTAGACAATCTACAATGGATTAAGCAAGATTTCCCATTCAACACCCACTTTATCACTCCACATCATCTTCTCTCTCTTTCAACTAATCCATTCAACACTCATTCAACTTTTACCCCTACAATGGTTTGTTTAATCCCCATTCAACACTTTTCCCGCTCATTATCCTATATCCCACCACTTAAAATTTATTTTTATGATTAGTATTGAAATAGTTGTTATTGGGATCCATTTTAAAAAAAAGGATGTTTTTTTTTTGTATCAAAATACAATGAAACTTACGTCATTTTAAAGAGATTTTTTTTTTCCGGAATTTTGGTGTAAAATAAATAAATTATTTTATGTGAAATAATTGGGATAAAAGAAAATAATTCGAAAATTCCATGAACCAATGAAAGTCCGCCAAGTGTCACAACCAGAAAAAAAAAAAAAAAAGCCTCAGCCTTCGCCAAGACGCGCCTTCCATGGCGCGTGTACTACACGCGCTCGCTTTGCCCAATCTCTTGACGCCACGTGGCAAAACCGGGGGACAACCTCTGCATTTGAATGCAGTAAACCAAATTGCAATTCCCTCCCCATTCAACAAACCATTGCAAGGATTAAGCACCTCCATTTTGTGTGAATTGCCATTCAACACCCAAAACTTTTGCCATTGTAGATGGTCTTATAACAAGCCGTTGTAAATCTGAACAGTGTTCCAGCTCAATTACGTATTTTGCTTTCAAGGGCAGTTTTGTCTTATGACAATTATAAGAGCATAAAAGTCACTTACAGCTGGTTGATATGATGCAACGCCTGGTGAACACATTTTATGGAATACTCGCAAAGAATGTTCAGCTGAACCATGATGTTCATAAACTGTCATAGAATTCCACATAAATGTATCCTTGGATGGAAATCTATCGAACGCCCATTTAGCCTTAACAAGATCGCCACATTTTACGTACGTTGTGATCAAAACTGAGACAACATATAGTACATCTTTATCAATCAGTGACTTGATCAATTGGGTATGAGCCTACCATGGTCCAGACTTGCAAGGCTGGAATAAACTGAAAGGCCAGATATTAGACAAGGAAAAGTAGAACCAACTCCGTCTCTTTGCATCTACAAAAATAAACCAAGTGCATCTTATTCAAACCCTTTTTATTCACACATTTCAGTCATTGTGCCATCATCCTTCTCCCCCATCATTTCTGATCAAATACCCCCTTTGCTTTAACGACCTTCCCGACCTTTTCATCCTGGACAAATGTATGTATCATTGCACTACAACTAATAACTTACTTCAAAAAGTATCCTGGCAACATCTACACACTGATTCTGACACTAACCCACAATCATAGCTGTCCAAGAAACTACATTCTTACTGGAAATTTCATCAAAAGCTCTCGAGCTTCAGCCAAACGACTAACATGACATTACCCACCATTCCTAGCCAGTGACATCTTTCTTCACATTATATCATAAAGCCGGTTAGCCTCATCAATTCGATTATCATTTGTAAGTCCACCCAGCATCACAGTCCAAGAAACAACATTCCGTTCAGGCATCTGCCAAAGTAAAGAGTCACCCCCTGAATTCGGCATACCCATAAACAACATTCTCGTTCAGGCATTTTTTTTAAATACCTTCTGCGCTTCATTTACTATCCCATTTTTAAAGCACCCAGTAATCAAGATGCTCATTGGGGCAAATTATCAAACACTAATTCGGCTTCAATGGACTTTCCAAGAAACGATAATTTTCTCACGTACTGTATTTGATCAAACACCTCCGTGCTTTCTCCATTTGGCCAAGCTGAGCTAGGGCCGGGAGTACCGCCATGCTTTCACCATTTGGCTTCTTTTCTTTTCATGATATAAGACGTTGCCGCAGGTAGGCTTCTTCAGAGACTGCGCATTTCCGGGTGCACTTAAACTAGAGCTGAGGAATTTGGTGCAGGGGCACAGTAGTCGGACATAAACTAATCAGCAAATTGGAAAATATTGAAATGAAATGCGGTGGTGCCAGAATGCGAATCAGTCCTAATCGAGCGGTTCCGATAATTAGCGAGTCCTTGAATGGCTTTAAAATCAATCAACAAATGTAAACTAAGACGGGACTTCTCCGGTGAAGTCCTCCAGTGAGATTTAGATTTGCGATTTAGGGTTAATGTTGGGCCTTCTGAATGACTGAGCGAGTGAACGTGTGTGATCTAGGGCTGGGGCTAGAATTGGGTGGATTTTGGGCCTTGGGTAGTTGGGCCTGACTCAATCTCAATAAAAGATGAAATTGGGCTGGGCCTTGAAGCCCAAAACAATTCGGGACGTCCCGTCCCGCGTTTGTCCCGTCCCGAATAGTCCCGCATTTTTTTGGGACAAGAATATGCTGTCCCGTCCCGTCTCATATATATAGCGGGACGGGACGGTCCCGAATTGACGGCTCTAGTTGCAGCTGATCATGTTAATTTCATTGGAGTTCTCTCAGCTCGTAGCAGCACTGGAAGAGTTAAAGAGGGGTGTGACATTTTCGAGTCAATGAAATCCATGTAGCTTGTGGAGCATAAAACCGAGCACTGAGATTCTATGGTGGATCTACTTGGTTGAGCTGGTTGTCTGACATGACAGAATGTATTTGCTCGTAAAATACCTATGGAAGCGAATGCTATTATTTGGGGCTCTTTGATGGGTGCATGTAGAACCCACATGAAAATGGACTTGGCTAAAGTCGCAGTGAAGAAACTCCTACAACTTGAGCCAAGAAACGCAGGGCCGTACATCTTGTTATCAAATACATACGTTTCAAAAGGTAAATGGGGGTGATGTTTCCAAACTGAGGAAAAAATATGAGATCAAGAAATTTTAGTAAGTCACCTGATTGTAGCTGGATTGAGGTAGACAAAGAAGAGCACATGTTCACATGAGGAGAAAGCACATCGCACCATGAGCAGTTTTTAATCACAGGGATGTTGGAGAAATTGGGTGGTTTGTTAAAAGAAGCTGGTTATATTCCGGATGGCAGCTCTCTGTTGCATATCTGATGAACTGTATTTCTGCAACATTTTAAGTTGATGCTACGTGGAAAATATTCTAGCTGAATTTGAGTACCATCTTGAGCCAAGCTAACAACACATCGCTGAAGTGCACTTGTACAAGGTAACTTCTTTTGAGTCAAATTTTTTCAACAATTAATACGAGCTACTTTTGGTTTGATTATAAAACTATAACTTTATAATGTCACGTTTAGATAAAACTCTCGTTTCCCACGATCTATAAATTCTTTGTTTCTTTTACATTTTTTGTTCCTTATAGTATGAGCAGAGCTGCCAAAATCTTACTGTAACAACCGGCCTCTTTTTAATTATTTATTAAGGTATTGGGTTGTTATTAATTAAATTATGGATTGGGTTTAAAGTTGGCCCAAACTAATTAAAACTCAATAAGGTTAGTTAACCTTTTTATAATAGGAATGGGAAACCCTATTACTATATTAATTAAAACCCTCCCCTCTTTACTAATCACAAAAGAAAAGAAAAAAAAAAAAAAGAACGGAGAGTGAGAGCGGCGGCAAGAGGCGCAGAAGAAAGAGAGAGCAGAGGCGTGAGAAGAAGAAGAAGAAGAAGAAGAAGAAGAAGAAGGAGATCCAAACTAAGGTAAAACCCCACTCCTTAAGTTTAACCCTTTAGGTTATATTAATCTAGTATTTGGGGAGTGTAAACTAGAACCCAAATCCTAAAAAGAAAACTATATCAATGAACTAGGGTTAAGAAATTCAAGTTTTAAAATATAAAGAGGGGGGAATTATAAGATTATACATGTATATTTAATGGTGTATATGTGTATATATGTGGGTAACAAGCGAAAGCCATTGAAAAGGAATCGACTGGATTGAAAGTAAGTTCCGGAGGATGGAACCGAGATGGGGGTAACAAGCGAAAAGCCAGTGATGATAATCGTGGGAAAGAAGGTGCTGGAAATAAGTATCAGAACAAGGGCTACAATAACTGCCGAGATGGAGACAAAAATGATGCTCGTGATAAGGGGACGGGCGAGAAGTGTCAGTCCTGCTAGGGAAGGCACAAGACCGAAGACTGCTGGTTCAAGGAAAAGAAATGCTACAATTGCGACAAGATGGGACACCCGCATTGGAAATGCCCAGAACCAAAGAAGAACAACAATGCACAGGGATCTAAAGATGGCGACAAGGACAAGGGTGGAGGCCGTGGTCGTGTGTTCACTATCTACCTTCGAAATGTATATGCTTTGATTGATACGGGCGCTACGCACTCCGTTATTAGTACACGGGTGGCGAAGCAAATGAATTTGAAATCTGAAGAATTAGAGACACCTCTAGTGATAGATACACCTACTAGAGAATCGATTCCTATTATGTCTATATATAGAAAGTGCCCATTAAGCATAGGCGAAATGGAACTAGAGGTTGATTTGATCGAATTAGAGATGGGAGAGTTTGATGTGATCTTGGGGATGGACTGGTTAGCTGCATACCATGCCCATATTGACTATTTCAAGAAGGAAGTTCACTTTAGGTTGCCATCTGGTGAAGAGTTTCGTTTTCAAGGCATGAAGCCTAGAACCAGATTGGACTTCATCTCTGTGATGAAGGCTCGCAGGTTGCTAAGGAAAGGATGTGAGGGGTTTTTGGCTTACGTTGGAAAAACTGATAGTGGGGAGATTAGTATATAATCTTTGTCAGTAGTTAGAGAATTTGCAGATGTGTTTCCAGAGGATTTGCCTGGTATACCACCAGAGAGGGAAGTGGAGTTCTCTATCGATTTGGCACCAGAAACCGCGCCAATATCAAAGGCACCTTACAGAATGGCTCCGGCAGAATTAAAAGAGCTAAAAGAGCAACTACAAGAACTGTTGGATAAGGGTTTGATTAGACCAAGTGTATCGCCATGGGGTGCACCGGTGTTATTCGTGAAGAAGAAGGATGGGTCAATGAGAATGTGTATCGACTATAGAGAGTTGAACCGCGTGACGGTGAGAAATCAATACCCATTACCAAGGATAGATGACTTATTTGATCAACTTCGGGGAGCATGTTACCTTTCGAAGATAGATTTGAGTTCTGTTTATCATCAGTTGAGGGTGAAAAAGGAAGATATTGCGAAGACGGCCTTTAGGACAAGGTATGGTTACTACGAGTTTTTGGTGATGCCTTTTGGGTTGACTAATGCGCCTGCTGCATTTATGGAATTGATGAATAGGGTGTTTCAAGAATTTCTGGACAAATGTGTTATAGTATTCATTGATGATATCCTAGTCTACTCAAGGACTAAGGAGGAGCACGAGAAGCAATTGAGGTTAGTATTACAAATCTTAAGGGAACAACAATTGTATGCTAAGTTCAAGAAGTGCGAATTCTGGTTGGAAAAGGTAGCGTTCTTAGGTCATGTTATATCTAAGGAGGGGGTAGAAGTGGACCCGACAAAGATAGAGGCTATCGTGAACTGGGAGAGGCCTACTACTGTTAGTGAAATAAGGAGCTTTTTGGGATTGGCTGGTTACTATAGGAGATTCGTTGAAGGTTTCTCTAAATTATCTATGCCATTGACAAGACTGACCCAAAAGGGAGTAAAATTCGTTTGGACAGAAGAGTGCGAGAAGAGTTTCCTAGAATTGAAGCAACGTTTGGTGTCTGCACCAGTTCTTACGTTACCTTCTGGATCAGACGGGTTTGTGATATATAGCGATGCGTCGATTAAAGGGTTAAGATGCGTGCTAATGCAGAATGACAAGGTTATAGCCTATGCGTCGAGACAATTGAAGGTCCATGAAAAGAACTACCCGACTCATGATTTGGAGTTAGCCGCGGTGGTCTTTGCATTGAAGATTTGGAGACACTACTTATATGGGATGACATGCCAGATTTATACGGACCATAAAAGCCTTAAGTACATCTTCACTCAGAAAGAGCTTAACATGAGGCAAAGGTGATGGCTGGAATTATTAAAAGATTATGATTGTGAAATCTTATATCATCCTGGGAAAGCCAATAAGGTGGCGGATGCGTTAAGTAGGAAGAATCATGGAACCCTAGCGACGTTAAAGCCTAAGGAGGTAAGTGCATGGAGTCGCGTTGAGGTGTTAGGTGTGAATGTACGAGTACAAGGCTATATGGCACATTTGAGTGTACAGCCTACGCTGTTGGATAGAATCAAAATGGCGCAAGTAACTGATGAAGAAGTGAGCAAAGTACGTGCAAACTTAGTGGAAGGAAATGGAAGGACTTTCGTATGGGAGAAGACGGGATTGTGAGGTACCAATCAAGGATTTGGGTGCCAAGCAACGAAGACATCAAAAGAGAGATTTTAAATGAAGCCCATTGTTCGAGGTTTTCTGTGCATCCGGGAAGCACAAAAATGTATAGAGATCTGAGGGAATCTTATTGGTAGAATCATATGAAGGGAGATGTGGCAGAATTTGTGTCAAGATGTTTAGTGTGTCAACAAGTAAAAAGTGAGCATCAAAGGCCTGCAGGACTATTACAGTCATTACCTATCCCTGAATGGAAGTGGGAACACATAGCTATGGATCTAGTGATTGGATTACCGAAGACGTTGAAAGGGTATAACGAAATTTGGGTGATAGTAGATAGGCTCACTAAATCGGCCCATTTTCTGGCAATCAAGGTGACAGATTCGCTAGAAAAGATGGCTAAGTTGTATATTGATGAGATTGTAAGGTTGCATGGAATACCGGTGTCAATAGTGTCCGATAGAGATGCGCGATTAACGTCAAAATTTTGGAAAAGTTTGCAACAAGCTTTGG
Organism: Campanula takesimana; assembly: GCA_026119855.1. Taxonomy (NCBI): domain Eukaryota; kingdom Viridiplantae; phylum Streptophyta; class Magnoliopsida; order Asterales; family Campanulaceae; genus Campanula; species Campanula takesimana. Next base: position 75,345 of record JAOWBW010001284.1, on the reverse strand, counting down.
GGACAGAGTTGACAATGAGTACAGCTTTTCACCCGCAGACCGATGGACAGTCAGAAAGAACTATCCAAACGTTGGAGGATATGCTACGAGCTACATCTTTAGATTGGCAAGGGACTTGGGATGAACATTTGTCATTAGTAGAGTTCGTATATAATAACAGTTTCCATGCTAGTATTGGAATGGCACCGTACGAGGCACTGTATGGGCGAAAGTGTAGATCACCGACTTGTTGGGACGAAGTGGGTGAAAGGAAGTTGACTGGACCAGAAATTGTCCAAGTGACGGCGGACAAGGTACAACAGATAAGAAATTGGCTTTTGACTGCGCAGAGCAGACAGAAATCCTATGCTGATCGTAGAAGACGTGATTTAGAATTTCAAATCGGGGATCGAGTATTTTTAAAGATCTCGCCAACAAAAGGGATTATGAGATTTGGTATTCGCGGGAAGTTCAGCCCGAGGTACGTGGGACCGTTCGAAATTTTGGAAAGAGTTGGGGCAGTGGCTTATAAGTTAGCCTTACCACCTGTGCTAGCGGGAGTACATAATGTGTTCCATGTATCGATGTTAAGGAAGTACATTCCCGACCCAAGCCATGTGATCGAGTATAAGCAGCTTAGAGTTCGAGCTGATTTAAGCTATGATGAAAGGCCCGTAAGAATTGTCGACCGCAAGGATCAGATTTTAAGGAAGATAGTGATTCCTTATGTAAAAGTGCAATGGAGCAACCATACTGAAAGAGAAGCTACATGGGAGCTCGAGAGCGAGATGCGAGAAACGTATCCTGACCTATTTTCAGAATGACGAGTTCGGTTTGGAGGACCAAACCCTTTTAAGGAGGTAAGAATGTAACAACCGGCCTCTTTTTAATTATTTATTAAGGTATTGGGCTGTTATTAATTAAATTATGGATTGGGTTTAAAGTTGGCCCAAACTAATTAAAACCCAATAAGGTTAGTTAACCTTTTTATAATAGGAATGGGAAACCCTATTACTATATTAATTAAAACCCTCCCCTCTTTACTAATCACAAAAGAAAAGAAAAAAAAAATAGAGAACGGGAGAGTGAGAGCGGCGGCGAGAGGCGCAGAAGAAAGAGAGAGCAGAGGCGTGAGAAGAAGAAGAAGAAGAAGAAGGAGATCCAAACTAAGGTAAAACCCCACTCCTTAAGTTTAACCCTTTAGGTATATTAATCTAGTATTTGGGGAGTGTAAACTAGAACCCAAATCCGAAAAAGAAAACTATATCAATGAACTAGGGTTAAGAAATTCAAGTTTTAAAATATAAAGAGGGGGGAATTATAAGATTATACATGTATATTTAATGGTGTATATGTGTATATATGTGAGTGTGTGCGTGTATGTGTGTGCAGAGTGTGTGTCGAGTGTGTGTATATGTGTACAGTGAGTGTGTGTTTGGTGCAGAAGGTGTGTGCGTGTGTGTGAGAGTGTGTGCAGAATGTGTTTGTGCCGTGTGTGTTGGGGTGTGTGTGTGTGTGTATTAGGGTTTTGTGTGTGTTTTTCCAAGGTGAATTAGTACGTGAACAGTAACGTGAATAGTGATTTAATCAGTGAATAGTGATTTAATCAGTGAATAGTGATTTAATCAGTGAATAGTGATTAAGCTGTGAATAGTGATATAAGCTGTGAATAGTGATTTTATAAGCTGTGAATAGTGGTTTAAATGGGATTAATGAAACCCTAAAACCGATTATTTGGGAATGGAATTAATGTAACCCTAGGGATATTTTAGTAATCCGAAAGGGGTATTTTGGGAATACCAATAATGGATAGAACGAACCCTAACAAAGAGTTTAAGAAGATGAACTCGTGAAGCTAAGAAAGTAAAATAAAGTATAATGGGGACGGGGAATTAAAGTGATTCATGTTCCTAAGAAATCCTCATTTGCATGTTTGTAGATTGTGCACGTGATTTTGCTAAGTGAAGAACGCAAAGTCAAGGTAAGGGATTACGTTCCTTAGTTCTTGAATGTCTCAATCCTTTAATGTAGGATTCCTTTATATTCTTTCATTAGTAGTTACCTAGTGGCGGTAACATTTGTATCCTTAAAAGTTGTGAACGTCTTTGAATGACTCTTACCCTTTGACATGTTTTAAAGCAATGGGTACCAAAATATCTTTGAAATTGTATGGTGTTCTCGCACCTTGAACACTAAGTTGAAACCTTACTATATCTGAATTTGGTATAGATTTGCCATATCTTAATTTGGTATAGGCGTTCGCTTAGTCTGAATTGAAAAAGGACTAAGTAGGGTAGTCTGGTCTGAAATGAAAAAGGACTAGACTTTTATACTGCTTATTGAAGTAGTTGATTATCATGATAAATCTTACCTAAATGCCCTGATCAGGCATTGCACCTGAAATGGTGACGTTATCTTGGAATTGACGGACTTGAAAGTAAATGCCACACTTCTTTTGAAAAAGGTTATTGTTAACTGTCTGAATCTTAGCGGTTAACTTGTTGTTTAATGAAAGCGTATCTTCGAAAATATTATTGTTGTTCGTTCTTCCGGTCATCTCTCCTTAGAACCCGGAGAGATCACGTATGAACTTACTGAGCATTGTTCGCTCACCCCTTCCATAATATTTGTTCTCCAGGATATAAATAGGAGAAGGTCTCGAAGGACAAAAGAGGAGTTGTTGAGGTGATAATGAAGACCCTTGATGACGAAGTTTAAGAAGTTTTAGTAGTAGTCAGAATGGATTGTTATGAATGTTTATTTTGAATGCTGGTTATGTCTAGCCGTTGGAGTTTTAAAAGACAGTTAAATTCGCTTCCGTTATTTATTTTGAATAGTGGTTAGAGATACTAGCCGTTGATGTTTGAATTATGGTTTAAGACCGTTGTTTTCCCGCGTTTGGGGACGGATTTTATTAATTAAAGGATATTATATTACTCCGAAATTCGGGGTGTTACAGTTGGTAATCAGAGCTCCGATTTAGGTTTACATGGGAGACTATAGAAAGAAGTTAAGACTATGAGGATAAATAGTACTTAACATAGATTGGGCTTTAGAACTCTGATAAGGAAGATAGTACTTTTGAGGAAACTTTCTAAATTAGGAAACTTTCTAAGTTGAGGAACTTTCCAAATAAGGAAACTTACTATTTTGGGAAAGAACCTAAGATAAGAAACGTTTTTTTTATGTCTTTCTTTTATATGCTTAAGATGACGGTTATTTGACTTTAAGTATGTGATTCTAACGTTGATTGTGTCCAAATTATAGGAAATGGACGGACTTAAGGACAAAATGATGAAGAATTTGAGGCATAAGACACCAAAGGAAAGGGCAGCTCTGAGGCATGCATGGGTTGTCAGGAAGCTCAAGAAGCATCTTAAGCATGAAAAGAAGAAAACAGACTTTACATTTGAGCGATGGATGTATACTAGGGAAAGGTGGCATAAAGCGGTAGATGAAGTGGAGAAGCTAAAAGAGGCTGTGAATAAGCAGGACGTGTATGAAGCCTCAATAAGGGAGGAATATTACAGAAATTACTACAAAGTCCCAGAATTTGAGGAAGCACCCAATGTGGGGAGAATGGAAGCCAATGAGGAGATTGAGGAACCAGAAAAGGAAGAAGCTGTAGAGATAGAGGTCATAGTGGAGGGCAACGAGGCCGCCCTAATTGTGATCAAGGATGAGGAAGAACTGGAGGAAACACCGGTTCGTAGGCCGAGAGGAAGGCCAAGAGGCTCAAAGAGTGCACCAAGGGTCCCTAGTGGAAGGCCTAGGGGAAGGCCTAGGAAGAATGTAGGCCGTGATTGAGGAACAAAATTTAAAGTTATTTTATTCTTAGTATTAATAGCTAGCTTAGTCAGTTGGATTCTTTTAGTAGAACTCTCGTTTTGTTTGGATTCCAAAATTCTTTTAATAAAGTTGTTGAAGTTATTTTAGCATATAGTCTTGTCAATTGTTTTGTTTTAAAATTGTGGCAAACGAACTAATTAAAACAAGAAATAGTGGTCAAATGAAAAGATCATGAATGAAATTGGCTTAGTGAAACAGCCAAGTGAAAATTAGTTTCGGTCAGAGTAGAATGATTGAAACAAGTATAAGCGGCCTAATGAAATGGCCAAGGCAAAGAAGAACCAAAGTAATCTTTTGAAATGAATGTATGATTGGTCGGGGAAGACGGCCAAATATAACCGAAAGTATGGTCTAGTGAAATGACCTATGAAAGTAAATCACGATTTATAGAAAGAAATAATAAAGATAAGGGTATAATGAGACCCAAGAAATGTAGTAAAATTTACCAGAATGAGAAAGTGTTGGCTTAGTAAACGGCCATAGGTCTAAGTGAATGACCTTTATTTAAATAACAAGCCTAGTAAGGCGACCTCAGTGTATGTTGCGAAAGTAAAAGTATAAAGTACGCGAGAGTGTGTAAAACGTTTTGTATTCGCAGTATTAATAGATATCCTGTTATCCTCAGATGTCGAGGAACAACAGAAGGAGCAATGCCGGAAACGATGGTGGACAAGATCCCAACATGACCAATTTACTACAGACCTTAGCTCAGACAATGGCTGGAATCGGCCAAGTAGTGCAAGGATTGGCAGCTCAGCAGCAGCAACCACAACCTCAACCAGTGACACAGAGAGATCCTCTTGAGTCGTTTCAGAAAAGAAACCCAGAGTCATTCTCTGGAGAGCCAAAAGATAAGCCGTAGGATTGGATAAAAGATATGGAGAATATTTTTGAGACGTTGACTTGCACAACAGAACAACATGTGGTATTCGCAACGTTCATGTTTAAAGGAAAGGCTCTTAAATGGTGGGAAGCCGAAAAGAGAGCATCAGCTGCGCGTGGAGATGAGGCCTTCACGTGGAACAGGTTCAAGACGGTGTTTTATGAGAAGTATTACCCCGCAAGTGTCCGCAATGAGAAAGTAGCGGAGTTCATGACGCTGACTCAGGGTAGCATGACCGTAGATGATTACTGCGCTAAGTTCACGGAGTTACTTGAATTCGCTCCGACTTTCTTTGATAACGAGGGGCAGAAAGCCGGTAAGTTTGAAGCGGGATTGAGTGACCGCATAAGGTTCAGGATTACACCTTTAATGCTGCCAACATACAGTGACATTGTGGACCGGGCAAGGTTGGTAGAGAAAGAATCTGATAATTACCGCAGCAAGAAAGAGGAAAAGAAGAAAGCCATTGAAAAGGAATCGACTGGATTGAAAGGAAGTTCCGGAGGATGGAACCGAGATGGGGGTAACAAGCGAAAAGCCAGTGATGATAATCGTGGGAAAGAAGGTGCTGGAAATAAGTATCAGAACAAGGGCTACAATAACCGCCGAGATGGAGACAAAAATGATGCTCGTGATAAGGGGACGGGCGAGAAGTGTCAGTCCTGCCAGGGAAGGCACAAGACCGAAGACTGCTGGTTCAAGGAAAAGAAATGCTACAATTGTGACAAGATGGGACACCCGCATTGGAAATGCCCAGAACCAAAGAAGAAGAACAATGCACAGGGAGCTAAGGATGGCGACAAGGACAAGGGTGGAGGCCGTGGTCGTGTGTTCACTATGACGGCTAGAGATGCAAGAGCTTCAAATGATCTGGTAGCAGGTACTCTTCGACTCTGCCTTCGAAATGTATATGCTTTGATTGATACGGGCGCTACGCACTCCGTTATTAGTACACGGGTGGCGAAGCAAATGAATTTGAAATCTGAAGAATTAGAGACACCTCTAGTGATAGATACACCTACTAGAGAATCGATTCCTATTATGTCTATATATAGAAAGTGCCCGTTAAGCATAGGCAAAATGGAACTAGAGGTTGATTTGATCGAATTAGAGATGGGAGAGTTTGATGTGATCTTGGGGATGGACTGGTTAGCTGCATACCATGCCCATATTGACTGTTTCAAGAAGGAAGTTCACTTTAGTTTGCCATCTGGTGAAGAGTTTCGTTTTCAAGGCATGAAGACTAGAACCAGATTGGACTTCATCTCTGTGATGAAGGCTCGCAGGTTGCTAAGGAAAGGATGTGAGGGGTTTTTGGCTTACGTTGGAAAAACCGATAGTGGGGAGATTAGTATAGAATCTTTGTCAGTAGTTAGAGAATTTTCAGATGTGTTTCCAGAGGATTTGCCTGGTATACCACCAGAGAGGGAAGTGGAGTTCTCTATCGATTTGGCACCAGAAACCGCGCCAATATCAAAGGCACCTTACAGAATGGCTCCGGCAGAATTAAAAGAGCTAAAAGAGCAACTACAAGAACTGTTGGATAAGGGTTTGATTAGACCAAGTGTATCGCCATGGGGTGCACCGGTGTTATTCGTGAAGAAGAAGGATGGGTCAATGAGAATGTGTATCGACTATAGAGAGTTGAACCGCGTGACGGTGAGAAATCAATACCCATTACCAAGGATAGATGACTTATTTGATCAACTTCGGGGAGCATGTTACTTTTCGAAGATAGATTTGAGGTCTGTTTATCATCAGTTGAGGGTGAAAAAGGAAGATATTGCGAAGACGGCCTTTAGGACAAGGTATGGTCACTACGAGTTTTTGGTGATGCCTTTTGGGTTGACTAATGCGCCTGCTGCATTTATGGAATTGATGAATAGGGTGTTTCAAGAATTTATGGACAAATGTGTTATAGTATTCATTGATGATATCCTAGTCTACTCAAGGACTAAGGAGGAGAACGAGAAGCAATTGAGGTTAGTATTACAAATCTTAAGGGAACAACAATTGTATGCTAAGTTCAAGAAGTGCGAATTCTGGTTGGAAAAGGTAGCGTTCTTAGGTCATGTTATATCTAAGGAGGGGGTAGAAGTAGACCCGACAAAGATAGAGGCTATCGTGAACTGGGAGAGACCTACTACTGTTAGTGAAATAAGGAGCTTTTTGGGATTGGCTGGTTACTATAGGAGATTCGTTGAAGGTTTCTCTAAATTATCTATGCCATTGACAAGACTGACCCAAAAGGGAGTAAAATTCGTTTGGACAGAAGAGTGCGAGAAGAGTTTCCTAGAATTGAAGCAACGTTTTGTGTCTGCACCAGTTCTTACGTTACCTTCTGGATCAGACGGGTTTGTGATATATAGCGATGCGTCGATTAAAGGGTTAGGATGCGTGCTAATGCAGAATGACAAGGTTATAGCCTATGTGTCGAGACAATTGAAGGTCCATGAAAATAACTATCCGACTCATGATTTGGAGTTAGCCGCGGTGGTCTTTGCATTGAAGATTTGGAGACACTACTTATATGGGACGACATGCCAGATTTATACGGACCATAAAAGCCTTAAGTACATCCTCACTCAGAAAGAGCTTAACATGAGGCAAAGGCGATGGCTGGAATTATTAAAAGATTATGATTGTGAAATCTTATATCATCCTGGGAAAGCCAATAAGGTGGCGGATGCGTTAAGTAGGAAGAATCATGGAACCCTAGCGACGTTAAAGCCTAAGGAGGTAAGTGCATGGAGTCGCGTTGAGGTGTTAGGTGTGAATGTACGAGTACAAGGCTATATGGCACATTTGAGTGTACAGCCTACGCTGTTGGATAGAATCAAAATGGCGCAAGTAACTGATGAAGAAGTGAGCAAAGTACGTGCAAACTTAGTGGAAGGAAAATGGTAGGACTTTCGTATGGGGGAAGACGGGATTGTGAGGTACCAATCAAGGATTTGGGTGCCAAGCAACGAAGACATCAAAAGAGAGATTTTAAATGAAGCCCATTGTTCGAGGTTTTCTGTGCATCCGGGAAGCACAAAAATGTATAGAGATCTGAGGGAATCTTATTGGTGAAATCATATGAAGGGAGATGTGGCAGAATTTGTGTCAAGATGTTTAGTGTGTCAACAAGTAAAAAGTGAGCATCAAAGGCCTGCAGGACTATTACAGTCATTACCTATCCCTGAATGGAAGTGGGAACACATAGCTATGGATCTAGTGATTGGATTACCGAAGACGTTGAAAGGGTATAACGCAATTTGGGTGATAGTAGATAGGCTCACTAAATCGGCCCATTTTCTGGCAATCAAGGTGACAGATTCGCTAGAAAAGATGGCTAAGTTGTATATTGATGAGATTGTAAGGTTGCATGGAATACCGGTGTCAATAGTGTCCGATAGAGATGCGCGATTAACGTCAAAATTTTGGAAAAGTTTGCAACAAGCTTTGGGGACAGAGTTGACAATGAGTACAGCTTTTCACCCGCAGACCGATGGACAGTCAGAAAGAACTATCCAAACGTTGGAGGATATGCTACGAGCTACATCTTTAGATTGGCAAGGGACTTGGGATGAACATTTGCCATTGGTAGAGTTCGCATATAATAACAGTTTCCATGCTAGTATTGGAATGGCACCGTACGAGGCACTGTATGGGCGAAAGTGTAGATCACCGACTTGTTGGGACGAAGTGGGTGAAAGGAAGTTGACTGGACCAGAAATTGTCCAAGTGACGGCGGACAAGGTACAACAGATAAGAAATTGGATTTTGACTGCGCAGAGCAGACAGAAATCCTATGCTGATCGTAGAAGACGTGATTTAGAATTTCAAATCGGGGATCGAGTATTTTTAAAGATCTCGCCAACAAAAGGGATTATGAGATTTGGTATTCGCGGGAAGTTAAGCCCGAGGTACGTGGGACCGTTCGAAATTTTGGAAAGAGTTGGGGCAGTGGCTTATAAGTTAGCCTTACCGCCTGTGCTAGCGGGAGTACATAATGTGTTCCTTGTATCGATGTTAAGAAAGTACATTCCCGACCCAATCCATGTGATCGAGTATAAGCAGCTTAGAGTTCGAGCTGATTTAAGCTATGATGAAAGGCCCGTAAGAATTGTCGACCGCAAGGATTAGATTTTAAGGAAAAGAGTGATTCCTTATGTAAAAGTGCAATGGAGCAACCATACTGAAAGAGAAGCTACATGGGAGCTCGAGAGCGAGATACGAGAAACGTATCCCGACCTATTTTCAGAATGACGAGTTCGGTTTGGAGGACCAAACCCTTTTAAGGAGGTAAGAATGTAACAACCGGCCTCTTTTTAATTATTTATTAAGGTATTGGGCTATTCTTAATTAAATTATGGATTGGGTTTAAAGTTGGCCCAAACTAATTAAAACCCAATAAGGTTAGTTAACCTTTTTATAATAGGAATGGGAAACCCTATTACTATATTAATTAAAACCCTCCCCTCTTTACTAATCACAAAAGAAAAGAAAAAAAAATAGAGAACGGGAGAGTGAGAGCGGCGGCGAGAGGCGCAGAAGAAAGAGAGAGCAGAGGCGTGAGAAGAAGAAGAAGGAGATCCAAACTAAGGTAAAACCCCACTCCTTAAGTTTAACCCTTTAGGTTATATTAATCTAGTATTTGGGGAGTGTAAACTAGAACCCAAATCCTAAAAAGAAAACTATATCAATGAACTAGGGTTAAGAAATTCAAGTTTTAAAATATAAAGGGGGGAATTATAAGATTATACATGTATATTTAATGGTGTATATGTGTATATATGTGAGTCACTACTAGAAAAAAATAAATTTGGTGACGGAAGAAACCGTGGGTAATACATCAAATCCGTCGGAAAATGTAGTCTTCCTGACGGATAAATCCGTGGGCAATAAATGGTAAGTATTTACCGACGGATTGTTCCGTCGGAAGTCCTGACGGAATTGTCGTCGGCAAATGCAAAAATCCGTCGGTAACAATTTCCGTAGGTAATTTCCTACGGTTGAATTCCGTCGGAAATAAATACAATCTCGACGGAGTTTCTGTCCGCATAATTCCGTGGGTAAACTCCGACGGTCTCAGTCCGTCGGAATGAACTGAACATACTGACGGAATTTTCGTCGGCAAAGATTTTTTGATTTAAATATAAAATTATATTTTAAATGATTTTTCTGTTAATAATTTCGTTTTAAATAGACATATTTATATTTTTTTTATTGATTATCGAATTATATAATAATCATTAATAAAAAATTCGAAGTAATGCAAAAAATAACAATAATCATACTAATATTAAAAGCCTTACTTAATCATCCAAACAAAAAGTTAAATATAAAAAACATAACAAAGTGAAACTAGTTTTTCTCTAAGGTTTCAAAAAAAAAAAAAAAAAAAAAAAAAAAAAAAACTAGTCTCCCTATTACATTTAACCACCATCTCTTGGAGACGTTGTTCCTGCAATTTAAGCATCTCCTTCAAGTCATTTACTTCTCCTACAGTTTCGGTCAATTGTGTTTGAAGCGCTTCTTTCTCGGAATCAACACCAAGAGGGGAGCGGACAGATGAAAAAATATCAGAAACGCGATCACCGCTCGAGGCTAGATTAAGTAGGGCACTTCCATGTTCTCCAAAACCAATTATTCTTTGTCCTTTTTTTTGTTTCTTAGCCGTATGAACTTTGGCAATATCACCCCAAGTATCCTTTTGTATCGCCCCAAGTATCCTTTTGAAATGGGATATGAACATTAGGAGCACTATTGGGATAAATAATTCCCTCAGAAATTGCCTTCTCACGTGCCATCTCCTTATATCTTTCCTAAAAATCATAATAAATATATACATATATATGTGTGTGAATAAATTATAATATAACAAGAAAATTACTTACCAACAAATTCTCATGAACGTAATTAATCCATTGTGGCATTGAACCCTCTGAACTTGCACGACGAATATGCATCAGCTTCATCAACATTATTTCTATGACATTTTCTCTTCAACAATATTAAAAACACTGGGGGAGTCATTTCAAATAATAAAACTTTAAAATTTTAATGCTTTTCTAATACCAGAGTAAGCTCTCTATTGAAGTACTTCAACAAAAACAAAAATCCCATTTCAAATGCATACTGCCAACTTTTTTGAAGAACTAATAGATAAATTTCATGTCATTGTATTACAAAAAAAAGTAACAAAAAACTTTTCATACGTAAACATTAACTACAAAATGAGTTATGGAAGGAATAAACATGCTTGGCCTCTTTTGAAATTAGAATTAAGTTTCCTTCATTCCCTGACTTTCACTTGATATAGAAGGTCAATGTTGTTTCGCACACTCTCTGCAGGGCTGTTCTAAAAACAAAAACCAAACTGGGGACAAACACTCTCTGTATGCCAGTTCTCTTTCACCGCTACTATTTTGAGCGGTGAAAACAGACCTAAAAATTTTAGAATGCGAATCTCAGTTGGTATGCTTAATAACAAATTAAAACGTTGCTTATTTTTCTCTGTTTAAATCTTAACTCACGACCAAATGAGCTCTAAGACGAGAAGTATATAAAAAGCGGCATAAATCTTTTGGTGTTGGGTATGACCAAACAGAAACAATCACATAAGTATGCTTAAAGAAACAATCAGAAGAAGATAGAAATTGGTTCATGCATGAATAACTAAATCATTTTGTTTAGCAATTCTTGCCCCCCCCCCCCCCTCTTCCACAAATTATTCAAAGAACAAGATACAATCTACAGAAAAGAGACACTTAAGAGTCTAACAATCTTCTACATTACTTTTTCTAAAAAAAAAAAATCTTCTATATCACATGATAAATGATAACAAAAAAAAAAAAAAAAACATAGTGCAGTCCATCGTTAGATCTCGTACATGCATGCCGAATTAATTTATTTCACCATAATTTGAATTGCATACATCAAAATGGCGCTGACTGAGATGAAGAAAGAACACCCTAACGTGAAATCCCACCGAAGAAATACAAATATAAAACCTACCGGAGAAGAGTAATGAAAGAAGTTAATGAAAACTTCATTGTATATTAATCAAAGAGAAACTCTTTATGCAAGGAATATGTAAAGCAATATATATGTGTTATATACAACCTTAACTTACAAGAGTCATGCTAGGAGAAGTTAACTAAGGATCAAGATTAACATAGAATATAAAATATGTTTTATATTAACTAGACATCTATCGATACTAAATGTAAACACAGGTACCAGTGGCGGAGCCAGAAATCGAAGGAAGGGGGCAAAATATGTTGGAGCCAAGGAATGCTGCCCCCAATATTTTTTTTCCGGTGTTTCTATATACTGTACAATACAATTTTAGGCATAGACATACAGTTAAGTACTAACTTTAATGGTGACAATAAAGCATACACGATTCAACACATATACTCCCTTTGCCCCAAAATGATATTTTTATTTGTCATTTTTCATCGTCCCAAAAAATCCTTATCATTTTTACGGTTTAGGCTTAAAAGTGCACAAACAAATTGAATAGTCAAATGTTGAAAATATTTTGAGACAAATGGAGTATAACCCAAAGTATCCAAAGATTTAACATATACTATAGTTGTTTAACATCGACCTTATTTTTACTCACCTACCTCACTTTTCTTATATAATTATGTCTTAAAAATAAAAGTGTACTCCCTCCGTCTCATACTTATCGCTACTTATCTTCCTTTTAGTGTCCCATATTTATTGCTACTTACTTAGAATGTTCTATCTTTCTCTCTCTTACTCACAACAACTATCTACTAACTTGTTTTCTCCCTCCTACCCACTTACAACAATCACTTTTCCAACATATTTTATTAATCCTCGTGCATTCCCATTTGGTAGCAAAAAGTAGGGGACGGAAGGAGTAAATTTTAGTGGGACGGGGGAATATATTTGTATGTACAGTGTGTATATGTATATACTTTATTTTTTAACACACATATACATATATAGTTAACTACTATTATTGCAACAAAAAAAAAAAAAATGAAAAGCCAAGGGGGGCAGTTGCCCCTGCTTTCCCCCTTGTGCCTCCGCCTCTGACAGGTACCTAGAATAAGGCCATATAATATGTACAAAAAAAAATATTAGCGAGAACACGATCTGGCTTATCACGTTATTGCTTTACATAATACAATAGAAATAAGAAATACAATAGGATTACAATTCTACGGACATGAGGAAGTAACCAGAGTGCAAGGGAAAAAAGAATCATAAGATTGCTAACTGGGAGTACAAGGATTCTAATAAGTACTAGTACCTCCGTCCTAAAATTAATGTTTGAAAATTACCAAATTTACTCGAGTCAAGAAATTTGATATTTTTTTTGTGTTACTTAGTTTGGGACGCAGGGAGTAATAATTCCCCTCACAATTATTTTTGGGATTATTAATTACCACTAATCTAAAAATAATAATTTAGAGTTTGATAATACCATATTATGATAGTTTAATCTTATTCTTTGGCATAGGCATAGACTTAGTAGTTTATTTTCACAATACCAATTGTTTTGATATCACTAAACTACATGAATTAATCTGCAAATAGGATAACAATTTATCCAATTGAGTTGAGATCGTAACACTAACCTTAAGGAAAACTTATAAAATTGCTTTACTAGGACGAGTTCGTAGAGTGCTCCAAAAATCAATACACCTGGAGAAAGAGACAAGAGAAAGAATTTCTTAGCAATGGTTCCATAGCTCACACAGATCTAAATCCATATGAGATAAAGCTCTCAACCATCAGTTGATATATGAGCCTTTAATGATTAAGAAAAAGAAAAAAATAGAGAAGAGAGGAGAGGAGAGAGTACAAACCGCTACCGTGAGAGATCGCCGGAGTGAGAGAAGACGCAAAGAGGTGAGAGACTCCGATCTTAGGGAAGGGCAGGGGAGAGGGAGAAGTTAGTCGCTGAAAACAATAGGAGTAGGGCACACCCTGTTCATTCAATTTATAACCCTAGGCTTCCTACGGAATATCCGTCGGCCCATCCCGACGGCCCAATATCCGTAAGCCCATTCCTTTTTGCTAGCTATTTTTGATGTCCCGCCAATTAATAAATTAGACCCGCCAATTTCCCGACAGTTTAAGTTGTGGGACACTTCCCACGGTTACATCCGTCAGCCCCTTCCCACGGTTCTACAAGATTATCGACGGAAATTCCGTCGGAAATAATTTAAAATTTCCCGCATCTTAATCCGTGGGTAACTATTGATTTCCGTCGGGAGTTACCGACGGTTTTAAATCCGTAAGCCTATTTCCGTCACCAAAATTGTTATTTCTAGTAGTGAGTGTGTGCGTGTATGTGTGTGCAGAGTGTGTGTCGAGTGTGTGTATATGTGTACAGTGAGTGTGTGTTTGGTGCAGAAGGTGTGTGCGTGTGTGTGAGAGTGTGTGCAGAATGTGTTTGTGCCGTGTGTGTTGGTGTGTGTGTGTGTGTGTGTATTAGGGTTTTGTGTGTGTTTTTCCAAGGTGAAATCAGTGCGTGAACAGTAACGTGAATAGTGATTAATCCGTGAATATTGATTTAATCAGTGAATAGTGATTTAATCAGTGAATAGTGATTAAGCTGTGAATAGTGATTTTATAAGCTGTGAATAGTGGTTTAAATGGGATTAATGAAACCCTAAAACCGACTATTTGGGAATGGAATTAATGTAACCCTAGGGATATTTTAGTAATCCGAAAGGGGTATTTTGGGAATATCAATAATGGGTAGAACGAACCCTAACAAAGAGTTTAAGAAGATGAACTCGCGAAGCTAAGAAAGTAAAATAAAGTATAATGGGGACGGGGAATTAAAGTGATTCATGTTCCTAAGAAATCCTCATTTGCATGTTTGTAGATTGTGCACGTGATTTTGCTAAGTGAAGAACGCAAAATCAAGGTAAGGGATTACGTTCCTTAGTTCTTGAATGTCTCAATCCTTTAATGTAGGATTCCTTTATATTCTTTCATGAGTAGTTACCTAGTGGCGGTAACATTTGTATCCTTAATAGTTGTGAACGTCTTTGAATGACTCTTACCCTTTGACATGTTTTAAAGCAATGGGTACCAAAATATCTTTGAAATTGTATGGTGTTCTCGTACCTTGAACACTAAGTTGAAACCTTACTATATCTGAATTTAGTATAGATTTGCCATATCTTAATTTGGTATAAGCGTTCGCTTAGTCTGAATTGAAAAAGTACTAAGTAAGGTAGTCTGGTCTGAAATGAAAAAGGACTAGACTTTTATACTGCTTATTGAAGTAGTTGATTATCATGATAAATCTTACCTAAATGCCCTGATCAGGCATTGCACCTGAAATGGTGACGTTATCTTGGAATTGACGGACTTGAAAGTAAATGCCACACTTCTTTTGAAAAAGGTTATTGTTAACTGTTTGAATCTTAGCGGTTAACTTGTTGTTTAATGAAAGCGTATCTTCGAAAATATTATTGTTGTTCGTTCTT
The DNA here is from genome assembly GCA_026119855.1 of Campanula takesimana. Taxonomy (NCBI): domain Eukaryota; kingdom Viridiplantae; phylum Streptophyta; class Magnoliopsida; order Asterales; family Campanulaceae; genus Campanula; species Campanula takesimana. Next base: position 60,159 of record JAOWBW010001284.1, on the reverse strand, counting down.
CCGGTCATCTCTCCTTAGAACTCGGAGAGATCACGTATGAACTTACTGAGCATTGTTCGCTCACCCCTTCCATAATATTTGTTCTCCAGGATATAAATAGGAGAAGGTCTCGAAGGACAAAAGAGGAGTTGTTGAGGTGATAATGAAGACCCTTGATGACGAAGTTTAAGAAGTTTTAGTAGTAGTCAGAATGGATTGTTATGAATGTTTATTTTGAATGCTGGTTATGTCTAGCCGTTGGAGTTTTAAAAGACAGTTAAATTCGCTTCCGTTATTTATTTTGAATAGTGGTTAGAGATACTAGCCGGTGATGTTTGAATTATGGTTTAAGACCGTTGTTTTCCCGCGTTTGGGGACGGATTTTATTAATTAAAGGATATTATATTACTCCGAAATTCGAGGTGTTACACTTACGATACACGATACAATAAAAAAAGTAAAAAGCCAAAAGAATAACCCCAAAGTACTTATGAAAACAGCATTTGTTGAAGACGTGCAACTTAGAGACTGTTTTAACTTTTTCTCTTCTTCGTGAAGATGTGGATTCTGAAAGGATGTTATCAGATATAAACTTCAAAATTTGGATACTTTTAGGGAATCTGTGAACTTGTTGGATGTATACTTTGACATGATTCAGATATATGAAAGCGAATTTGAACTCCAAAAGGGACCGAGTTAACTGAAAAATTGTCCGAATCTAGGAAGTAAATGTAACTTACATATCCATTGAAGAACTTGTTTAGTTTTACATGATGCATGGACGTAGGCTTCGATATTCATCATAATCTTAGGAGTAGCACACTAAGCATACTAGTTTGTTGCTGCTTCTTTTATTATATAAGCGTTTTTTTGTCTTTGGCATTTACCATAGCTAAGGTAGGAAAGGAAAAAAAAAACGTACAATAAGGAGCTTGACAGATTTCTAAAGCCGTGGTTTTTTACTTTTAGGCCAATCTGATTCAGGTCGCAGTTGGGTTATCCGGTTTAAGAGAAACCCATTGACTAATAGCAAGAACAGGTTCAGGTTTCCATTGCCGTTAATATTACCATTGTTAGTACTACTAACTTGCTACAATTTGAGTTCAAGATCCAAGCCATCACCTGCTTTCACCTTTTCTTCGTCGTCTTCTTCTTCTACTTCACGTTTCTTTGATGGACCCGGTAATAGGTTTCCTTGATCAATATTGATAGTCTTCCACCGAGCATTATCCACCATTAGATGTTTCTCTTCTTCATTTCCATCTTCTTTCTTCTTTGATGGACCAGGTAACAAGCTTCCTGGATGTGTATTGATAGTCTTCAACTGAGCTGCAGGCATCATGAAGTCTTGGGGTTGAAACGACGGATTCCAACTGGTCGTCTTCTTTTCAACATCCGCCTTTGGTCTAACTAGAGAGGTCCCCGCAATAAGCTCGCGCACCTCCTTTGTGCTTCTAATCAGGTCAAAGAACTTCTCCATCTTCTCTTCTTCACTTTCTTCCTCATTCTCCACCTTCCTCTTCCTTCTTTGCCCATCCATTTACATATAAAGATGTATCTATATCTAAACACACACACTTGCACACACACTATACTTATGCCAGACTAAGCTATTTAATTAACCAATATATATGGATGATAGTTTCTTAATATCTGCAGAGTATATGGGCAAAGAGATAGACAGGTGATATTTTAACTACTTCATCATGTACCCCGTAATTGCTGTGATGTTGCCAAAAGAATATTAGGTGACGCCCTCTCCATAACAAGGAAGATTATTGCGTCACGCACCACGTATCCTAATTTTGAACTTATGAACTTATCTTTTGACCAAGACATAATTATTGCATTTTTTTAAAATGAGACAATCTTTTTTAGGACAAACTGAAAAGAAAATATGATAATTATTTTGGGACGGAGAGAATCTACAGAAAAAATAATGTACAGGTTAACCGTACCCAACAAGCTCAAAATTTATGGTCAACCGCACCATGACAAGGAATAACCTCTCCTCCATAATGGGTTGGTGACAGGTGAAATGTTGCATTTGTCATGGTCTTCCAACTTGCAGTTGTCATTTTTGCTAGTTTTTCTGGCCTAATAATGTGGATTGTCTGTACTACTGGTACCATATTGTCTATCATCTTCCGCTGAGAAATTTTGATATCTTGTCTTTATTTTCATGTAAAATTTGATCAAACTTTACTCATATTTACCCGATAATGAGGACGAATAGAGCACGACAGTATATATTTATTTTACGAGTCACCATACTGTGACTACCCCATTCCGATGCACACATACAAGAGATAAAAGGTTAGCTTCTTGTATTATTCTTTTCACGGGCAGTAGGAAAATCATTTGCACCCTCACAACTACCTTGTTTTGTACTCATCTACACTATAACTTAAGGTACTTCCAAATTATTGTTTTTAATTAAAAAAAAAAAGCAGTCTGAAATTATTAAATGACAAGAAAATCAGAATTGTGATATTCTTTTTTATTTTCTTCCCTTTTTCTATTTGCACTATAAAGTTGTTAGCAGTGGAGACATGGTTTTTATACTATTCATCATCCTTGTAGTTGTTTGGTTATTAATACTCTCTATTTGTCTCAGACTCTTTTCTGGGATATAATTTTTTTCTTTTGACAAGTTTTTGTTAATGTTCAATCAAGTTGACAATTAAAATTAGTTTGAGACTATATTTTTAGACGGTCAAACGAAGTTACATAAAAAAAAAAAAAAAAAATACCGATATTGAGCCAATCTTGTGGTTTCTTGCAATGGTCTTCTCCTATATGAGGCAGTCAAAGAAGAAGTCACCAAATTTTATGTTATCAACCCTATTACAGAGGAGGAACTACCCAAAAGTCCTAAACGTTCTCAAAATTTCCTTACTTATATATCAAAATTAACTACACAGAGAGTAGTTTGCAGTTCCAGTTCTACTTAAGTAAGCTACAGACTAGGCTTTGAATTCTGGAATGGCAAACACTACTAGAATTTTTAAAAATAACGACGAAACATTGCTACCGACCGGTTCGTCTCCAAATTAGCGACCAACCAGATAAAAATAGAGACCGTCAATTCGTGTCTAATTATAAAGTGAAAAGTTCTCAATTTAGCTACCGTAAAACGGTCGCTAATTTAAATTTTATTAAATGTCGAATATAGCGACCGAGTTGGTTCGTCTCCAAAATTTGGCGCTAAATGAAATTTTTAATTGCCACCGACGGACGGTCTCCAATTTGCATCGATAATCTCGGAAATATAGCGACCGAATGTTGGTCTCTATTTATGAGTATATATCTCCTAACCCTAGCTCAGCTCGTTCATCCTGCACCGCTAACATTTTCACCAGTCTTCTTTTTTCGAGCGAAGGCGATTTCCGGCGAGAATCCATAGTGAGTATTTTAAAGATTTTTAGTTTTTTTCTTTCTCTTATACTTTATTACTCATTATTTTTGAGACCTAACTTCTTTTTTCACCGATTTTCTTTCTTTTTTGTCCCTGATTCTTCAAGATTTCCGGCTCCGGTGCCGTCTCCATCTACGCTGACGTTTTTTCGCCTGCTTAACCAAGTAAGTTATCCTTTTGCCAGTGCTGATTTATGGATGTTTTCTGTTTTTGTCTTGCATTAATTGGTTTCGAGATGCTAGAACTAAATTTAAACGAGGTTCCAAAACTGAAAATGTAAAGGCGGAGAACTTTTTGTTTTTGTCCCTGATTCTTAAAAAAAAAAAAATCTTTCTGTTTTTGTCTTGCATTAATTCATGGTGAATGATGTGTCTGGTATCAATTCAATTCTAATGGTGGATTATTTTGAGTCCAACTGCATTTTTTGGTGGATTATATTGAATCAAATTGCATTTTTTTTTTTTTAATATATGGAATCCAACTACCTTTCTTTGTTGCAATTTCATGACGGTTGACAAGTATGTACATGTCATTAGCTTTAGGCGGAGAACTTTTTGTTTCTTAATTGGCAGTTTTTATCATTTCTGTTTCTTTTGAAGTTATCTTGAGATGCCCTGGACAGTTATTGTGAAAACGAGGGAAGGCCAATTTCGAAGGGAACTCCGATATTTGGTTTTGGGCGAGGAGGAAAAGCCATTATTAAGCTTCCGTGTAATCAGCCCCGCCCATCATTGTTTTCAAATCATGCCCAGTCTTCTAGCTTTTCTGATCCCGAGAAGACGGAACTGAAAGATCAAGTTAGTACTCTCACGAATATGGTGCAACTGATGAACGAAAAGTATGAAAGAGATCATCAATTGGTAGTGCAGTTTGTGATGGGGGGTGGAGGTAGGGGTGGAGGTGGTACTTTCCCTTCTCAACCAAGGCCGGATTGGGGCTCTCCTAATGTAAGTTTTTACCAATCACAGTCTCCTATGTTCCCACTTGCTTCTAGCTTGTTCCCTCCCCAAATGCATCAAGCGCAGCCGCAATTCTTCCAACAACAATTTCAACAACCTTTTCAGCCACCGTTTCAGCAGTTTCAACAACCAACTAGTGGTCAAAGTTCGGCTTCTCCTAATCCTAATGTTGGTACCCTTGCTGATATTGAGAGGTATGGTGCAATGTTAAGTGATCAAAGTGGAAGTGGAAGTGGAAGTGGAAGTGGTGGAGGAATTTGAAACAAACACAACAGTTTTTTTTGTGGATGATTTGGATGTTTTTGGATGTTGTGTTATTTAGGATTATGTTTGGATGTTAGTTGGATGTTTTTGGATGTTGTGTTATTTAGGATTATGTTTGGATGTTAGTTGGATGTTGGTTTGGATGATTTGTATGTTTAATTTTGGATGATGTGTTATTTTTAAATTTGGATATGATATGTATGTTTATTTAGTTTAATATGTGTTTATTTAGTTTAATATGTTTTTGTTTTAATTAATTACTGTTTTTATTATAATAATAATTATTATTTTTGAAATATTTTTAAATATATAATAATAAACGATAAAGCATTTTTTTTATTATAAATCACGAATAGCTACCGAAAATCGGTCTCAATAAATGTTAATTTGGAGACGGATTTTCGGTCTCTATTTAGCTACCAAATCCTAGTCGCTAATTAGCGACCGATAATTGGTCTCCAAATAGCGACCGAGGGTTCGTCGCTGATATAGCGACCGATTTGTCATCTTAGCGACCGACAAACAGTCTCAATTTGGCGACCGAATCTTTTGGTCGTTTTTAGCGACCAGGAAACGGAGACCGAGTGTTTCGTCGCTATTTTAATGTTTGGCGACCGTTTATGGCTTTTGGAGACGGAATCGGTGGTAGCTATATTTTTAATTTCTAGTAGTGAAACATGTTTACAACCACATCAACTTGAATGCTTGCACCTTTTGTAAACTTCTTTGACTTCCACATGAGACAAGGAATCTGTTGTGTCTTTCATGTTGGACTTCAATAGCAATACCATCAACTTGAATACTTAAGTTTAATTAGCGAATGAAATTTAATGTTTGTGTGATAGGTATGTTCCGCGCTCTTTGCCTACATGCATCTTTACCGCATGTGCACTCTTTCCGCAATGTGTGGTTTATTATCTGTTAAGTACTTCTCACGTTTAGACAAGGTCCGGGGAAGTCTTCTTTCCACTATTTGCCTAAATGTACTTTTTTTAAGCCTTTTAAAAAAAAATAAAAAATTGATCATCGTTTCAATTGTCAAACAGTTTTGATTATTCAAATTAATTGTTTGCCTTTGTTATTGTTCTTCATTTTTATATTGATTTGTCAATTTGTGAATTATTAATCAAAATTTGTGTATGAATAAAGTAAATTTTATTTGGCACCCACTGAACATAAATCCTGGGTCCGCCATTGGCTGCCAATAAAGACAAAGGGCATGTAGAAATAGTTCCAACAAGTATGTCTACTGGGGGTGTATCTACGAGGTGCATTTGATGAATGCACGTGCGGGATGCCTTTGAGGGAGACACATATCTCTCAATGTTCAATACAAAACAAATTTTATGTTCTGGATACTCCATTCTCTTGTTCCATCTTCTAATCCTTTTTTGATCTTATTATTTGAAATGTGATTATGTTTATGAATACTTTGTTGAGGTTGCAAGTATATTATTGAGTGTTTAGCCCTTCATTTCTTATAAAATAATGTCATAATTATTATTTCCTCTTTCCCGAAATAATCTTCTCATGTGCCTTTTTTTCATTGTCTCAAAATGTTCTTCTCATTTTTACAATTTGGCTTAAATATGCATAAACAAAATAGGGCTAGTGAAGCAAGTGTTCATATCCTCAAAAAGTTTTAATTGTCAAATGGGAAGATCATTTTGAGACGGATGGAATATTTGTAATGCGTCGCTCAGCACTCTGTATATTCTTCTCTCACATTCTCACTCGCACTGTATCCTTTTGTAGACATAGAATTTACTTTGCAGATAACTGCATAGAAATCCAACTTTTGCACCAGAAAATTGCAATCTAGTTTTTCATGAAAAAGTATAACAAAGGTTTGGAAATATATCAGGAGGATTGCAACATCATCCCAGAACCAGTACTTGAAAGATGGGTTTGGGAGGTAAAACGATCATCCGTATTATATCCGTCCCATAATATATGCCACTACATCTTTTCCTTTTGGCTATAGCAGAACAAATGTTACTATCACAAAATGAAAACTTGATAATACTTCTTTATTCAAAGAGACCCACTTGTCACACTCATACCCTACCTTATCTCTTCTCCTTTATTTTTCATACTCACAACACCTAATCCACCATCAGTATTATATCCTTCATTCCCGCGCCGATGGAAAAAATTCCACTGTAACAAAAATACCTTGTAAGTATACAAGTACCGAAGTAGCAATGTACAAATGTAAGGGTCGAACCACAGAGACTCGTGGATAAACAAGTTGATTTAATTAATGTAAAGAGTAACCAAAGGGGGTTTTTTGAATTGATTTGATTAATACTAAATTAACTACTAAACAATGAAAATAAACTAAGAATTACGATCGCAAATTAAAGCAAGGATTGTACTCGAGAATGACAAAGATTCACAGATTGAGATTCACAACTATCATCACTCTATGCTATTTTTAATAATAAAATTACCAAACTTGTTCAAGAAATCGTTCACTTAGTTAAGAATTGTGACGGTCTGGTCACCGGATTGCAACTCTATTATTACCTCTATGTGATGTATTCTGCTAGGTCAACAACACACCCAAATAATTTATTAAGATCCAAAGAACCCTTTGATTTTAGACTCTTTTGATTTCCGCTAGGTCCTCAATTAAATCTAATCACAGAAATACGGTCAATGTATAAACTATCCACGCTAGTGCAACAATTTATACCTAGATGATTTAAAGACCAAAAATATCAATTTATATAGTTGAAATCTCTAAATGAATTAAGATCTATTCCAATGAACAAGAACAAGATTGATGTTAATTAAGCACGATTAGCATAGAGATCCGATAGTGCTACTCCCAATCCATGAACAAAGAAATTAGCTACTCATCGACATAGCAAGAATCGCAAGAATATAATTAAAAACCATAAACCTGGATAAACGCTTGATGATGAAAGAAATCCCAAAATCTTGATTACAATCTTCAATACTAAGAAAACCTAAAAGAAAGCATAAAAAAAAAAACTGTTCTGAAACCTAATCTATTTTATATAAGAGAGAGGAGTTAAAAATAGGGAAGGAAACAACAAAATATTGGAAAATCAACAAATCCCGTAATTCCTGGTGTAAGGGGCGAGCGGGCGCTCGGTATAGATCAAGCGGGCGCTTGGTCTTAACAGAAGCTGACGTTTTCAGAATTGGGGAGTAAGCGGGCGCCTGATATCTTTTCAAGCGGGCGCTTGGTGACTGGTCAAGCGGGCGCCTGGCCTCTTTTCTAGATTTTCTTCTTTCCTTCACTTCGACTGTTGACTGTTGACTTTGCCTGTTAACTTTGACCGTTGACCCTAGCAATGATGGTCTTCAACACTCTAAACATCTAGGACTTTGCAATAAACAAAATAACACTAAAAAGTGTCTCAAAACAAACATATTCTCACAAAGTTCCTCAAATAAATAAAGACCAAAATTACATCAAAACTATTCTAAATTACATCAAAAAGTCACTAACAATAGTACGAAAATGTAGAGATAATACATGTATAAACCGATCTATCACGCGCATTCAACATTTGTTATGAGCCGGAGGGGGATATACTTTATCTCTCCTTTGCAAAGTATGGAGTTTTTCTTGTGAGATACTCCCTCCATTCCAAAATGAATGACCAAATTTGCTCTTGATCAAGAGCAAATTTAGTAAGAGCAAATTTGGTCATTCATTTTGGGACAGAGGTAGTACGTACTATCTTATATCAAGTACCAAATCTCGCGCTGAAACATGTTAGGCCTTGTAAAGCTTGTTTAAATGGTAATAGTAGTACTTCCTCTGTCCCAAAATGAATATCCGAAATCGCTCTTTATCTTCGGATAGTCTTTTTGGTACGGAGAGTATATGATATGGATTGGCATTTGTGAAGAGGTGTTGAAGGACCTGCAGGAGAATCCAAAGGTTGCAAAATATCATATGAAGAACCTGTGTTGCTATGATTAAAATTTCAGTAACTGATTAGTTAGGGGAATACTCCCTCCATCCCATACTTATTGTTACTAAATAGAAATGCACGGGGATTAGGAAAGATTAGGAAAACATGTTGGAAAAGTAAGTGTTGTGAGTGGGTAGGAAAGAGAAAATAAGTTAGTGGTCTGTGATTGGGTAGGAGAGAGAAAATTGAGCATTTTAGGTAAGTAGCAATAAGTATGGGATGCCCAAAATGAAAATAAATAGCGATAAGTTTGGGGCGGAGAGAGCATGCACTTGAGGTGATTTTATTTGGGCTTTATTGAATTTTGGGTTGGTTGACAGTTCTTCCCAGCAGTGGCCGATCTTTTTTTTTTTTTTTTTTTTTGGACATAAGTGTAAGGGGGTTAAATTTGGCTCCACACTTTTCCTTCACAATTATTATTATTACCAATTAAGGTTAATTTACTGGGCACCTTTAAGGTTTAGATAAGTATCAAGGTGATGTGTCTATATAATCTCACTCCCCCCTTTTTTATCAACTTAAAGTAAACAAAATGACTATTTACACCTAAATTTATAAAGGTGATTAATTTAGTATTTTAAACTTTGCATTTAGAAAATTTAGTAAATTAATCATTTCAATTAAATAATGTTGATAATAAGGGACAACAAACTGAAAGCAAATTTTAGGATGCAGTGATACTTATCCAAATTTCAAGAATATGCCCATGGGTAAATATAAAGTCACAAAAAAGTGCCACAAAATTTGGTCTACAAAATGATGTGTCAAGATTTTATTGGTGTTTTTAATTAGAGTGTGTTAGGTCCACTATCGATGTAACCAATAAAATATCGCCACCTCATTTTGTATCCATCATTTTGTGACCTTCTTTTGTGCCCCTAGCATTGCCATGTGCCAATTAACCTTTTTCTGTAGTCAATGTACTGTTTTGTTCACTGGGAGACATACCAATACCGAAAGCATTGTGTAAGTTACATATTTATGGCAATTTTTTCCCAAAACTTCATTGTAAATTTAATAAGACTTTTAATTATTTTTTTTTCCATTATATTTCAGTCCAAAATAATAGTCACATTTTTCATTTAAGTTTGCTTAAAAAACGGTCACATTTCTAAAACTGAGGCATTAAAACTATTAACGTCCATTGGTATCCTTGTGATAAAATTAGGAACAATGCAGTCCTACATCACTTGGGGAGGAGTAGGTTGTTTGTTGCAACAACTCTTGTGATATAAAACTATTAAACTTCTATTGGTATCCTTGGGATAAAATGATTTTTGATATTTTTTATTGTAATGATTAAGATGTTTGGTTGCGCATTTATTATTGATTCAAATGAGTTATTTTCTCGTGTTTTTAAAACCAAATGCTTACCTTTAGGGGGTTTATTCAATTTTGAGTCGTGTCCAAGTTCTACTTGGAGACGCATTTGAGCATAACATGTTATAGTTCCCAATGATATTCATTGCAGATTTGGTTCGAGATTGACCATCGTTATTCGAGATGTTTTAGGCTATTTATGTGTAGATCTTAATTTCAATTATCACATTTTGAATGAGCCTCCATCATTTGTGAAGCGTCGTCTTTTTAAATTTTATTAATGCAATTATGTGTTGTTTGCTTTTAAAAAAACACATGTAATAATCAGGTCTCACTAATTAAGGAAAGTGTTAAGAATGAGACCATGTACCTTTCTTTTAAGTAGTTAAATAAGATTATCTAAACCTTTTCGAAAAAAATAAGATTACCTAAATGGGATGAAATAATGTTAAGTAACCAACTCCTCTAAAACCTTAAGGTGTTAGAGAGGGCACCTACACAATGTATATCAAGCTTCAACAAATAAGTATCTTTTTATAAAAAAAAAATAACAATGACTTGATCCTTTTTGCAAGGATTACAGTTATATATAATTAAATTATAACTATTTAATGCTAATTTGATGGCTAAGATAAAATGCAATGTGTATATAAACTATGACTAATGCCTGCATAATTTAATGGTCTGATTGTTTGATGTTCAGTTTGTTTGTCTAGAACTTCGGTTTAGTTATGGTTTGATTTAAGGGCAAATTGTAATTTGGTAACCTAAGTTTTACATATAGTTGCGATATAGTTGCGGTACATCACCCAAGAGTTAAAATCTGCGAATAGGTATCTTGAGTTTGTATATTTTTTTATCAGGTATAAAAACGTTTAAAATTTAACGAAAACATTAAATTATTGACAGGTTGGAAGTCATGTGCCAATCACATGACTTTTTTAACGGTAACCTTGCCATTTGCTGTACGGTTCTCTCCGACTAAGTTGCCGCTTGTGGCCCGTCGACGATTGACCAATGCCAGTGAACGCCAATAAGGCCCGAATTTTAAGCGGCGATTGTAAGCTCATCTATGGTCGGTTTATGGTGATTTTTGCGCCTTTATTTTTGTTTTTCCAAGCCACATTCTCCAGTGACACTTATTATTCTTTTCAAGCTTGTTTAGTTCAAGCTATTAAGTTTCCTCCATTTTTCTGACGAAGATATGAGGTAGCTTTCATGGCTATTTTGTAGGTGGTGGGAGAAATTTTTACCACTTTAGATAAGGAAGTTTGGAAAAGATAGCAGTGACCGGCAGTGAGAGAAAGTGTAAGATAGCCGGATAAAACGATGCTTGATTCTAGCAATTATGGTGGACTTTCAGATGTCCTTAGACGACGCGTCTGTGCTACAGCGGTGGTACTTTTTTCGTTGCTATACTCGTCTTGGAGAGAGGAGCCCGCATCTGGATTTTTTTCCCTCGCCAGTGTGTTGTTGGTGACGGAGCAGTCGTCGGAGTACCACCAGAGTGGAGGGGGTGCCGGAATTTTCTCCAGCGGCTGGGGAGCTCATATTTGCTCCGGATGGCACATGACTTGCACACACTACTGTAAATGACGAAACTACCCTTTAGAAAGTCATGTGAATCGCACACGGTTTCCAACCCGTCAATAATTTAACTAATTCGTTAGTTTTTAAACGTTATGTAAATCTCAGGTTACTAAATTGCAAAAAAAAAAAAAAAAAAACTCAGGATACCTATTCGCAGGTTTTAACTCTTGGGTGGTGTACAGCAACTATGTGTAAAACTCAGGTTACCAAATTGCAATTTACCCTTGATTTAACTTAATTCAAATGGTCAAGTCGAAAAAAAAAATTAAAAAAATACTGAACATAACGTTTGCTCAAAATTTAAGATGAACTGAATCGAGTTGTTGAACCAAATCAAATTATTTAGTTTTTATCCTTGCTATTTGATGGTTTGAATGGTTATTCACGCTTACTACACCGATTTAAAACCGCTATTGCAATGAATTCCCTATGTCTCTATGTTTTTCATGTCTCATGCTTGCGTCTTATATGACTAAAATTAATTTGGTAGTTGTAGATCCCACCAATATCAAAATTTATCTTATGTGTTGAACTCCAATCCATAACAATTTTGACAATTTTGCACCGCTCATTATAGCTCCTTTTTTTTTTTATAGAACTTTGATTTAGATTCATATAGTTTGATTTGATCTAATTTGATTTGAATGATCAAGCTGTAAAGAAATTGAATGTACAATTTGCTCAAAATTTAAGATGAGCTGAACCGTGTTTTGGAACCAAATCGGACCACTTAGTTATTATCCTCATGATTTGATGGCCTGAATGGTCATTCCTGCCTAATTACACTGATCCTCCATACGTGCATTCTTTTCATGCCCCATGCTTGCATCTTATATAGATGCAATTAATTTGGCAATTATTGACCCTACCTAAATACAAAATCATCTCCTCTGTTGAGCTCCAAACCATAACAAATTTGACAATTTTGCATCGCTTATTACAACTCGCAAAGTTAAGCTACGTAAAAGTGGTAACAAACGTCGACCTATCAATCGAAAGGACTTTTTTTTTCAACTAAAGAGTAAATGAATCCTTGATCTTTCTATGTTAGAGAGGATAAAACATTGGGACAATTAGGATTCAATAAGTTTGCGTCACATTTATAATATGGTACCTAAGAGTGTAAAGTTGGCAAATCGATTTTCAAATTTTACATTTTGTTGCAAATTGGTATAAAAAATAATGAGGTGTTAGGTTTTTACAGAAAAATAATGATGTAGAATTGTATTTGGATGTGGATCTTGAAAGGGGGAGGGAGCTCGTGTGGGTGCCTATAATGATAATGGGAAGAGGACCCGGTGTCGGCGACCAGGGGTTAGGGCAGGGGGTAGTATAGGGGTGAGGAGGGATGGGGGATGGCGCCTGGTTGAGTGGGCGCAGTGAAAAAGAGGAAATAGCTGGGGAGAAGTAGGGTGGGGTGGGAGGGGGGGGGAGGAGTTGAGGTGGGGAGGTGACTGCAGATGATAACATAGAGATGGGGTGTACTTATTTAGGCATTTAAGTGTGTTTTTATTTAACATTTTTTTTTAATTATTAAAGAGCATTTTCCCCCTTTTAAATTGTGAAATGACCAACATGTCTCTGAAGAAGTTATGTACATGACACATAACTATTTTTCAGTAAAAAACTAACACCTTATTAGTTTTAAAACCAATTTACAATAAAGGAAAAACAGCAAATATAGTACCTGAACTATTGGGGTTATTTTGGATTTGGTACCTGGACTCTCATTTTTTGCACCCGTCATACCCAAACTCTAATTTTTACTGTATCCCTCATACCTACCACTAACAACATCCACTTTTCTCAGTTAAGTCATCATGTGACCATACACGTGATCAATTTTACAGGGGTAAAATAGGAAGACAAATCTGGGTTTATCCTTTGAAGGTGAAAAAACCCAGGAAGTATTCATCTTCATCCTCATTTCATCTCTTTTCTTGAGTGCTTCTCAATTTCAGATAAAAAGCAACAGTGGTGAACAACAAAATCCAACCTAAATCAAACCCAAAGATTGAGCCGAACTGAAATCCAAATTGAAATCACCTTAGCCAAAAACGAATTGAGTCTCAGGCAAAATTCAACCCGAAATCAATCTCTTACTGATAAGTGTGGGAATAAACAACTGGTTTCGAACCCTAGGTGAAATCAAACACAAAAACAGTAGCTTTAACAAAAAACAACAAATAAGGATGCCTCCGCCGTCAACTTGAAATCACCTTAGCCAAGAGTCATGGGTGAGACCAACGGCTCGCCGTCAACTTGAACATCCGGAGTCGTCTTCTCAACGGCCTCCGCCGCTTCAGATGAGGGTTTCTTATCACCGTCACTAGCTGGATTAGACGATCGAGCCCGTGCTCTTCAGATTTTTTTACTGGACCGAGGGTTTTAGCCGACAGTACGAATTTGGTGTCATTAGTCGATGATGATGCCTCCGCCGCCTGTCAACCACCAATTAATTAAACATCAAAATTCAAAAACAAAAAACCCCCTAAAAATTGAAAACTCGGAAAGGAAAAGGTGAGACCTTTGATCGTTTGCTGTTTGGGATAGGAGATGGAGATGGCGAAGAAAGCGGGCGTTTCGAGGAAGATGAGTTGTGCCTGGTCTCAACCATTGTTGTTGGAGTCCAATTTAGAGATAAAATTGTTGATTTTCAGGGTCGATCCAGAGTGAGTTGGGGGAGAATTACAAAGAGATTGGGAGAGAGACATACAAAGAGATTGGGAGAGAGAGAGTGAGTACAAACACCAAGAAATTCGACGGGGATGAACCGACTCCATTGCCATGGGAGAGGGTTTTGGGGAAGAAGGGGGTGAGGATATTTTAGAATTGACATCTTTACCCTTAAAATTTAGTCACATGTATGGCACATGCCTAACTTAACGGAAAAAAGTGGATGTCGTTAGTGGTAGGTGTGAGGGATACAGTAAAAATTAGAGTTTGGGTATGACGGGTGCAAAAAATGAGAGTTCAGGTACCAAATCCAAAATAACCCCAATAGTTCAGGTACTATATTTGCAGTTTTGCCTACAATAAAATATAAAACTTGAAAATCAAGCTACCAATTTTATACTCCCTCCATCCCAGCTCACTTAAGACTTTTTGACCAAAACTAGTCAACTTAAGGTCGGTTTGACCAACACTTTATAGAAATATTTATGATCCGAACAAAAATTAAAAAAAAATGTAAAATGACATCCATTAAAAATCCTCTCAATAACAATTTTTAAAAAGTTTTTTGGAACATAAATATTTCTATAAAGTATTGGTCAAACCGACCTTAAGTTGACCAGTTTTGGTCAAAAAGTCTCAAGTGAGCTGGGGCGGAGGGAGTATTCTTTAGTATCGAATTGCAATAGTGATTAACTAAGATTGTTTAATTGTAATTTGCCTTTAAACCTAGGGGTGTCAGCGGTTTGGTTTCAACCGCGGTTCGAGACCGAACCAAGCTAAACTATGGGGTTAGCTTAGCTTTCAACCGTGAGTTTTCAGCTTGATTTCAAAAATTAGCAAACCACCTAGCTCGGTTTGGCTTACGGTCTAACCCTTCAAACCAAACCGAACCGAGCCAACCCATTTAAGCTGAACTACAGTTTCAAATTGTTAAGCCGAACCATGGAATAATACATGAACTTCCGTTTCAGCGGCTGTGTTATGGATGCATTTTAGTGTTAGTCTAATGGGCTTGGTTTTTGTATTTATGTGTCATAAGATGTTGATCTGTTAATTATGTTTAGATTTAGTACATTGTATTTGTGTCTTATTTTATGTGAGAGTATTGAAATATATACATGTTTTGATTTATATTATCAATTGATCCAGATTATGAACTTCTTAATTTTGAAAGTGGTTTAGTTATGATGAGCTCTGTTTCAATTACGTTGATGTGGAATTTGAGATATATTTCAAGTTTATCAAATCTGAAATTTTCAGATAACAAATACAAGTCTAGAATATGGTATGGACTATTGTCTGGACTGTGGTCTAGACCGCAATTTAAGCCGTAATCTGAACGGTAAGATTAACCGTGGTTCGTACTGAACAAAACTAAATTATAGTGGTTCGACTTCTTTGGGTTTGAAAGTTTTTATGGTTCAGCTTGGTTTGAGATTTTTTCAAACCGATAACTAGCGGTTTGACCTTGAAGTAAGCTCAAACAAAACTAAACCGAATCATTTACACCCTTACATATACACCCCTACTTAAACTATTAAACCTATTAAGTTCACTTCATTCGAGGGAATCTATAGCTCATGTTCAAACATTTGGGCTAAACTGCAAATTCCTTTAGTTGTCGTTTGTTTGTTTGTGAATGACCCACCAAACCGCCACATCCCCAATAATGCCGCTTTCTTTTATCAGTGATTTCTTTTCTTTACAATCCCATCGTGAGAATCTCATTATCAGTTTTAGACTTTGTTTAAAGAACTTAGTTCTGTATTTAGACAGAGAGATAAGACTGGTGGTTGAGTTGAGCATTTTTTTTTATTTTATTTTTTACGATTCCAGGTAAGGAAAAACCTTTTCTTTTCTGTCAATTTTGGTTTGACTGTTCATTTTTTTTTCAAGATTTCTGGGTTTCTGATCTATGCGATCTAATCGGGTCTTTAATATCTGTTTTTATGCTTATCTGTGATAAATTTTAACTGTTTTTGCAGTTCCAATTGTCGATTGTGTGCGGCTTTGACCGATTCTTCTTGAAATTTGAGTTACTTTACTTTGATTGTCAAAAGGGTTTAGTGGGTTCGGATTGTTGGGTTTTTGTATTTGATTTGAAATTTGATATCTTTGCTCTGTATTTGCACCTGAATTTTATGAGGTTTGTTTAATTTCTATTATTGGAGTAGTTATTTGGTCCTTTTTTAAGGAAAATTATTAAAAGTCGTTTGCCTAGTTATCAAATGGATGGAATTCTTAAGAATTTTGTTAAAATGCCTGATAAAGTTTCTTTTATCAGCATTGACTCTGAGAGTTGGTGAATTTTGATTAATCGTGTTCCGGATAATTGAGAATAAGTTTGAATGGATGAATTTTGGTTAAAATGCCGGATGATTGAGAAAGGTTTTAAAGAATGAGTTTTGATAAATTGTGCTCCAGATGATTGAGAATATGTCTTATTGGCTGCTGGCTTTATCTACATCCTGATTGGTTTCTTTCGTAAAATTTTCCTTACCTATCATGGTTGTTTTAAGTTTGCATACTTTGCTCAATGGTGTTAGAAAAATAATATCCGAAGTTAAGAATTGAGCTTGAATCGGCTACGATCATGGAATTTTGAATCATTTCTCATACCCTTTGTCCGATAATATATGCCATCCTTTTTTTTTACGTTAGTATGAATGAACTTTGAGTAATAATTTCAGGTTAATTTATTATCCTGATGAAAATTAAAATTTGTTGTTGAGAGAATTTATAATGGTGTATCAATAACAAGTTTTATAATTTATTAGAATAGTTAAATTAACCTGAAATTATTGCTCAAAGTTCCTTCGTACTTACGTACAAAAAAGTTTACATTTATTCTGGGACGGAGGGAGTACTTGTTTTGATCCAGGTTTTTCTGACTGTTGAGTGATTGCATGTCTAATGTTTCAGGTGTTACCCAGATACCTGGATCTGATAGTTGATGCTTTAGCAGTTTTTGGATTCATTTGAAAATTGTGGTGAATGGGTTCGGAAGGCCCTCCCTCGGTAACAATTCATGTAACAGGTTTTAAGAAGTTTCATGGAGTTTCGGTAAATCCGACCGAGAAAATTGTCAGTAATTTAAAGGAGTATATGAACAAGAAAGGATTACCGAAAGGGATGATCCTTGGTAGTTGCAATATCCTTGAGACTGCGGGCCAGGGTGCGGTTGTTCCCTTATACCAGACACTGCAATCTGCAGTGAGCAAGCCGGAGAACGAGTCATCAGCTTATGAGAAAGTTATTTGGGTTAGTTTCTGAGTTTCCATTATCACTCACTGAGTTTGTAGGATGATCTATCTTTTCTTTTACTCGTTTCTCACTTGTTTTTTTATATATCAAATGAAATGTATGATAGTATCTGTTTAATTATCTATACTCTTGTTATCTATTACTATCATATACTATTATATGTTACTATAATAAAGCGAGGTTCTTTTTTGAAGCCCCTTCACGCTATTTTTGTCTATAAAAGTTTGCCCCTGTCTTAGTTGTGACAATATGCATATCATATATTGTTATCTACTCCCTATATCCCGGAAAATTAGTCCCTCTTTTTTCATTGTTACAACGAATGAGCTTTGAGCAATAATTTAGGTTACTTTTAAGGACTTTTAATTATCCTAATGAAAATCTAAAACTTGTTATTGATACACCATTATATATATTATCAATACCAATTTTTAGATTCTCATTAAGATAATTAATAGTAACCTAAATTATTGCTCAAAGTTTAATCGTAGTAACAAAGAAAAACGAGAGACTAACTTTCCGGGACAGAGGGAGTATCATTCTTCCAACTCTTTCTCTCTAATATCCGCTACTGAAATACTCCCCCCGTCCCAGCACAAGTAGGACTAGAGGAGTGTGCACAATATTTAAGAAAAATTAGTATGTGTGTGGTAGAAAATGAAGAGAGAGAATGAGTGGGGTAAATAGTAGTGTTAGTTGAATAAATTGAGTGGTGGAAAATGAAGAGAGAGAATGAGTGGGGTAAATAGTAGTGTTGGTTGAATAAATTGAGTGGTGGAAAATGAAGAGAGAGAATAAGTGGGGTTGAAACATTTCCATTTTAGGCAGTCTCACTTTTGGTGGGACGGACTAAAAGGGAAAGAAGTCTCACTTCTGCTGGGAACGGAGGGAGTATAACCTAATCTGACCTTCACCTATGATAGTGTTTGTATTCCTCAAAGAAAATTATTGGGGGTGTCTATTTAGGCAGGTGATAAACATAATATTCATAATTTGGATAAACTAAAAAAATTATTGGGGCAAAGCAACAGAAGATCCATTTTTTTCTGAATGTTGGGACACACACTAATCTGACCTTCAACTACGATAGTGTTTGTATTTATCAAAGAAAAGGATTAAGGTATTACGTTGATTTTGGATTCTATCTTTAATCTATATCAACATTGTCTTCAGTCACTGGACACCAATAGGCTTACAGTGTTAGTGGTGGCGTCTGCTGTAAGTTGATTGTGGGTTTGCACTGTGGCTAGTGGCAGTGCCCTCTAGTAGCAATAATGTTCCCATAATCACACACACACACACACACACACACACACACTTTGATGGTTGCATAACCAATCACCTTTGTTGAAGTCATAAGAATGAACCAGTATAAAGGTTTTTTAAAAAAAAAGTCTTTCAAGCTTACAACATAGTTTAGCTTTTTAATGCTTTCACTTAATTGTATATTGTACTCCCTCTGTCCCAAAAAGTTTGTCCCATTTTGACTTTTTATGGTCAATATAAATGAACTTTGACCAAACATTACTGTCAATATAATGATCACAATGAAATTCTAAAAATTGTTATTGATAAACCACTTAATGATTTATCGATTACACTTTTTAGAATTTTGCTAGAATGATTAGATCGACACCAATGTTTGGTCAAAAGTTCATTTATGTTGACCATAAAAAATGTGACAAACTTTCAGGGACAGAGGGAGTATTATATTTATAATTTCCATCAAGTTATGTTACTTCTTGAAATATCAAAAATGGATGACAAGAAAGATGAATGTCTAATATAACGAACTCACATTGAGAGGGCTAGATGACATGGGTGCCTTTAGTATATAAGCACCAGGTGCGTGAGGTGTCATTGCTTTTTAAAGCATGGACTCTGTACTGGGTTTCTGTTACCCCTTTTTTTCAGTGTTGACTTATTCAAGGTTTAAGAAGGGCTGAGGGCATCATGGGGATATTTGTTTTTGTTGACCAAACACCATGAAGTATTGCTTAGACTTTAATAATTTATTTTAACCTGCACAAATCACATTTTTTTTATTTAATAAATCTTTAATGACTAAAGTTTTGTTAATCCATTTGAGGGTTTTGATTTTCTTTTTTGGAGTTCGTTGGCTATTGCTTTACCGGATGTGGTCAAAATTGTTTAATCTCCTCTTCAGAGTAGGCATTGTTTGTGAATGTAGCATTTATCTTTACCAAAATTATCTCTGACAAGTTTAAAGGCTGAAGTTCCATTCATGGTGCTTCTACACCGTCCATCCTTCAACCTTCTTGTATAAACTATCTTCGTTTATGGAATTCATGTTTCAGGTACACTTTGGTGTTAATAGCGGCGCAACAAAGTTTGCTATTGAGCATCAAGCTGTCAATGAAGCTACCTTCCGTTGTCCTGATGAAATGGGATGGAAGCCTCAAGTAAGATATAGCCCCCTTACCTCCATCCGTCCAAAATACTTGTTGTTTAAGAAGTTCAGATTTGTCCCTAAATACTTGCTTTTTTGCTATTATCTAGAAATCATTACTCTTTTTAACCAATTATACCCTCGTTTATGATTATGAATCTTTCATAGTAAAAGCATTTAATTACCTTGGTACTTGAAATATTTGAAGGGTAATTTAGTCTATTAGTTATGTGTTGACTGCATTTCTTAATATGTGTGAATAATTCTAAAACAAGTACTCCCTCTGTCCCTAAATGAGTGTCAATTTTCAAGAAATCTTTGTCCCTAAATGAGTGTCTTTTTTGAACATAACTTTCTCCCTAAACATTTTTTTTCGAAATTTTTTTCACCGGTTTCTTTATACGTGCAAAACTAAAGGTTTGGAAAGGAGATTACAAGATTATATATGAATCGTTGTTACCAAATTGTTCAAAAAGTTGAGATTTTCAGTGTCCCTTAAAATGAAATTTGGACACTCATTTAGGGACAGAGGTAGTAGTATTTTTGAACGGGGAGTAGTATGTTTTCGCCTTTTTCAGGTTTAAACAATAACTTGTTTATTTTTCTCCCTCTTTTTGCAGAAAGTGCCCATTATTCCTGCAGATGGTGGAATATCACGAACAAGAGAGGTAAATGGAGTTTCATCATTTCTTACCTATTTGAGAGAATTTTCTGTCATTGGTTTATATTCAAAAGAGAAGTGAAATTGTTGATTGCGAACTTGCTAGTTTTGTTTCTTAAGAAATGTTGATTGTGAACTTTCTAATTTCTGCATTTCTTATAAGTGTTTTCATTTATGTCGTGAATCCCAAGCAATTAAAATTTTAGAATGATATCCTTTTACTGCTTAGCCATTGTTTATGATGCTATATTGTGTCTAGGATTGCTAGAGAAATCTCCATTTGCATTTTCCAGTATAATTTCAAGGACTTGTAAGGGCTCTTCAAATGAGATAACCTACCAACTGCAGGACTTAGATCTCTTTCTTAGGGTCTGTCTGTTCCCACGTTTAGGATCAAAACGGAGGGAAAATTATTTGGTTTTATCAATTGAGACTTTGAGAGCAAATCAATTGAAAGGTTTAAAGTGTTGCGTTCTATAAACTTTATGGCTGTTTTAGACGTTCAAAATAGTAGTGATGAGAAACAAAACTACAATATGGATTGCTAAAAGAATAACCTTAATACTCTTAAATCCACATAATTCCTAATATGTTCTTCACCAAATTGGTCTTGATTCCGGAAACATAATTCATTCCCTGAACTCTAAACCCTGATCAATCAACACTAATTAAACCAATAGTAACCAATTAATCATAATCAACCAATAGTACCAAATTGAAAGTGCCAAGTATATTGAAAACTTGTACTCCCCTCCGTCCCAAAAAGAATGTCCGGAAAAATTTCAAATTTGCTCTTGATCAAGAGCAAATTTTAGACGTTTTCGGACCTTTATTTTGGAGTAATACAGTGTTGCCATGTCCTGAGTGTTTGTAATACTGAACACAACACGGTTTTAAAAACAACTTGTAAAAAGAGCAATGCTAGGGGCACAAAATAAGGTCACAAAATCTTGCTCACAAGGTGAGGTGGCGATATTTTATTGGTTGCATCGATATTGGTCCCGCCACACTCTAATTAAAAACACCAATAACATCATTACACTTAGGATTTTGTGAGCAAGTTTTTGTGACTTTTTTGTGCCCCTAGTATTATTCCTTGTAAAAATAAAGCACGAGAAAAAGACACCAAGAAATAATGTTTTAACAAGCTATATACTCTATATAACTTGTGTTCGCCCGAAGGTAAGGGGACTTCTACTAAAAAATTAATCTCTACAAGTACAAAGTCAAAAACTCCTCTTTAATGATAATACAATCTATGAAATGAGGAAGCTAGTAGAACAACATACACATCAACTATAATTCTAACCAGACCAGAATAGTTACTACACATATATAGGAATGTATCTCTAGAATGCGGAGTTGGACGAGGTATTAAGTAACACTCTTAGCTGACATAGGTCTGTGTATGAAATATGTGAATTCTTGCTAAAATTGGTGTGTTGTAGAATGAAACTTAACACATTTTTATTGAGTTTATGCATTTGATGTCCACTAAAAAATGTTGTGGCTTTCATCCTTAAACAGTGGGGTTGTTCCTTTTCTTTCTCCCCAAGAATAGTTACCTCAGACCACAATCATCTCAACCCCACAACTCCAACCTACTTGATCATTTTAATAGTAATTCCCTTCAACTCAAACTTCTTTACTCTCACGAAAATGTTACACCCAAAAGACATTGGGTTACTGAAATAAAATGCAAAACAATTAATAGAAGTATAGAGTTAAAATTTAACTATAACAGCTAAAAGGGCTTGTGCCCCAGCGACATCTTGAGCAGATTTAAGTCTCTCCGTCGTAGTGGTCTTGGGTTCAATACTTCCTGCTGCCTAGAATTGAGATTAGGTGGTTAGGAATTTAAAAACATAAATAAATAAAAAATAATAATAACTATAACAATCTCCCCCTTTTTGTCCTTCAGAAAACCTCATAATTATTTCCGCGCAAAAAAAATGTTCAATTCATTCTATACACCCCTAACTATCAAGCTCCCTCTTAATAAAAACTTCTCAAATTTGAAATTTTCTTGGACATTCATTTTGGGACGGAGGGAGTAGAATTGTATGTCAACATCAAGAATGGAGGAAAACATAACAACCAAACAATTAAATATCCAATCACTGCACAATTAATAACCAAAATAATCAAAACTTTAATCACCAAACACTTCATCTAGTTTTATAACCCAAAATAAAATAAAATTATGTTCCAAAGTAAACCAGTAACCATAGTTTTAAAACCAAATCATAAGAACATAGTTCAAATACCAAATCCACTAACAATAACAAACATAATCTTCAGTCGCCAGCCTATTCAACCTTCAGTCTTCTCATCTCCTTGTGCTGATTTGTCCCTTGATGTTATATTATGATGTTGCTCCGAGTGTAACACTCTGGCCAACACTATTCTGTAGTCCCCCATTTTGTGAAGAAATCATTTTTAGGCAATTGTCACGCATTCGTGTCGTGTACTCAATCTGGGTATTATGTCTTGCACCAGTGAAAACAAGTACTCACGAAAGGAGTCAGCATATGGAGAAATCTGGGTAGCGAACGTCGTGCCCTAGTACGCATTATGAATTATCACACTTTATATTTACATTTGGCAAAGTATCACCGTCACACCGAACGCCGTTCTCGGAGTTTTCCTAACAGTGTCAAGATGTCATTGTGAACAAATATTCTTCAAATTAGCGTTTTGAGATGATGTACCTAAACACATTTACAAAAAAAAAATAAAAAAAAAATCAATATATAATCTCCCTTTATAGGAAGAGGGAAAGCTCCAATTTTGTCATCTTACTTTGGGGCATGTTTCACTTTTACCATCGAACTTTATGTTTTTCATTTTTACCATCGTACTACAAACGATGGTGTCATTTTATTACAAATTTGAGGTATAAAATGACACCATTGTTTGTAACACGATTCTAAAAATGAAACAAATTTTGGTGATAAAATAACAAATGTAGGTATAATGTTTATGTTCTCTTGTTTACACAGCCAATTTTTTTTTTATTTTTTTTTAATCAATAACTGTTGCGAGTTTCTAGAACTGTAATATATTTATTTTTCATGCAGTCTTCTCTACCGGTTGAGGAGATAACAAAATCCTTGGCAAAGATGGGATATGAGGTGATGACCTCCGATGATGCGGGCCGCTTTGTTTGCAATTACGTGTACTACCACTCTCTGCGCTTTGCTGAGCAGAATGGAATTAAATCACTGTTTGTACACGTGCCCCTCTTCTTAACAATAGACGAGGAAATCCAAATGCAATTTGCTGCTTCCTTATTGGAGGTACTTGCTTCTTTACATTAGCCTTTCTACAGTATCCTCGCGTTCTTATGTCTGGAAGCAAAATTTGGATTGTTGTCAATGGCGTTTATGTGGGAGGTGGATGGGATCGTGTGTTTACTTACTTTAAGGTTGTAATAAAGAAGTGCTAAGTTGCAAGTTGAATACAAAGTGCGTTTGTGGGACATTCTGTATCTATCTCGTGTATTTCGTTTGATGTTTCATCAAGGTTGGAACTTTTTGTCTTGAATTTTAATCCAAATTCAAGAAAGTTGTGAATATTAATCTTTCTTCTCTTCTACCAAACCCGACTTCATGGACATTCACTCTACAGCTTCAACTCTAGTTCACGTTGGGTGCAAGTGCACCCAGTTACTTCTCAACATTAAGTGCAAAGACTAATTTTTTGCCTCAAGTTTATACTATACTAGTAAAGTGCACCTAGTTTGAATTATAAGTGTTTGTAGTTCAATGATTAGGATCCTCAAAATAGTAGCGTCCAAAAAGAAGCTCAATTTTAGAAAATCTCTGTTTTAATAGTACACTACATTGGTCTAATATATTCCGTTTCTAAAAGAGATTCCGGATCCAAACCTTCCCCAACCATTTGATCACCTAGGTCACTTGCATATAGTAGCTAGTTATAGTAGCCTAGCGCTTGCGCGTGTTTTTGAGATGTTGAAAATTAGGTTACATTTGTCGGCCCATCACTTTCTCTTTTACAATCTTACCATTTCTGTTCCCTCATTCTCATCGGATATTCTTAGGATCTTGTATCTCTTCTAGCTACCGTACTTGTACCAAATGATGTTTGTGAACTGGACGCGAGATATAATCCCTACCGTGCCTTGGGAATGAGATGCGACAAAAATGGGTCCACTTTAAATATATTGCTGGCATCATGTGACATCTCATTTACATTACGTGTAAGCAGCTGCAACCAATCGCAATAAATTAACCTTAACTCTTTTTTTAACATCTTTTCCTTCACGATTACTTATGAGGATTCATGTTAGTCGATCCTAAATCATTTTGGGACTAAGGCTTTGTTGTTGTTGTTGTTCCCGCTAGATAATGTCTCCATCTTCTGTTTTAACCAATTGATAGGGTTCCTAGTGACCACATGGAACATCATGTTGAATAATATGCATCTTTGCTCCCTACCTTGAGAATCATATCTTTCTTCATGGTCTTTTCATGACCACTCTACTCGGCATGCACAGATCCACACCCAAGTTGCAATCAAACAACTTGAATCTTTTTCGCATACAAAGATTGAGACCCGAAAATGATGTACAGCATGCGATGTCTATGACTTACCAAACAAATACGCACACAAATTCGCCTCCTTAATTGCCGCCATTTCGCCTTTGTGAAAATAGCTAGAGTTTATCTTGCAACTGAAAAGATAATATTTTGTCCGTATTATCCTTTTCGCCCGCTTTGGTTGAATTTCACCTTTTTTGTTTTTTTATACGAGTTGAGATCTTTTGTATTTCACTTTTTTTTTATTATTTGAGTTGATATGTTTTGTGTAACTTTGTGCACCACACCCTGTACCACTAATAATCCAACGGTTCAAATATTTGGATGATTTATCATGACGACAGTTTTAATAACTGCTAGCTGTTGAATCATGAATGGTACATGATATGATATGATACACAAAGTAGTACACAGAAGATCTGGAATCCTTTTTATACCTCCTTTATTCCGGAAATGTTAATAAAACCATTTATTCCCTCCGTCCAGACAAAGTGAGACTTTTGGTCAACTTGATTGCACTTTGACAATTAATTTGAAGAATAAATAATGATCGTAATGAAAATTTAAAAATTGTTATTGTATCATGATTCATAATATTTTCAATAACAATTTTCAGATATTAAATATGATAATTATTTTTTATTTAAATTATTAGTCAAAGTGTAATCAAGTTTGACTAAAAATCTCACTTTGTCTGTCGGGACGGAGGGAGTATAGGATAATTCTTTGATATCCCTTTTCCAGAAACAGTGTATAAACAATGCATGAAGAACAAAAAACTGGAGACTGGAGAGGAAGAGTAACTGATACTAGTAATTTATATCACACTTTTCTGATATAATTTCTTTTTGCTAAGGAACCTAAGCATTTTATGCTGAAGTTCAATTTGATACAATTCCTATATATAATACAAATCACAATACAATCTACCTAAACTTGGTCAACATTGACCAACATCAGTCTGCGGTAACGATATCGGATGGCCCTCCATCAAGCAAAAAACAGGCGGAATTGTAACCGTGTTCAAATCCCCATACGCATTCCAACAAAACGGACTTAACACTCTCTGTCCCTTAGAAGGAAGCAATTCCACCCCAGAAAGTGTCAGATTCGTGCACGGGACGCTGTCACTGCAAGCCAATCGCACTGGTGGGCTCCGCACATCATAAGTCCCCCTTATGTTTTCGTAGATTATATCAGATATGTAAACTGCAGATGTTTGATTCAGACAACCTTTTGTTTGACAGTAGTATTGGTCTATGATTATGGGATTTCGAACATTGTCCATGTGAATGTTGTTGAAGTTAACTTTCGATACCGCCCCTGATCCCCCTTGCCATGTCTTGATCCGAACCCCGTTGTCAGAATGCTTGATGACAGAATCGGTTACTGTTATGTTGGAGACGCAGGCACGGGTGTTGCGAATCCCAAGGCTCCCAATGCTGAGGAAAGAATAAAGCTTTAAACTTTTTGGGGGCGGAGGGAGTATTCTTACTATTTTCAAACTTTTGGGGTAATGAAATTACCTTATTCCATGGCTCGGACCGCATGTTATGTTCTTTATATCAACATTATAAGTACCAGCTCCGATAGAAACACAATCGTCGCCTGCATAATTAAGAGAGAGGTTAATAAGGGAAACTGGAAATGAAATATGAACTTATTAAAAGGCGTTGAGTATACTCCTATATTTACCATTTGAAACGACTGAATTGTATATTTTTACGTCGTTTGAGTTCTCTATATGAATCCCATCTGTGTTTGGACTTGCGGAAGGAGATTTTATAAAGAGTGAATCGATATGCACACTCTGACAACCATCAAACCGGAAATGGAACTGCGGGCTGTTCTTGATTCTAAGTCCTTTTACTGTCAAATTTGAGCTCATGAAGAACCTTATAGCCTGTAAAATACCAATCAAAATAAAATCAATCTCTATAAAAAAAAAATCTAAAAGAAAAATAGAACAAAAGGTCTGTTTTAAGTTTAGACTTACAACAGGGCTGTCACAGGGGCCAGGCAGAGTAGTTCCATTTGGACCCTGTTTATAGTAGAATAACTCTATAAGAATGCTGTAAAATAAAGTCTAAAAATTTACAACCTCTGTTCCAAAATTTTGGACATTCATTTTGGGACGGAGAGAGTAATTTTTAATTTAAGAGAAGGGTTTGATGTACATTGTGAGGTTTGCAGGGAAGGCTCCACCATTTTTCTCCTCTACCATCAACTTGACCGCCACCTTGCATCGACAACCCGTTGACTCTGTAAAACACCAGCCACTGTCTCTTGCTGTTCCTCGTTGGCCATGCATCCGGTCCGTCAGGCGGAATTACAGTTCCCTCGAGCTTTAAAATATCAAGAAAAACATAACCCATAATCAAAACACAAAGTTACATTTCAAGTTTAAGTTCTGCGTGTACTTTTTTTGTAAGTACCTGAAATACTAGACTACTTTTACAAGGTCCGGTGAAAATGGTGGATTGTATCAAGAAAGTGTAATGCTTAGGGACCAAGATGAGTGCAGAATCATTCGCGCATGCGGAATCCCAAGCCATCTTGAATGCTTGTGTATCGTCCGTGACTCCGTCCCCAACAGCACCAAAAGACATGACATTGAATATTTGAGGAGTATTGTTTGAAGAATTTTGAATGTCGTAGCTCGGGAAAATGGGTGATTCAGGGGCCGGGGACGGAGGTAGTGAGATTTGAGACAGTCGCCGGGAGTAAGTGAGCCTACAATGAACTGAACTGTGTAGAAAACAGAAGGAAATGGTGAAAAGGAGGGACATTTTGGATAAAAATTCCATGATGGGTTAAGGTAGTTAGATTTAGTTAAGGATTTATAGTGAAAAAAATGGAAGAAGACAAGTCAAATTTGGGTTGAATTTACAGTATATAGGGAGGGGAAGGATGTATGTAGAGTGAAGGGCGCCCACGTTTTAGGGAAGTTGAAAGAAACAAGGCAAAAAGAGAGACTTTTTTTGAGGTTTGTGACCACTTTTGGGGGACTATGAAGAGAGCAGCAACTTGCAAGAAAAACTGCAGTTGAAACTAGTTGAAGTTAAATTGAGAGAAGACAGATTTGGTTTTTATACTAGTTTTTTTTTTTTTTTTTTTGTAAGTGTGTGTGTGTTAGTTAGTGGGGAGTTAACTTTTTGGGTGGTTATTGAATAATGAAAAACCGTCCAAAATGGAAAAAGAAGAGAATGGGGTTTTTGGTGAGACGGTGAGGCGTG
This sequence comes from Campanula takesimana, assembly GCA_026119855.1. Taxonomy (NCBI): domain Eukaryota; kingdom Viridiplantae; phylum Streptophyta; class Magnoliopsida; order Asterales; family Campanulaceae; genus Campanula; species Campanula takesimana. The sequence continues at coordinate 31,864 of JAOWBW010001284.1, read as the reverse complement.
CAAATGAGGGAGGGCTTTGGATAATGTCCCACTAACTCGCGCAGGAAGGGTGAGCAAGATATTGCCAAACCCTTGCTCGCCAATGATTTGGATTTGCTACCCCATTCAGACCGAGAGCACGTGAACGATCAGGATCAATTTAATTTATATGAAACTCAAAAACAAATTTTATTAGCCATTGATTAAAAAAAAAAATGTACTTGTCATAATTGGATGGTGTGGGGGAGCTGGTCGTTGTTGCGACTTTTTCGCAGCAGGGAGCGGTTACAGGTCCTGCCCACCGATGAGCAAGCAGGATTATATCACAAGCAAGATCTTGCGTGCGTAATATTTTGAGCAATACTATAGAAACAAAACACTCTAGTTATCAATCATTAATTAGAGTTGAAATCTTTCAACGCTTGGGCCCACAGTTTAAACATCCAATTAATGACGGACAACTAGTATATTGTAAATAAGATTTTGTGCCTCTATTATCATATCTCTCTCTCTCTTTTTAGCATAATGTTATCTCGCATTAATAAATAACACTCAAAGTTAACAATCTTAGACATTGCCCGAGTATAGTTTCGAGAATATTTTACTTCATTTTTTCGCTCATCACAACCCACCTCCCCCCCCCCCACCCACCCACCCACCCACCACCACAAAAAAAAAAAAAAATAAAAAAAAAAAAAAAATCCATGAAATAATGAGAGGATGTGGTAAATAAAATGGTGAAAGTGATAGTTATATCTTGTACACCCTTTATTTAAGTTTCTTCTATGGTCCCAAAAGGGCTGAAAAACTAGCCAATGAGGAAGTGAGTAATGATGGGGCAACTGAGAAACCGGCCAACTAGTACTTGCCTAGTGCTTTATTTCATTTTGATTAATTTAAACTTGGAGGCTTCTAGTGGAAATTTTTTGGCTTAGAAATATTAACTAATTAAACATCCATCTAAATAAAATTTCTTTTTGTATTATTACCTTACAAAGAGATTTTAGTAGTTTTATGTATAAATAATTTTTTTCCCCCTACTAACACTTGCCATTCCCACTACCTACCTATATAGGACTTCTCCAATTTCACCAAGAGGGAATAAACTAAAAAAGTGGAAGTGACGTGAAATGGTGTACTTTTTCAAAATAAATGTCATGTTTTTAATACTCTAGTATAAACGAGTTGAACACATTCAATATATAAATGAGTTGAACACATTCTTTAAAATACAAGTCAAATGTGATATTTATTATAAGACGGACATAGTATTTTTGTTTCTCTTTTAGTTTTAGCAATCTCTTCTCTTACTTTCATCAGGACATTCTTTCCATTGCCTTAAATCCCATAGTCTAGTCCCCTTCTCATCTTACAAATGGACATACTTTTCCAATGCCTTGCATCCATCTTAAGATCTACACTCACACACACTATTTCCGTCACATAACAATAACAAAATGTGCACAAACTTCCTTTGCGGGTCTCCGGTTGATAAATCACACTTTTCGAAAATGGAAAATTTATAGTATATTTTTATTCAATGTGACCCACTTATCATATTCACAACAACTATCTATTATTTATCCATACCCCACTTTTTCTCTCATACTTCACTTATTATACTCACTACCATTCCATGCTTAATTCCCGCACACTCCCAGTTTTGTACACATTGTTATGAGACGGATGGGACGAAAGAAAAAATTGTCAAACTATGTTCTATTGAACATTTTTTCTATAAAACTCATTGTGCACAGATATGACTTTCATTCCGCCCCTAGAAGTTAACTCCATTACATTGGCTCAGAGATGATGATGATGTCGTTGTCATATTTAAATTTTGTTTTCATTAAGCTACAGACACACAGCTCTCGTAGCTCAGTTGGTTAGAGCACCCGTTTAGTAAGCGGGAGGTCTTGAGTTCGACTCTCAACGAGAGCATTTTTTGAATATAAGCAATTTTGAATATTCATTTTGAAACGGATGGAGTAGTATATATGAAACGAGAAAAATCTTAAATGGAATGGCGTGTTCTTAGTCTCGTTATGTTTATTTGATTGCAGGTCTCATTGCTCCTTTGCTCTTCATCTCCACCAGTAAGGTTGCGTTTTTTGCAATGATAAGTTGCATGAAATGTCTTCTCCCACGGGAGATTGTCATTAATATTTGACTAAAGTTCATTATTATTTTATGTTGACCATCAAAAATCAAATGAAACTGTCTTTCCGAGATAGAATAAGTAATATCTTATCTTTAAAACTAAACTTTTGTAGTTCTATATTTTGAATTCTGGTTTATGGGGTTCCTTTAATCAGCAGAGAACATTTAGACGCCTAGTTTACGATATCATTTGGTGTCTGTCTGCCATTAATAGTGGAGAAGACCGATCCAACTAATAGTTGTTGTAACTCGCACCAAAGAAGTTTACGCCTATAAATAACTAGTTGAAATATAAAACCCATTGAAGCAACAACAACCATGGCCATCTAAGAGCTTCAAGAAGTTGAGTTACAAGCAGTGTGTAGGCTAAAGATATACCTATACTACGAGGAACCCATAATCAATCATGAAGAATTCAATCGCACGACATATTTATGGGATTCAAATCAGATCTTCACGATTGTTACTTCAAGGCGCATCATTCATCTGATCAGCTCTCAAGTGCCTCTTCCTGTAACCAAACAAGGTATGTAAGCTACACTCAACAATTATTTGCTGATAAAATGAAAAAAGTTCAGATAAATTGTTTATTTCTAAGGCTCGCTTTGTTTCTTGATCGCAGTAAGGTTAGGACCGAAAATAACTGACATATTGAAACGGAAAGTTAAGCTTGGGAGCAAAACTTTTCCGAGTAGGTGGAGCGACAAAAGTTTTTAACCAGAATATCAGTGTTTTTGGAAGGACAGATGTTGGTGAAAGCTTTCAGATGCTACTTATCCACAACTACTGGTCCAATTTTCATCTCAACTAATAAAGTTGTCTTTTGCAGTGAGAAGTTACTTGAAATTTCATAACAAGTCTAAATACTCCCTCTGTCCCGGAAACTTTGACTTTTTTTGGTCTAACATGTCAACATTGACCTTACATTGGGTGTCAATCTAGTTAGTGATCATAATGAAATTATAAAAACTGTTAATTGTAAATCACTTAATGATTTATCGGTTACAATATTTAGAATTTCACTAGGATGATTAGATTGACATCAATGTTTGGTCAAAATTCATTTGTGTTGACCATAAAAGTCAAATGGGACAAACTTTCGGGACAGAGGGAGTATTATATCTATGTTTTGAGCAGGTGTTGATCCCGTTAAAAAGGATTAAAAAGGCCAGAGAGAGCAAGGACGTAGAAGGACCATCAAATAAGTATGTACAGATATAGTTGCAGCTGATAACTTTGATTTCTGGTTTATGAGGTTCCTAAATCAACAGAAAACGATTAAATATCTTCAGCGAGCAATCTCCCCAGCCCATGCATAAATTATCTAGACAAGTTGCGTCCTCTCTGTAAATAAATATAAAGGAAACTCAAAATTAGAAATCTGCACAAATTTGTAACTACTAGAATTCCTCAAGAGCACACTTCATTTTCTTATTCGTACCTCGACTTGAAGAATGTTATAGGTTATCATTATTTTGTCATTTACGTTCTTGTTGATGACACTTAAACACACATCTGATTATAGAAGACTAAGGCTTAGTGGTTGTGTCGTTGTTGTTGCTGTATTCATAAATATAAGAGCCAAGAGGAATCATATCCAGTGTTAGCAAATGCTCGCGGCGGCAATAGGAGGTTCAAGAGTTATTATTTCTTCAATATCAAATTAAAATAAGCAAGATTTGCGTAAATACAATAACAGGGAAATAAGGAAGGTTATAGACTCGACTATTAGGTTAATGGCTTATGTCCAGCATGACCAACACCCAGCCTGTTTGCATGAACCCCCAGACCCAGAAGTTTACTTCAAAATGTCACATTTGGGAAAAGTATTTTCAAAAGTATCGTAATTGAGAAAGTATTGTCCAAAATAACCAAGTTCGCAAAAAACGCAATTGGCAACCACGGTTTATAGACTTCCCCGAGCTAAAAATGCAGTTGCCAACCACGTTTCTTTTTTCTTTGTATTTTCAGAAAATAAGTTTTGAACAATTTTGTTCTTTATTTAACGTTTTGCAAGTCAGATATATGAAGGGGATACTCAATCACAATGATACCAATGGGAAGAGTAAACGGCATTAAAGCAAAACAGTTTAGACCACGAATCAAGCCTCTTGTCAAAAAAGAAACCTGCCTCATCCCTGGTAAATTCCTTTGAACAAATGCCAACAAACTCAAACAATGAAATGAAAATGACACTATGAAAGACTAAGTTATGGCCAAAAGCCGAGACTCATACCACAAAACCCGGGAGTAACCTGCATCACCTTGGCCCTTTCAGATTCTTAGTTCTTCTATTCCCACCAGAGATTCTTGGCTGTATAATTCACTCTGCTGATAATTTTGACAGAAAAAGCAAAAAGGCAACATTGTTTAGATAGGAATCAAATTACACGTGCAAATTATGACAATACAATCAAAACAGAGACCTAATGCATCACAAAATCTTCATCAAAACAGAATGTTGGCTTAAACAATTTGCTAATCCCATATACAGGTATCCTAAGTAGTTGAATACATACTAATTGAAATAGGGAGATAAAACATTCAAGCGCAGAACATTACAAACAAACTAACAGAGTAAAAAAAAAAAAAAAAAAGGCTAAGTCTCAACTTATCACTGATGCACATGGGTGGGACCGGACTACAATTCCTTTTACGCACCAAAAAAATGATAGATAAAAAGCTAGAAAAGAAAACACTTAACCTGAAGATAACAAATCTAACATAAAACAGAAACACAAGGATTGGCATCAGAAAGGCAAAATGACACCTCAAAAGCTTCAACTCCACCTGCATGTATGCACTGTCAAATATAAGAAAAAGAAGCATTAAGTTACGTATGCTTTCTCTGAATGATCAATTAGCTGACGGCAACTTTTGATTAATTAGACAAATTCAGCAAACTACAGCAATTTTTAAGATATCATTTTGTTACCTGCCTGCCTTTATTCGTGGAGATGATTAATCCATCCAAAAAATGTCAGAAAACACCAACTAACTTTACCCCTATAAATACATAACTGAAACAATCCTGGCCGTCTAAACTTCAAGAAGTTGAGCTGCAAGCACCATACTGGAATCAATTATGAAGAATACAACATATTATTGGGATTCAACTGAGATTGCCAAGGCAGTTACTTTCAGCTGAATCCAACTCAAAGCACCATACATCTGATCAACTATTAAGTTCCTCTTCCGTAACTAAACAGGGTAAGTGATACTCTAAATTTGTTTCTTGAAGAAATATAAATCTATAACAAAAAACTAATAGATCAGGACAGAGTGCTTATCACACATATTCACCAACAAGCTTATAACAATACAATCAAAGTTGAGACAAATGCATCACAGAAATAATAAACCCAAGTCTTTGTATATGTATAATGAAAAAAATGTTGGGTTGAACTATTTGCTAGTCCCATATAGAATATCCAGTAGAATATATAATGCTAGATTGAGATAGAAAAATAAACAATAGAACACGAGGGGGGGGGGGATAATGTGGTTGCAATGAATACTCAACATAGTATTTTGGTGCCTGGCCCTTTGTCAAGTAGTAGAGAAAGTAGCCATTATCTACAAAATAGTGCTTCTAATTCCTCTTTTAAGCTTTGGGGAACTACTAGACTACTAGTTTCTATGCCGGTCCCAGGACTCGTATAGTAGGGGCTGAAGTGGCAAACACATATAGAGTGACAAAAAGTTGAAAAATACAGAATGATATTTGTAGAATATTATGTGCGAAACTATATATTTTTATTTCACTCTTATGCTTTATTTATGTCAGACTGCACAGAAAGTATTTTCCTGGAAAAACTATGGAAATCAACCAAAACATAAACATCCTTAATCTAATCCAAAACGGTTGCTGCGTGATGATTGTGTATTCCACAAACAAGGGTACAGATAAAAATACTGCAATATTCTCATGCCAAATCCTAAAAGTGAGCTGATGAGGCAACCATTTGGCAAGTCAAAAGGCTAAGTCATCTCAATTTATCGCTAACGCCCATGGTTGAAATGGACTACAACGCCCTTTAAGCACCAAATCCTGATAGATAAAAAGTAAGAAAAGACGACGCTTAAAGCAGAAGATAATGAAAATTAAAAGCAAACAGAAATTACATCTGCATGAACCTGTAAAAGAAGGAAAACAAACAAGGATTGGCATCAGAAAGGCAAAATGACACCTCAAAAGCTTGAAACCCACCTGCACGCACTGTCAGATATAAGAAAAAGAAGGATTATATTACGTATGCTTTCTCTGAATGGTCTTATAGCTGACGAATCAATCCATTAGCTTATTTTCTTTTGCTTAGACAAATTCAGTAAACTACAACATTTTTTAAGATCATATTTGGTGGGTGTCTGCCTTTATTCGTAAGGATGACTGATCCAACTAAAAGTTGTCAGAACTAACCAACTAACTTTACCGTTATAAATACTTGGTTGAAATATGCAACCCATTGAACAAGAACAACCTTGGCCATCTAACCTTCAAGAAGTTGAATTTCAAGCAGTAGTACTGCAGGCTTAAGAGACAAATCAAACCAGCTCATCACTCATGACGAATTCAATTGCACAACAAATTATCGGGATTCAACTCAGATCCCCAAGAAGGTTACTCTCAGCAGAATCCAACTCTAAGAACCATTTTTCTGTTCAATTATCAAACGCCTCTTCCTTAACAAAACAGGGTAAGCCAAACACTAAACTTAATTGCTGATTAGAGGATTAAACTCACACTGAAACAGTATTTTCTAAGTCTCATTTTATTTCCTGGTTGCAGTGCGCTTAGGACCCAAAATAACTGAAATATTGAAGCGTAAGTTGAGTTTGGGGGCAAGACTTCTCCAAGTAGGAGGAGCAACAAAAGTTTTTAACCAGAATTTCAATGTTATAGAAGAAGAGAAGTTGGTGAAGGCTTTCCAATGCTACTTATCTACAACAACTGGCCCCATTGCTGGTCTTCTTTTCATCTCAACCAATAAGGTAGCCTTTTGCAGCGAGAAGTCGCTTGCAGTTTCTTCTCCAACAGGAGAGCTCATTAAAATTCATTACAAGGTTGGTAATTAAGTAATATTTTGTTATAAACTGTTTTTTTCTATATTAATTATGTCATAAATAGGATACTAAATATTATGTTTATATTTGTTTTGAACAGGTGTCCATCCCTTTAACAAGGATTACAAAAGTCAGAGAGAGCAGGGACGTAAACAGACCATCAAAGAAGTATGTAAAGATAGTTACAACGGATAACTTTGATTTCTGGTTCATGGGGTTACCAAATCAACAGAGAACATTAAAATACCTTCAACAAGCAATTTCCCCAGATCCTCAATGACCTAGACACATTTCCTGCATTCTGTGTAAATGTGGAGAAAACTCAAGAATAGAAATTTGTAATTAATAGTTTCCTTTGATGGGTAAATTTATCTTGACCGGCAAAGCAACTCACTCTCGTTCGATCCGCCTCTTTATCGTATGACTTTTTCATAAATGGAGACATATCATTCATTTCTGATAAATATCAACACTGTAACTATGTAATTTCAAGTGCAGTTGCTTCAAATACCCTACATATTGACAAAACTACCCTTACATGGGTCATTATTTAGCGAGGAAGTTTATCACATATGCAAACTTGTGATAAATACAATCATAGCAAAGTCATTATGTAATGCATCATGTGGATTATAAACCCAAATCTCCATCAAACCAAATGTCAGTTCAAACCATTAACAAGGATTACAAAAGACAGTGAGAGCATGGACGTAAACAGACCATCAAAGAAGTACGTAGGTATAGTTACAGCGGATAACTATGATTTCTAGTTTATGGGGTTCCTAAATCAACAGAGAACATTTAAATACCTCCGCGAGTAATCTTCGAAAGATCATCAACATCCTATACGTGTTTCATGCATTTTATGTAAATAATGTGAGGAGAACTCAGATGTAGAAATGTGTACATTGTTGTAACTAATTTTTTCCTTTGATGATCTAGATAGAAAAAGCAACACTCATTTCACGTTGTTTCTTTACACGTGGATCGTTCTTAACTGTTGAAACAGCAGTCTAACAACAGTGAGCTCAAATTACATAAAACCACAAGTCCAGACCCTAAGAATGGCTTTTACGAATGAGGAAACCCATTCCATGCAGCCACTATTATTAGTTTTCAGCCAAGCTAGAATAGTTACCACTTTCAAAGCAAGCATTAATTCAATGATTGTGCAAATCACATCAGCAAAGGGCTCCACTCTCACGATGATACTAAAAGGGACGGTAAGTTGTTAAGAAGGCAGCAATCTTGAAAAAATTGACATCCTACGAGTCTTATTTCCCCTGGTGACCAACTCAAACCCCTAGTCGAGAAGAAACATTGGATTCTAATCCAACCTGCTTTATCTCTTGTGACTTTTTTAAAAGGGCGCAACACTCAAACAAGTGATTGAAAAATAACAAGTGACTGAAATAGGGATGGAAATTTGCCCGATCCGAACCCGAAGGCGATCAGCCCCGAAAAAGTAGGGGTCGGGTTGCATTTTTCATGACCCGATCGGGTTAGGGTCGGGTCGGGTTTTGATGTTGACCCGCCATTATCCGACCCATCCCGCACCCCTATGTATAAAGTTAACATATTATGCTAGTTAATCATATTATAAGTGTTGAGCAACTTATTTTTATAGTTGTTTGTGGGTGAGGTTTGATGATTTAAGACTGATTTGTATAACTGGTTCACATTTAGGGTTAAACAAAGATTGTGCCCAAGCAAATATAAGCTGAAAAAATTAGATATTGATACACTTCGTTGCCATCCCTAGACTGAAAACCTCAGAGGCATACCACAATTGCTCAAGATACAGAACTGTGAAGGGCCACCTAATAGATCAGGACAGAGTGCAAACACAATCAAATTCAGAAACTTCTTTCTAGTGATTTAAGGGTAAGCAGCCAGAACAACACTGACTCAAGGAGAATCATTTGAGCTAACAGATGCATATTTTCACGTAAGGGAACTAGCATGCATCACCTTGACCCTTTCAGATGCCAAGCTCTTCTAATGTCACTGTGCCATCTGAGATTATTGACTTTGAAATTGTTGTACCAAACATTTTGACACAGAAGGCAGATACGGACATAGTTTAGCTGAGAAGCTTATCACGCATGCACGAACAAACTTATAACAATACAATCAAAGCAGAGACAAAAAGCGTCACAGAGATTATAAACCCAGGTCTTCATTTATGAAAAACCGTTGATTAAAATCATTTGTTTCTTTTATATTGAAATATGGAAACAAACATTGGAACACGAGAAGAGGGATTAATGTGGTTGCAAGGAACGAATATTGAACATAGAACTTTTGTGCCTGCCAGTCCTTTGTCATGTGGTAGAGAGAGTAGCCGTTGTTCTATGAAACAGTGCTTCTAATTCCTCTTTTGAGTTTTATGGGATAAAGAGGCAAACATGTATGGAGTGACAAAAGTATTATGATATAGGTATAATATTATGTGCTAAATCATAAACTTTTTATTTTCTTCTTATTGCTTTTGCTTAATTCAGGCTGCACAGCAAGGCAATCAAAACATAAACATCCTTGAGCTAATCCAAAAAGGTTGCTGTGTGAAACAAGGGTACATATAAAAATACTGCAATCAAATCATTCTCATTCCGAATCCCAAAAGTGAGCTGATGAGCCAACCATTTGGCAAGTATGTCTCAATTTATCGCTAATGCACATGGTTGAAAGTGAAAAACAACCCTTTAAGCACCAAACAATGACTTATAAAAATGAAGACGCTTAAAGCCAAAGATAACGAAAATTAAAAGCAAAACAGAAAATACATCTACATGAGCCTGAAAAAGAAGTAGAATAGACTAGGGTTGGCATCATAAAGGCAAAATGACACCTCAAAAGCTTCAACCCACCTGCATGCACTGTCAGATATAAGAAAAAAATTATTATGTTACTTTCTCTGAATCGAATCAATCCATTTGCTTATTCCACTTTTGCTTAGACAAATTCAGTAAACTGTAACAGGTTTTAGGATAAGATTTGGTGGGTGCCTGCCTTTATTCGTAAGGATGACAGATCCAACTAAAAGTTGTCAGAACTGACCAACTAACTTTACCCTTATAAATACTTGGTTTAAATATGCAACACATTGAACAAGAACAACCTTGCGCATCTAAGCTTCAAGAAGTTGAATTTCAAGCAGTACTGACCGGCTCATCACACATGACGAATTCAATTGCACAACAAATTATCGGGATTCAACTCAGATCCCCAAGAAGGTTACTCTCAGCAGAATCCAACTCTAAGAACCATTTTTCTGATCAATTATCAAACGCCTCTTCCTTAACAAAACAGGGTAAGCCAAACACTAAACTTAATTGCTGATTAGAGGATTAAACTCACACTGAAACAGTATTTTCTAAGTCTCATTTTATTTCCTGGTTGCAGTGCGCTTACGACCCAAAATAACTGAAATATTGAAGCGTAAGTTGAGTTTGGGGGCAAAACTTCTCCAAGTAGGAGGAGCAACAAAAGTTTTTAACCAGAATTTCAATGTTTTAGAAGGAGAGAAGTTGGTGAAGGCTTTTCGATGCTACTTATCTACAACAACTGGTCCTATTGCTGGTCTTCTCTTCATTTCAACCAATAAGGTAGCCTTTTGCAGTGAGAAGTTGCTTGCAGTTTCTTCTCCAACAGGAGAGCTCGTTAAAGTCCATTACAAGGTTGGTATTTAACTAATATTTTCTTGTAAACTTGTTTTTTTTTCTATATCAATTATGTCCTAAATAGGATACTAAATATTATGTTTATATAGGTGTCCATCCCGTTAACAAGGATTACAAAATCCAGAGAGAGCAGTGATGTAAACAGGCCATCAAAGAAGTACGTAGAGATAGTTACAACGGATAACTTTGATTTCTGGTTTATGGGGTTACCAAAACAACAAAGAACATTAAAATACCTTCAGCAAGCAATTTCCCCAGCTCCTCAATGACCTAGACACGTTTCGTGCATTCTGTGTAAATATGGAGAAAACTGAAGAATAGAATTTGTACAAATTTGTAACTAATAGTTTCCTTTGATGGGTAAATTTATCTTGATCGGCAAAGCAACTCACTCTCGTTCCATCCGCCTCTTTATCGTACGACTTTTTCATAAATGATGAAACAGCATTCTGATGGAAGTGCTCAAAAGTACATAATCCTTTTTCCACCTTTTTCATCATTAGCTATTCAACGAGGTGCTTGTTGACACTCAATTACACATTTGATTATTATCTATCTTCACAAAATCATCAACAAAGAAATCAAGAAAAGAAAGAACTACTACAAGTCGACTAATGCTATTAGCAAATTTTACTTCGTTAAATGGAGATATATCTTTACTTTCTGATAAATATCAACACTGTAACTACGCAATTTCAATTGCAGTTGCTTCAAATACCCTACATATCGACAAAAATACCCTTACATCTAAGAGCCATCATCAAAAAGAACCATTAGAATCGTACCTGCTTCATCCCTGATAATTCTTTTAATGAGCGCAAACTCAAACAACTATCTGAAAAAGAATCTTTGAAACAGTCATTTGTCACTAAACAGACACATACACAAAGGCCGATGGTACAGAAAAATGAAAGAAAAGGGGAACAGTAAATAGATTGTGACAGAGTGCAAAGACAACAAAGCTCAGAAACTCGTTCAATGACTTCAGCGTATGCAACCAGAACACATTCGGTGAGAATATTTGAAGCAAATAGATACATATTGGCATGTATTGAAAGTAACCTGCATCACCCTGGCTGTTTCAGGTTCTTAGATCTTCTATTCCCACTAGAGATTCTTGGCTGTGAAATGCAATCTGCCAATAATTAGACAGAAAAGGCTCATATGGGTCATAATTTAGCGAGGAAGTTTATCACGTATGCAAATGTGCAAACTTGTGATACATACAATCATAGCAAAGACATTATGTAATGCATCATGTGGATTATAAACCCAAATCTCCATCAAACCAAAATGTCAGATCAAACCATTAACAAGGATCACAAAAGACAGCGAGAGCATGGACGTAAACAGACCATCAAAGAAGTACGTTGGTATAGTTACAGCGGATAATTATGATTTCTGGTTTATGTGGTTCCTAAATCAACAGAGAACATTTAAATACCTCAGCGAGTAATCTTCAAAAGATCATCAACATCCTAGACATGTTTCATGCATTTTATGTAAATAATGTGAGGAGAACTAAGACGTAGAAATCTGTACAATGCTGCAACTAATTTTTTCCTTTGATGAGAAAATAAATCTAGATAGAAAAAGCAACACACTCATTTCACGTTGTCTCTTTACATGTGGTCGTTCATAACTGTTGAAGCAGCAGTCTAACAACAGTGAGCTCAAATTACATAAAACCACATGTCCAGAACCTAAGAATGGCTTTTTACGAAAGAGGCAACCCGTTCCATGCAGCCACAATTATTAGTTTTCAGCCAAGCTAGAATAGTTACCCCTCCAAAGCAAGCATTAATTCAATGATTTTTCAAATAACATCAGCAAAGGGCTCCACTCTCACAACGATACTAAAAGTGAGGGTAAGTTGTTAAGAAGGCAGCAATTTTGAAAATTTGACATCCTATGAGTCTTATTTCCCCAGCTTTCTCCTGGTAACCAACTCAAACCCCTAATCGAGAAGAAACATTGGATTCTAATCCCACCTGCTTTATCCCTTGTGACTTTTTTAAAAGAGCGTAACACTCAAACAAGTGATTGAAAAATAACAATTGACTAAAAACCTCAGGGAGGCATACCACAATTGCCCAAGCTACAGAACTGTGAAGGGCCACCTATAGATCAGGACAGAGGCCGACAGAGTGCAAACACAATCAAAATCAGAAACTTCTTTCTAGTGATTTAAGGGTAAGCAGCCAGAACAACACTCAAGGAGAATCATTTGAGCTAACAGATGCATATTTTCACGTACGGGAAGTAGCATGCATCACCTTGGCCCTTTCAGATGCCAAGCTCTTCTATTGTCACCGTGCCATCTGAGATTATTGACTTTGAAATTGTTGTACCAGACATTTTGACACAGAAGGCTGATACGGACATAGTTTAGCTGAGAAGCTTATCACACATGCACGAACAAACTTATAACGATACAATCAAAGCAGAGCAGTGGCGGACCCATGAATTTTTCACAAGGGGGGCAAAATTGCATAACACATTTAAAGGGTCCTGTTGGTCCCAAAGACACAACAAGGGTATGAAAAGAGGCTAGAGGGGGGGGGGTGAATAGCCTATTTAAAATTATCAACCATTTTTCAAAATTCAACCTTATGCTTACTATTGAGTTTTCTGGTCAAGTAAAAACCACTAGTTCAAAGTAAAATGCACAGCAGAAGTTTTCGATAAAAACGAGGTAGAGTTGGTTTTGAAGTTAAAACGACTAGGTAGGCAAAAATGCGGCAGGCAATATTGCGGCAAGCAATATTGCGGTTGGCAAAGTATGATTGAACTGAAAAGTGAATCTATCTGCGGTAGGTAACCTTGCGGTCGGCTAAATGCGGTAAGCAAGGTTACTGACTAGGTAGGTTGAAAAAGAAGGTTTGTGTCTGAGAGTTTTGGCAAAAAGATAAGTAGTCAGAAGTAGTAACTAAGACAGTAGGCAAGCAACAAACACAATTCACAATAATTTGAATAGCTGTAAAGATCAACACACTAAACGACAAACAAGATCAATATGAACAATAAGAACAATAGCTGAAAGTAAATTTGCAGAATGTAAATTGCAATAAGTAAATGACACGATGATTTGGAAAGGTTCGATCTGTTAAAAGATCTACGTCCTTTACCAAGATGGTCAGTCTTGGATTTTGAATGGAGGATATATTGATTCTCTTGATTACAGATTACAAAGATGAAGTATTGAATCAACACCTACTTTCTATGAAGAGCAAATCCTAGACTTAGACCAGTGTATTCCTAATGATGCAATCTATGTGATTGATCAATCGGGGTGTGTGTGTGTGAGAAACAATAGCTCTATATAATCTATATGATTGAGAGCTTAATGAATCTTTAAGTGTTGCTGGGCTTGAGATTTGATGTGCTTGAAGGTTGCTGGGGATCTTTGAAGATTTGAAGGCGATTGCTTGAAGATTCAAATGTTCTGGAAATCTTGAGTATGATCTTCAATCACCAAGTATTTCAACAGCAATTTCTCTATTTGAATCTCAACACACTTTCAATGAAGAAAGCAATGACTATTTATAGCCTTTGTAGGAGAGATAGTTGTTTGAATTGTTGGAGGACAAGTTTGGAAGATGATGAGCTGGAGCATTCTGATTGGAGCTCATTTCTTTGTCTTCTAGTTGCAGAAGTTAGTGGGCAAGATGTACTATCTTGTACCAGACATAACGACCAAATTCAAATTTGAATTTTGCAACGTTTAAATCAAACATGTCTTTTTCTTGGTCTTCTCTTGGTTGTGCGGTAGCCTAGATCTGCGGTAGGTAGGTCTTGCGGTCGTTGGATTCTTACAGCAGCAAGCAACGAACGGTCGCCTAGACTTGGCAATCATCATGGAGCATGCGGTCGCTCAATGAGCGGTCGCCAAGCTTGCAGCAGCATAGTTGAGGTAGGCAGACTTAGCTTTTTCACACCAATAGCAGCAGCAGCATTTCTTCAAAATTTGAGGAGCTGATCTTCTAAGCCTAACTAAACTAAAAATGGACTTAACTAATGAAGTTATAAAACTTCTTACAATAAATCCTAAAGTCCATAAAAAGTAAAATAAGGTTATGGGATCAATCAAATCTAGGTAATAGGAGTGGTTTATAATATGCATACCCAACAGGTCCAAAAATAAATACTAATGCATTTATTTTTTTAAACAAAAAGGGGGGCAAAGTCTAAAATATTGCACTAATACTCCAAATTTTCAAAAAAACATTACACTAGTAATTTAAAAAAAAAAAAAAAAAGGGGCCATTGCCCCCCATAGACTAAGGGTAGGTCCGCCCCTGAAGCAGAGACAAATAGCGTCGCAGAAATTATAAACCCAGGACTTCATTTATGAAAAACTGTTGATTAAAATCATTTGTTTCTTTAATATTGAGTACCTAATAAGCAGAATACACATAATGCTAGATTGAAATAGGGAAAGAAACATTGGAACACGAGAAGGGGGACTAATGTGGTTGCAAGTAACGAATATTGAGCAAAGAACTTTTGTGCCGGCCACTCCTTTGTCATGTAGTAGAGAGAGAGTAGCCGTTGTTCTATGAAACAGTGCTTCTAATTCCTCTTTTGAGTTTGGGAATTACTTGTCTACGATGGCCACCCTACAATTCGAAGGGTAGGGGATGAAGAGGCAAACACGTATGGAGTGACAAAAAGTATTACGATATAGGTATAATATTATGTGCTAAATCATAAACTTTTTGTTTTCGTCTTATTGCTTTTACTGCCCAGTAAGTATTTTCCTGGAAGAATTATGGGAAGCAATCAAAACATAAACATCCTTGAGCTAATCCAAAAAGGTTGCTGTGGAGGCATCTGTGATGATTGTGTATTCCACAAACAAGGGTACATATAAAAATACTGCAATCAAATCATTCTCATTCCGAATCCCAAAAGTGAGCTGATGAGGCAACCATTTGGCAAGTCAAAAGGCTGAGTCTCAATTTATCGCTAATGCACATGGTTGAAAGAGGAAAACAACCCTTTAAGCACCGAAAAATGATAAATAAAAAGGATGAAATGAAGACGCTTAAAGCCAAAGATAACGAAAATTAAAAGCAAAACAGAAAATACATCTGCATGCACCTGAAAAAGAAGTAGAATAGACAAGGATTGGCATCAGAGAGGCAAAATGACACCATAAAAGCTTCAACTCCACCTGCATGCACTGTCAAATATAAGAAAAGGAAGCATTATGTTACGCATGATTTCTCTGAATGGTCTTATAGCTGACGGATCAATCCATTAGCTTATTCCACTTTTGCTTAGACAATTTCAGTAAACTTAACAGTTTTTAGGATAAGATTTGTGGGTGCCACCCTTTATTTGTGGGGATGACTGATCCAAACAAAAGTTATCCGAACTGACCAACTAACTTTACCCCTATAAATACCTAGTTGGTATATGCAACCCATTGAACAAGAACAACTTTGGCCATCTAATCTTCAAGAAGTTGAATTTCAAGCTATACCGCAGGCTTCAGAGACAAATCCAACCAGATCATCACTTATGACGAATTCAATTGCACAACAAATTATCGGGATTCAACTCAGATCCCCAAGAAGGTTACTTTCAGCAGAATCCAACTCCAAGAACCATTGTTCTAATCAATTATCAAATGCCTCTTCCTTAACCAAACAAGGTAAGCCAAACATTAAAATTATTTGTTGATTAGACGATTAAAATCACACGGAAACAGTATATTCTAAGTCTCATTTTATTTCCTGATTGCAGTGTGCTTAGGACCCAAAATAACTGAAATATAGAAACGGAAGTTGAGTTTGGGGGCAAAACTTCTCCAAGTACGAGGAGCAACAAAAGTTTTTAACCAGAATTTCAATGTTTTAGAAGGAGAGAAGTTGGTGAAGGCTTTCCGATGCTACTTATCAACAACAACTGGTCCTATTGCTGGTCTTCTCTTCATTTAAACCAACAAGGATGCCTTTTGTAGTGAGAAGTTGCTTGCAGTTTCTTCCCCAACAGGAGAGCTCGTTAAAATCCATTACAAGGTTGGTATTTAACTAATAATTTCAATGGATTTTCTTGTAAACTTGTAATGGACTTTGGTTCAAGTGCTTGGACTATTTATCAAAAAGCTATGTCTCTGTTTATCAAAATAATGCACATAGCTGCACTTGAACCAAAGTCCAAGCACAGAATGACTTGCATCATCATAAATAGTCATTCACGTCTTTTAAGATTCTTGATTGCATTCGTCTACAATATTAAATGCTGATACCAAGATTTTGTAAGCAATCAAGTTCTCACTATCGTTCAGTTGCACAATTCAAAGAAAAACACATGTACTCCCTCCATCCCAGTTTAAGGTTCTTAGTTTTTTTGTTGTTTATCTGAAGGAAATTTGAGCAATAATTACATGTTAATCTAATTATTTTAATGAAAATCTAAAACTTGTTATTGATAGTATATATAATGGTGTACCAATAACAAGTTTTAGATTTTCATTTGGATAACTAGATTAACCTTTAATTATTGCTCAAAGATCCTTCAGACAAACAGCAAAAAACTAAGAACCTTAAACTGGGACGGAGGTAGTATTAAATAAGGTAAAAGCTAAACAAATAAGAAAGGTCAAATGACACCTCAAAAGCTAAATCTCAACTAATATGCTTTGTCAAAGATAAGAAAAAGAAGCATAATGTTACGTCTGCTTCCATTGAATAATATATAGCCGAGCAACCCATCAACCAACTTCTCCTTCTTTTTCTTGGCCCTGTTAAGCAAAGGTTAGCTTTTTATAAGAAACCATTTATGAGCCTATCTACTAGATGAAAAGCTTAACTCGATCCACATTGGTATTTGCTAAGGCTTATTTTGTTTAAAGAAAAAGTTTGAGGATTAGGGAAAACTTTCTACAGGTATGAGGAGCAAAAGGCCTTAAACCAAAATTTCAGTGTTTTAGGAGTGAAGCTGGTGAAAGCATTCCTATGCTACTTGTCAACATGAACCGGTCTCCTTGCTGGTCTCCTCTCCATCTCCACAAATATTGCTGCTTTTGAAAGCGAGAAATCTCTCAATATTTCTTCTCCAATGGGAGAGCTCCTTAAAGTCCACTTTAAGGAACTCTGAAATAGTGTCGACATGTCGTGAACAGGTCTTGATCCACTTAATGAGGGTAATAGAAATCAGAGAGATCAGGAACATTAAGAGGCCATCTATGCATCTAGGTGCCTGTTCACACTCAGTCTCCTTCTTTTATACCGATTTGGGTTCAACTACAAAAGGTAATTCATAATATAGAGGAAACAAAAGAGACATTAAAAACCTAGAGACCAGAGTGATGGTACTACTCACTTGGGCCATTACCTTTCTCACCTAAATGTAGCCAAGAGTGGTGCACCAAAAATCCAGAAATAAGTTCCTGAGTTATTCGATACAAGTTCTCTGACAATTGCATAGAGGCAATTTCATTCAAAATACTTTTCTTCAAAGAAATAAGCTTTTTATATGGTACAAAGTGAGTCTTTACATGTAAGATTTCCTAGTGATAAAAGAAGATTCAAAGGGATAACTGCTTAGCATGAGGTAGCCTACTGAGTCATCCGATATAACAACAAACTACGAGTCTACGCTCACAGAGGAGCTCCCATAATTGGCGAAGCCTCCCTTCATCGACAATAGTCTAGCTGAGTTCCTCTCTGACAATGGCATCGTTTGGGAACATAAGGACTCCTTTACAGCAACAATTACAAAGATCGAAGTCATAAAGTTGACATCTAAAAACCCCAACTTCCTCCTGGTGAAACCTAAAAATAACCCATCAAATCAAGCCCCTCGTCAGCAAGAACCATTAGACTCCAAACTGCTAACTAGTGAAACTCTTTAAAGAAGTTCAAGGAACTAGACTCCAAACCTCTTACTGGCGAAATCCCTGAGGAAGTTCATAACTCTAACCACTAGTCAAAAACTTGCACATTGAAGGAGTCAGTAGTCAGCCAACACTCCCTCATACACCACAAAGCTCGAGCCAGAGGGCAGTGGAAGAAAGGAGCAGATTTTAATTATATGAACAGAAGGTGCAGAGAGGATAAATTCAGCTACTCTTTTTTATCATACAAGGATAAGCAGGAGAAATTCAATAATGAAGTTATTCAAGCTAAAAGAGCGTCGAAACTAACCTGCACCTTCAAAATTTCATCAACTTCACTTCCGTATATTGTGATCTTCTATTTGTCCTCCAGAATGTCCTGGCTGAAGGATTCAATCTGCTGACCGCAAAGGTGGCAAAACAAGAAAATGCAGAGCACAGGACGCCTATGCAAATTCATACATACTCCCTCCGTTCCAGAAAAGTTGAAACATTTACTTTGGAGTCGGGAAATTAAGGATATAATATTATATTAAGAATGAAAGGTAGAGAGGAAGAGAGAGAATTAGTTGGGGTGGAAAGAGAATGAGTGGAGAATAATGAGTGGTTGGGAGGAAGAGAGAATGAGTGGAGGATTATAAAAGTAATAAAAAGCTTCCATTTTTGGATTTTTGCAACTTTTGTGAAATACCCTAAATGGCAAAATGTTGCAACTTCCTTGGAACGGAGGGAGTATGGCCAAACTTATATCAAATCAGAGACATAATGCATGATGAAAAAATGTGCCAATTTTATAAATCAAATCAATAATTAGGCAATTCAAATGTGGGTCATATGTGAACTAACACACTTGTTGCATAAAATAAAATCCAAGCAGCAAATACAGCATTAAGATAGAAGTCCATAAAATCCATATAATATTACAATAACAGGGTACACAGGGAACATGACCAAGTTGCAACTCCCTATCGTCTTTTACAAATAAGTTATTACGAAGAGAAAAATATAAAGACGAAGAAACAATTGAAACGGTGAGGAAGAAACATAGCTTCCTATTAGGTACTTGCTAGGTTGTCGCAACGTTCTTGAAATCACAGCCCTAGGAAAGGGCATTGCTTTCTTGCATGTTCTGGGACCAATTTCACCAAAGATTCCACTGGCACTCCCTTCAACTCTGATTGACAAGAGTCACAAATCAACCTATCAGAATCAACACTTATATTTTGAGGCAAGATCCATGCTGAGAGTAAAAAGAACTCCTACCGTGAGGCTTAAAGTTGAACAGTGGAGGAATGAAACGTCCATTTGGCAGTCGTGTGTTTGGATCACGCAGCTCATCAAAAAAAGAGTGGGTCAATGCATCCAACTACACAGAAAGTAAGCACATTCAAGCAGGAGATAAAGTTGACAACTAAAAAGTAAGAAACAATAGACAGGAGCACAATAAGTACTGAATGCAATTAGTAATTTTTATGATACAAATTGAGGGACATAATCAAAACAGCAAATAAGCATTAGAATACAATTAAGGGCATTAAAAACTGAGCAAACAACCGGGTCAAACTCAAACCACAGGGATCAGTATATTGTAAAAATAAATCTGCAAAACCAAGTGATCATCTGCTTTATGAACTTTTGCAACAAGCGCACTCACCCAACGTAAGTTAACAAATCATTATAAGAGCATGTGCCAAAAAATGGAAAAAAAGAAACATGACCAGCAATGCATGCTATTATTAATTAATTAATTAATTACCAAATCTAAAATACCAAATGAAGAAAACATTTAAAGAGAAACAACGTTCTATATCGAAACGCAGTTGGTTGTGATATAAATATAGACAGGAAAACCAAGAACTTTTTGCTTACAGCTGTGCATCGCAAATTCGGGGAGTACTGCAACAGTCTTGAAACCAGATCAACTGCTTCTGGAGGCATGCGTTTTTGGAATATCTAAGAGCAGGACAAATGAGAGCAAAGTCAGTCGTGCTTTTACACCTCACTGAAGAAATAATATTTCCATTACCTTGTGCCATGGATGAGCTTTAATCTGTGGAAACTTGAACTCGGTATAGTTGGGGTTCATGCACTTGATTTCTTCCCTAGTTGGAGTACCCAGAACCTGCAAATAAACTCACAATGTTTCATACTGGGCCAAATTGAGTGTGGGTCGCAAACATGATAGCCTTAGGGAAGCATAGCAATTCTGGTAAAAAAAAATGGATGCCCACTTGGGTGCTTGTCCAGGGTATTATAATTTCTCACTTAAGTTATTTATTAAGACTTAAGTTAGAATTTATGTTTGAAACTCCTACAGACCTGCTTCTACAATGATAATGTGCTGAAGTAAGATTGTCAGGATAAATTACCTTGATAATCTCAACGAGCTGGTCAACTCCACTCTCACCAGGAAATAGGGGCTGTCAAAACATATATATTCATTATCAGGCTTCCTGTATCCAGAAGTTCCGTGACCTTACAAATGAAATTCACAAACCATATACCTGGCCAAGAAGTAGCTCAGCAAGAACACAGCCAGAGGACCAGATGTCAATAGCCGAAGTGTACTCTGTTGCTCCAAATATAAGTTCAGGTGCTCTATAGTACCTAGAGCATATGTACGATATATTGGGCTCCCTTTTACCTACCAAACGTCCAGAGACAAAATCATTCAAAAAACTACTAAAAGAAGCACAAATCTTTACACAAATGAGCAAGAGTGAGAGCATCTACCAAAACTTTAGCACTTCCAAGTCGCAGAGTTTAAGTTGGTGAGTATGTGGATTCACCTACAAGAAAAAACACGATATGTGAGAATCATGAGAGAGAGAGAGAGAGAGGGAGAAGAAATAAGAACAAGTCTTATTGCGACAAGGCGTTAGCTTGGACCAGGAATAACTATTACAGCATCCTATCAAATTTCCTATGGCGGCTATAAATGTATAAATTTGAAAAGAAAAAGGAAAGGCCATCTTGAAGCACTGAGTGTCAGAATCCCAGTAATAAGTGACCGTACAACCAGAGAGTCTGGTATGATAATTGAGTGGCAACTGGCAACACTGACTAGAAAGGTGGCAGGGTTGGAATAAAAACAACTGTTTCTCAGGAATACTTGGTCTAATGATGCATCTTCTGAGGTCAAGTCCAGGTAATGCAGCTTATCAACATATAAGCAATACACAGTAATAAATAATGATCATCTGAAAACTCTAACCTTCCATGTGCTCAGAGCACCCTATAAGCAACACCTAGCAATCCTTAAAACAGTTATGCACATACATACTATATTTAACGAGTACAACTTCTTAGATAATTTGGCATTTCAGGAAGTACAGTTAAAATGGTACCACGTACAACCAGAATTGGAAAACAGACAGATTGTTATGTGAGCATACCAGAAGATTTTGAGGCTTGATGTCTCGGTGGCAAACTCCAATGCTGCGATGAATGTATGACAATGCCCTGAAAATCTGGAAACAATAAATCATGTTAAAACAATTATAGCAATGGTCTTTTACTTTCTTACCATTGATAACAATGCGTTCACAAACAAAACATATTAACATAACAAAAGCATATCAGGTTTCAAGAGCACACCTGATATGTGTAGAGCTTCACATATAACAAGGGCATCCTCTGATTTAACTTGTTATAGTGCTTGATTACACGGTGAACAGTTTCAGGGACATACTCTAGCACCAAATTGAGATAAAGCTCATCCTTCTCAGTTGTGGAAAAGAAGCAATGCTTCAAGGACACAACATTAGGGTGGTCCAGGAGACGCATGGTTTGCAACTCCCTGTTCTTGTATCTCTTGTCCTGAAGAACTTTCTTTATTGCCACAGTCTCACCTGTCTCTAGACATTTTGCCTGGAAAATGACGAAAATCAGTTTAATGCACCACGTTTGTATCTTCAATGTGAAATATCCAATTGGAGATAAATAATGCACAACTCTCCCAGCCATCTAAAAGTCTGGAACATTAAAGAAAAAAAATCTTACTTGGAACACAACTCCAAACGATCCATGACCAACAACACGCTCGGCCATGTAACTTATAGTCTGAAATTATCATCAAAATGAGAAGCATCAGAGCAAATCATGGTACATATTTATGAATATTAAAAAGCAGCTGAACACAAAAGAGTACTATGAGCCATGAATCAACATCCATCAGGTTTAGTGGTTATTTTCCTGGTTTCCTGGTTTAGACAAGACAACTTGGGCCTCGGCAGAGAGCATTAATAGAGTGGATTTGTAATAGATACTCCCTCCGTCCCACTCGAATTAGGATTCTTGGTCAATCTAATTATACTTTGACCAATAATTTGAAGAAAAATAATGATGCTAATAAAATTTAAAAGTTGCTACTGTATCATGGTTACTAATAAATTCAATAACTATTTTTAGATTTTCATTAAGATAATTATTTTTCTTCAAAATATTGGTCAAAGTACAATTAGATTGACCAAGAATCCTAGTTTGAGTGGGACGGAGGGAGTATGTATTAAGCCTTTGGAAACAAATACATGCAGTAGGATCTCAAAGCATGCTTCGGTATTTCGTTTGATGAAAGCGAATATTCAAGGAGAATGTACAATAGTAACCAAGAAGTCAGCAACAACATGGTCGAAGAAAAGGCAAAAGAAACAATAAACAAACAACTCTACTCAGAGGAGCTGTCCACTGAAAGCCTTTTTTTGTGTGTTCTGTTTCACGTAACCTTAATTAAGGGTTTTGTCAATTTTAAAAAGTGCAGGAGCTGAAATGATAAACTAGTTAAATTAGCTTTATTTTTGCTCCCTGTGTACCTAATGAAGGTTCATTTTTACTTGGAGGGACATTCTAAAAAAAAATTTGTCACACCTTCCTCCATCCCTAAATGTATATCCATTTTTCAAAAACAAAAATATTCCTAAACTCTCACTAATCAAACAAAATGTTCTAATTCGCACTTACAATCATGGTGTCATAAAGTGGGATAATTAAGTGAGTTTATGTTCTTATGCTATTAAAAGTGCTAAGAAATCAAGTTACTCAAATGTCCCCTAAAGTTAAAATGTCCCTTATAAGTGTGCTTATGTACTTAATCCAAGCCATAAAGAAGTGAGAACTTCTTATGGTTTTTGACTTTCCTATTCCAAAAGTTCCCGGCACCTTTACAGGATATCCTGAAAATATGATTAATACACATGATTTAGTTTTCTAATTTTCTGCTATTCTCTAATGGGAATAAAATTTAGAGATATGAAATGCACCAACAAGAAAATCTCTAAAACAACAAGGATCATTAGTTAACCCCAAATATTCGCCTACTATTTTGTGAATATCGGTTAGATAATGAATATGGGAAAATATAAACTTTCACCAATTATCATATCCCATTTTTAAGCCAAAAAGAGTCCTCGGATAAGAGCAACTAACTGAAACAACAACTTTATAGTGCTTGTACCAAATATTTGTTTCCACCAGAGTCCCCATTAAAAAGCAAGTTACCTACAAATTATTTTTCCATATTAATGTATCTCTAGCAAATTGATGTTTATCTTTATTATTCGTCAAGTTCATTTGAAGATTTCGGTACAAGAGTTCTGGTGATGACGGTACACCAACAAAATGTAATAATTGTTCAATTAATATCTCATTATTTGCATATGACAATTATTACATTTAGTTATTCGCACCAAATATTTCATTCAGCATGCATGTCAAGTTTATTTAAACAGCTTAGTTGAGTTTAATTTAAATACCTAATGAACATTAAACAAATTCAGCCACTAACACATCAGAAAGAAAAAAAAAAAAAAAAAAAAAGAAGAGGAGATCCATAACTAATAAACCACATCAATATATTAAATATACAAGCAGCGACATGCAATAAAAACTACTCCCTCTGTCCCTAAATGAGTGTCCATTTTCAAGAAATCTTTGTCCCTAAATGAGTGTCTTTTTTTAACATAACTTTCTCCCTAAACGTTTTTTTTTTCGAAAAAAAATTCACCGGTTTCTTTATACGTGCAAAACTAAAGGTTTGGAAAGGAGATTACAAGATTATATATGAATCGTTGTTACCAAATTGTTCAAAAAGTTGAGATTTTCAGTGTCCCTTAAAATGAAATTTGGACACTCATTTAGGGACAGAGGTAGTATTATTTACCCAGGAATAAGAATACTCTTCCAGTCACTTATTCACAATAGAACCGAAGGCAGCCCCATCCTCTCCTAGTCTCCATATAAATGTAGGCCTATCAACATTTGAACCACTATACTTTGCCTTAGCTCCGCTTTTAACCACTCATGTTTGTTTTTAGAAGTTTTAACCACCCTACTCCAAATACGCTTTTATTAAACCAAACCCCTTAACGACATCCAAAATTGTTAGAAATAATTAACAAAACCTAATGAGAGTTAACTTCAACACCCCCAAATAACAAACAATTCTAAAATTCATGAGAGTAGAGGCTGAAATCAAAGGGGAATCGAGCCAATTGCCGATGGAATCCAACATTTTACAAGTTGTAGAGCCCGAATTGACCTCAAGTTCAAGCTTTTTGTAAAGTGCCAACAATGGAGTTTCAAGAAGTCAATTCGGGCTTTCTATCTTGTAGTAGTTAGTTTCCATCAACAACTGAAGATTTACGCACGATTAGCCTTTATTCCCCCTCGATGCTAGCCTCTACCCTCCCAAATTTTAGAATTATTCGTTATTTGGGGGTGTTGAAGTTAACTCTCGCTAGGTTCTGTTAGTTTTTTTTCTAACAATTTTGGATGTCGTTAAGGGGTTTGGGTTTAATAAAAGCATATTTAAAGTAGGGTGGTTAAAACTGCTAAAAAAAGCATGGGTGGTTTAAAGCGGAGCTAAAGCAAAGTACAGTGGTTCAGATTGTCGATAGGCCTAATATGATAAAATCTCTTAATACTCAATGAACTGGCAGAAAATAAGAACACAAGTATTTGGACGGCATACATCGATTTATAATTAGTAATGTGTGATGCGTTCTTTTCTTTTTCTATCTTCTCTTATTTTCTCTTTTCTTTTTTTTCTTTTTTTGATAGAATATTTTCTCTTTTCTGATTTACCCGAAGGGCAGGAGGAGAAGAGAGGACATCAGAAAAATTAGTCACATGAAGTTGATTAGAAGAAACAGTGATAAAACTGAAGAACCATAAATAGCAAGCAATGGCGCATACCTGCGGTGGCTGGCCGTTTCGACCACCTATGGTAGTCACTATGATATGGCCTGTCTCTGTACCATTCCCATCAACAACTACTACTTCCATCTCCTACAAAGGCAAGAAAAATGTATTTTTAATGCTAAAGAAAACTGTTAACCGCAATCAAAAACATAAAAAAGATAAACAGCATGACATGGAAGTCATTAAAACTTTTTACACAAACCTTATCATCCGCAATTTTCATATCATTCATCTCCTCAGGCAACCTATCTGCCCCAACTGTGTGGCCACTAGGCTCTCGCATACCAGAAGCCGGTGCTATACCCACCGAGGCCATTTGTTTTAAAGTTGTGCTTACTATGCCTTCTCAACAAACCAAGCATTACCTGCTCAAAACAACATGAAAAGTGATAAACTCAGGAGAGAGCTATATCTTTTATAGCAAAAGTTTTGCTTCATTCTCGGCAGTCAACGTAACGGTTTTGACACGGAAAAAGTGCCCAAAATAGAGTATGAGATAACAGCAATCCAGGAAATGTTACACAATTTTGTGCAAAGACAATTATATATTGATTATGGGAATACATTAAAATTTATAAAAAGAAGATATCTATGTATTATGGCTTCAAGGTAACATTTATACCATATCGCAATTTACCTTAACAATGTCACAAAATCTTGCGAAAAATTGTTTTTCCTAAGCAATAGTAAAAATGAGTTTTTAGACCGCGCGGCTCGGTTCAATAAAAAAATCGGAAGTTTGAACGTGCACATACAATGGCACTTATTAACACACACTGGCACTTTTTAACACGCACACTGGAACTTTTTAACACACGCACCGGCACTTGTTAAGCACAAACTGACAAATATCAACACTCACACAATGGCACTTAACATATTTTAACAATTGTTACAAGTGGATAAAAGCCTGTTTGAATGTGTAAAAGTGCCAGTTTGGATGGCTGGCACCTTTAACCTTCAAATATGCATTTTTTAACAAATGTTAAAAGTGCCAATATGAATTACTGGCTCCTTGTAACACTAAAACTGGCAGTTCATAAAAACCCTTTTTTCTAAGGGTAGGAAAAAATGATTTTTCATAAGACCGAATCTAACAAGATTTACAATTGCTTTGAGAAAAGGGTCAAAAGGTTAAAAGATAATGTTGCAAACCACTGAATCAACTTTACTAAAGTGGACGCGTAAATTAGGCTTGGTCAAAGTATACAGGATCATTAGAATAAAAAGAAATTGTTGACCCCACTAATTAATGAAAGATATATTATGATTTTATGTTGTATAAGAAAGACATCAACGCCTTTGTAACAAGTAAATAACTGACTTTGAGAAGAGACTCAAAATATTATGTTCCTTGTACTTTAAAAAAAAAAAAAAAAAAAAAAAAAAAAAGGATGCTTCAAAGCTTAAATACTCCTCTATTCCATGTAAAAACTCCACTATCCAAATTTCAGATGTTCCACTTAAACAGTCCACTTCTAAAAGCTATGCCTTAAATCATCATAACATTTCAACTTTCCCTCTAATGTAAGCATCTTCTGTACAAACACTTTTGTAATTACAATTCAATTACAACCAACTCCAAGTATATAAATCTATGCCTTAATTATTAGACTCTTCAAAATGGACCTTTGATCAGGACAAACGGAGCAGATTGCAATTTGACCATTAAGTTACTCTCTCCATCCAAGAAGAAACATTTGACTAAATGCGATTGAGAAAATAGTTGAAAAGCTTCTAATTTCCTAAATTGCCCCTCGATATTTAATTTAGGTGGCAAAGTTTGAATTCAAACTAAGTGGGAATATGAAGGTTAATATGGTCAATTAGTTGTAAGAAGGTTTCCTTTGGGGTATGTTACTCCTCATTTAGTACGGGCCAAGAAGGAATACACACCCCTTCTATTAGAAAGCTAGTATTAGTTTCAAACACTCGTTCTCATCGGTCAACAAAGTAATGGCTTTAATACACATAATATCTCATAAAATTTGAATTCCAGAGGCACCCAAATCCAATACAATCCAATTACAACCAGCATGTCATTAATATCAGGCCCTAAAGAATACCCTTCCTAACGTAAAAAACTTTTGCTTTCTACTCCTTTTTGCTTATTTTACACAAGATGCGTGTTCATGTGTTCATCGGTTCACGCCATTGAAACTTTCAGATATAACCTGTACTGAACAGAAAATATTAAAAACTTAAGCAATAGACCAAATCTGTATAATAGGATTTTCTTTCTCTTTTCTCATCTATCTAGTGAATAATAAACGGTTCAAGTAAAATATCCAAAAAAAACGGTGTCCATATAACAGCAATCCAAAGTGTTCCGCGCTCTGGCTTGCCGTAGTGTACGTTAAAGCACACAAGGTAAATCACATTTACTAATCTCATATGAAAGCGAAGGTTAACTTTAAATTCTGATAAGACTCCCAAACTCAAAATAAGTCAATCAGACACGGTAATTTATTAGGTATGATAAGAACAAGAAATGTTTGCAAAAAAAATTTATGTCAATTCTGACCCATGGTATTTGATATAACAAGGTCAGAAATGACACAGAACTTAGAGACTATCTTCTCAAAAAAATCACAAGAGTTGATCATGTTACGTATGAAACATTAATTCTGACACATGTTATTAGTATATCAAAGGGAGATCATACTCAGTGTCCCCGCTTGATGTCTTATCAACCAAAGGCACAAGCAATAATCCTCTTTCCAAAATCTTCCACATAGAACTTTTCGTACTCCCTCTGTCCCGGAAAGTTAGTCCCCTTTTTTTCGTTACTACGAATGAACTTTGCGCAATAATTTAGTTTACTTTTAATTATTTCAATGAGAATCTAAAATTGGTATTGATAGTATTTATAATGGTGAATCGATAACAAGTTGTAAAGTTGCCTAAATTATTGCTCAAAGTTCATTCGCAATAACAACGAAAAAAGAGGGACTAACTTTCCAAGACAGAGGGAGTATTATATACCCTTACTTCAATATCCCGGACCCAAGTCTACCCATTCGAACCCGCCACCCCCAATTTCTTCCTCCCTTCCTCCCCTCTTTCATTTTTGATGTTTACCATTTACATCAATATTCCAGATTATGGGAGAAAATATTATATAATTAATAGAACAACTTCATTTGACCAGGCATTACTACTCCTTACTATCAAGTTATATGCAAGAAGTTTCTTTAACAGACCATTGAGTTTACAGTAAATTATAATGTAAATTGCATACAAATTATACTCCACACTGTTTCTTGTACAGGACCAAGCATAAGTTATATATGAAGTCAGTTCACGTAGTTGTCTGAGATTGAGATTCGTTTTCATGTTAAGTTTGCAATACCTTTTATATACATCGATCTGCCTCCGCTTTTGGCAGGTTGGGGTTTCTAGCATAATTTTCCTTATTAAGACAAACCCATCTCAAATATTGATATTCATCTATAAAATGATCTACTGTGTTTCTACACACCTTCCGCAATCCCACCTCCTCAAGATTGTTTTTCTACTTTTATTTGACACCATAGTTGTTAAAGGCGAAAGGTGCTAGGCGGGAGAGAGGTTCCTAAAAAAGGCGAAAGGCGAGGCGGTTGAAAGGCGGCCGAAAGGCGAGCAAGGCGGTAAAATAGAACAAAATAATTCTAAGACAAAAGACACATTTGATGTTCAAATTAGTAAACAAGTAGTGATTTAAAAGCGCAAAAACAAATTTCAAAGCATGTTAGAAAAGAAATAATATATGAAATTAAGCTAATATATAATTTCAAATGCATTAATCCATATCTGGATAACCATAATAAATATTGCAAACCTCCATTTAAATATTAAAATAAAGCAAGCTATCGGTTTTTTTTTGTCGCACTTCTTTGTCGTCGTTCTAATTAGTTGTTTCTTTCTCAAACCACAAGCGATCTTTACCCCCATGTTTTTCTAAAAAAAAAACATTTCAAGTTAAAATTAAAACTAAATTACAAAATGACACAGTATAACATTACTCATACGCCTATTACGCCTTTTGACAAATGCGGATGCTTCACGCTAACCAAGAAAGGCGTCGCCTGAGCCAAAAAGGCGCAGACAGCCCGCCATAAAACAAAAAGGCGGTTGACCCCTTAAGGCGCCAAAAAGGCGAGGCGGGCGAGGAAGGCGCTAGCCTTTCACAACTATGTTTGACACTATGTTTTTAAGACTGCGTGTTTGCTTGGAGTGGGGCAGGGGTGACAGTGACACTCCACCATATTCTGCTATCTTAAATGTTCATAACATCATTTAACAAGGCTTCTTTCATTGATCTCAACAACCAGTAGTAGTAAGGATACAACACATAAAAGAACAAAATCTTTCCCCGTGTACAACTCCACAGATATAAACACATGAAGGTCCTATCTAATGATCCCGGCGACTTTTCGTTCACATTGTTTGTATTTCTAAGTAGCATAATACCAAGGTATACTGATTATCATATTGTGTTTTAGTCAGCCTCACTAGTACTTGGCACTTGCAAATGGACATCATTGATTAAATACAATGCTATAGATTTTATTTTTTTGAAGGAATGCTATAGAGGGAGTGAAGACATGAAAAGAAGAGACACTTGATAACAACCAACAGAAAGAGGGAAAGACCAGTTACTTTCAGAGCTCAGACAAAAAATTGTGAAAACGTAGCTCAATTATTAGTCTCTAATCACTGGGATACAAGGTGAAAATAAAGCTTACCCTGGGTGAATTAAGATTTATTACATAGTTATCTTATATGATCTAGCATAAGACAACAATTTCAATAAATGCTCATAGGAAGTCCATCACTCTCAATGAACATGAAAGTTGCACCAAGCGAACCAGATGCATTGGAGACATTGACAAGGATATGTGATCAATATAAACTCTGAGAGTTAACATGAAATACAGAATTGACTAATTATAAAAGGTACTATAATCCAATAGATTAACTTCAAAGGGTTTTTAAGGCAAGAAAATAAGATTTGTAAGCCTAAGACCCCCGATAAATTATATTCTGAAGACTAGTCTTGGAAAAAAAAATATTAACAGAGTGACAAGACTGGAGATGCAATTAGGTCCAAGAAGCCTTCACTTAAAATCAAGAGGACAGAAAAACATCCGCCTTGTTATCTTCAAGTGGGCTAGAGGGAGAGGACTGTAGAGTGAGAAAACCATACCAATTACGAGCTTTGATATAATTAGCAACCAGCCTGGCAATTCTGGTGGCCTTGTACATAATTGTTCACTGCCCACTTTACACAAATAACCTATCTCTCTCTCTCTCTCTCTCTCTCTCTCTCTCTCTCTCTCTCTCTCTCTCTCTCAACATCTATTACCTCTCCTGCGACAAAACATGTGAACTAAGAATAGTAAGATTAGGGAGCCCAGGAGTTCATTCAAATTTATAGTAGTTACTGGAACACAGTGATCAATGACGAGCCAAACTGCAAGTCCTTCGCCGGACAACGACAATAGCCTGAAATACACTGTAAGTTCATTTGCCCAACAATGAAATAGCCTGCTCTAGTGCCAATCAGCATCCATTCAAATTTCAAAAATAAAAAGACCATTTAGGTGCAAAGAAGATGAGATAGATATATAGACTACATTTGTCTGAGAAAACCCAATAAACTTCAGTAGCCACTTTTTGAACACTCAGGGATAGCTTATTTCTGGACTTCTTCTATGATAGCCAAATTTCAATAAGTGAGGATCTTTCAGAAACCATTGGTTAGAAAAGAAAATATTATTTTAAATGAATAATCTAAGCACCATCTCCTTTCATTGTTATGGTCACCAGTTCCACACCACATCAATCAATTCAAACCTTCCCAGTTTTATAATCATGTTTCAAGATGCATTGTTGGTTCACACTCTTATGGTCTTACCCCATATTTACGACGATAATAGACTCTACAGTTGTC